>CM076580.1:829567022-829943241 GCA_034641835.2 Pinus albicaulis
TTTTTTTTTTTTTAAATTAAAATTATATCATTCCATTTATTTTCATAAAGAAGTTTGGCACATTCCATGTCTACATAAGGATAACTAATTTAAAAAAGACCAGTGTTTGTTGTATTACAAATGCCAAACCCTAGTGGTTGAGACTAAAGCATGCTCTCCCCCTCAAAGAAAAAGAATAAAACATTGCCAAACATCATTCTCTGGCTTTCTGCGTGAGATATATACATTCCTTGAAAGCCACTGCCACTTCTTAATGAACTATGGATGGAGCATGCTTCAAAAAATTAGATGGAACCAAAAAGGGCACATGAGGTCTGGTAGAGCTCTGCTTCTGACTCGAAAAAGAACTCACCAATGTCACAACATGCCCAAGAGCCACAACCCAGTAATGTGCATCAAAATACCAAGGTAGGATAGCTCAATGAATAAATTACAGAACCATCAAATAGAATCTAAACAATGCTGGTCCAATGTCAATTCAATGATAAGGAGAATGCATGGGTAAATTTAAGAAAAAAAAAATTGTGAATGAAATTAAATAAAGTGCGCTTAAGCATAAGACCAGAAAAAATATATCACATCAATTTGGGGCAAGCCTCGTGGAACTGGATCACAGCGTTGGACCAGTGGAAGTGAAATCGAAAAACGGGGTTCAAACTTGGAGTTCCTGAAATTCACACAGAAACCAAAGGAAGAAGGCTTAGTCCCAAACCAGATGTATTTTCTTAGTGAATTTCCCTCACCTTTCTCAGCACATTGGGGATGTGATAGTAATGAAGAGATATAGAACAGAATGACCACTTTTCAGAAGACTTCAGTCACAACCATTAGGATCTGCTTACATGATCCCTTCAATTTGAAATGGGAATGTCCACCTCCTTTGCAATCCCATTTGCAAGGACAAAAACCTGATTTGACTTCTTAACCAGAGAATTTCCCTCGCTTTCAGAGAAATTAAAACCTGTTGAGGTGCTTAGAAGTGGACCTTGTGCTCCTAAATCTATAGCTTCACCAACAGAAGTTGACAAAGGAGTTTCTGGAGTAGCAGTTGATTCTTTGAACAGCCCTGCAGTAGTTTCTGTCCTTAATTCCGTAGATGAAAATGATGGAGCAAGAGTAGCTGGTGACGATCCTACTGGATAAGGAGCAACTGGCATATCCACTAGTGAAGATGCAGATGGACTGTAACTCACAGTCCCCATAGGGTGGTCATATTTGCAAGTTTCCATATTTGCAAAATCCTTGACGAGCATAGAAAGAACATTTTTGGACCCCCGAACGCAGTGGTAAGCCGAGATGGCTGAGAGTACAACTTGTCAATGGAACAGTCCTGTCCCTTGGATGATGATATGTAGATGTTGAACCATATTTACAGTACCATGTTCTCATGTAGAATTGACATTTGGGTTGACCATGTCTCTCTGGAAACATATGCTCCATTTGCGTATTGGTTGATGGAATCCCCGTAGAACCCGATCGAGATGAATATGAAGCCAGTGCTCCCTGAATATTAGGGTTCATTCCATCTGTTTGGTACCTAGGGCCATAGAATAAACCAGTTCCAGGTGCTTGTTTCCCCACATCATGAGAGGTTATAGAACCCACTTGTCCATGAAAAGAGTTCCAGCCAGGGACTGGCATCATTCCATGTGGAATCACGAAAGGTACATAAGTAGAGGGGCCTTGCAGATAGGGGTTGGCCATTAGTGGCGTCCTTGAAATTGGCCATGTTGTTATCCCTCCTGCATATGGTTGAGGACTGGGTATTGGCAAAGAAGGTCCAGTTGGATAATATGAAGAAGGTCTAGGAATTGCAACTGATGATCCAACTGGCTGTGGATGATGAAATTTACAAGTGACACCAAACTTGCACTGTCCTGTTTTAACATAGTGAGAGCATTCCTTCTCATTCAGGTGCAATAGGTAGCCAAGAGCATTCAGTTGCTGCCAGTCTGATGTTCCAGCCTTGTATTTAGGGTGGTGGTATTTGCAGGTACGAATTGCAGCTTCTGTGAGCTTGTGGAAGATCATCTGGCAGGGGATCGATCTGGAGTCAGATTGATTTATGTTAAGAGAATATATACACAGATATTTCTGCGGATAGTGTTCAAACCCCAGCTTTCTCAGCAGCCAATTTCTTCAGCTGATCCTGCGTCAGGGTGCTGGTCGACAAGGACATGGCTCTCACTGATAATCTGGCAGTGTTTAGGCTCCTGTTATGGTTTAGGTGAAGGTATAATCCGTTATAAGTTGCATTATTCTCAGGCTGAGATCTCGATGGTGCCTCAACGATTGGAGGTTGTTTGATTTTGTTTGCGTGATTCGTTCAAATGTGGACCTCAACGATTTGTTTGTAGGAATTTCTAGGATATCTCCACAAAATTAAACTGGCGTTATCTCTTCCTTACTTTGTGGACAAAAATCTTGATTTTCTCATAAAGCCTGATTTTCTTATGGATTTTTGCAGATTTTGTGTGCTTTCTGAGGGAGCTGCAATGGTGGAGGGAGAGGAGGTGATCGGTGCATGAAACTACTTAATACTAGTGCTTTGTTATATTCAGCGTGAACCGTTTCTGTTTGCACCAGCCGTGGAACGGATAAGTTGGGACGCCGTGAGCAAAGAGCGCTGTAAGGTTGCCGAGCTGTGATAAGGCTGTTGTTGACTTGGAAGATGAACAACGACGTCGTGAGCTGGAGGCCATAATCTACAGTGGACCCATGGCACCCACAAGATCATGACCTCAAGTTTGCGTTGGCAGTAGGTTTAACACTCGGCCTTATGCGTTTGTTTTTGCGTTTTTCTGAGTGCGTTGGTTTTTTTATTTTTTATTTTTTTTAATTTTATTTTTTTATGATTTGTTTTTATTTTTGTTGTTTTAATTTTTTTTTAATTTTTTTTAATTTTGTTGTTTTATTTTAATGAATTTTTTGTTTTGTTTTTTTTTGTTTTTTTTTTTTTTTAATTTTTTTTTTTTTTTTTAATTTTTAAAAATGAAATTGTATCCTATCTTAGAAAAATTGTTAGTTCAAATTTTTTTTTTTTTTTTTTTAATTTTTATTATTAAAAATCTAAAAAAATGAAATTAACCCTATCTTTACAAAAACAAAAATGGTTAGTTAATTTTTTTTTTTTTTTTAATCAATGAAAAACTAAAATTTAGAAAGAAACTAAACTTTCTCTAGACTTAATGGTTTTTTTTTTTAACAAATGGACACAATGATTTGCATATTGAAAGATGTTTTTGATGAAGCATATTGCAAAACATTTATTTATTCCTGAAATTAGTCTAAATCATCCCTATTTTCTGATCCTCGCGATCACACTAAGCGCAGAGGAGAGCATACTTATTCTAGGTAAAAACAAAACTGAAAATGAAAGCATAAACTAAAAATGAAAGCCTACCTACTCTATACTAATTTAAAAAAAATTAGTTACGTGTAATTAAACTTCCAATGTAGCCATTCACGTAGCAGTAGCAACAATATATCCAATAGAAATTGTTCAAATGAAAAATGAAAATATTCGAGAGTGAATGAGTCTTGTTGGTGAAATTGCAAATCAACTAAATAAAAAGATGAATCTAATCTAGTACTTACCTGGAACCATTGTTCGATAAAGCTTTGATAGGCACAGTTTCTCTCACTCAGATCATGTTGTAACTCTTGTTCTTCTTCCCCGATCTCCTGTTCTTCTTCCTCGATCTCCTGTTCAAATGATTGTTCGCCATCAGATATGCAGGATTCTTCAGATGTTGAATCTTCGTTTGTTTCTTGGGGAGTAGTTGAACCTTTAAGTCTTGTCAAGATCTCTTCTTCCAAGGAGGAAGAGATCCCAACTTCTACTAGGATCTGAGTGAGTAGTTCCAAGATGAAACTCATTGTTAAACCATGTTGAAAAAGAAAAAGGATTCTAAAAACAAAGTGCTAATAATTGTCTGAGTTTTTAATCCTTTTACAAGGTTTTAGTTCACAAAAACTCTTTCAAATCAGCACACTAAAATTTGAAAAGAAACAAAGACCACAGAGATAATCTTGAATTCAATACTCAATTAAACGCTCTTACAAGGACTGCTCATTAATTTAGTAATTGAATTCTTCAATTACAACCATGAACCATGAATTCATCAAACACTCTTCACAGTTGCGAAAATCAAACACACTTGCAGAAATGAAATTCACACTTGCATAAATGTAAACAAACCCTACATGCCCTGATCCATAAGAGGTCAAGCCCGTTACGGTATCTCAAATGCGATGCATAGGCTGTTCCCCACGTCTTACCGCCTTAACACCTTGGAGTTAGGAACATGTCTAAACACACTTGCATGAAAAATCAAACTAAACTTCAATCCATCGCGCCTCCCCAGCAACGGCGCCAAAATGTTGGGTGAAAATATTATCGTTTAATTCAGTTGTAGTATTTACCCAACTATTTAATTTGTCAATCCGAGGTTCGTAGGCTTACGAGACACATGCACTATATATGCATGACTGAAGTGGAACTATTTTAATCTAAATTATTGAAATCAAATTAATCTAGGAAGGCATTGAAACACTAACTAGGAAAGCAGGAAATTGCATAAGGGAAAAGCAATACAACATGTGAAGAATTGAATGAAAAACAACATATGTGAGCTCACAACAATAAAAATATCTCAAATTATATTACAAGAATCAAATTACAAATCATGAAAGAATAACAATAAAAGATGAATTCAAAACTAAGAATTCCCTTCTCCTAATTACAAGACTATCTCTCCAAACTCAAAACTTTATCTCTCCATTATTATCAAAATGAAGAGAGAGCACTCTCTTATATACATGAGGAAGATAGCCATCTCATAATTACATATCCAATATTCTCTCAAGCACTCTCAACTAATTTCCCATTATTACAAGATATTATCCCTTTGAATCCTCCACACATCTCTCACATATCTTGGATAAGATATGCCAACCAAATCCTTCATGATCTTCTCCTTAGGAATAGGCTTGAATAATTATCTCCTTAATATGGTGGAGGAGATATTTGAGACGTATCTTGGAATCAATCCTTCACATATTTCCTACACATTACAAAGCTCACATATTCTTGAGATATATATATATATATATAAATATGTATATTTTCTAATATTTAATCATAAATTCACTTATAATACAAAAATGAATAAAATGGAAAATAATAAGGTGAAACCCAAATGTATTTATGAAAATGATATGATAAAAGGTTAATGGAATGATGAAATGTAAGGAATAGTGAAGGAAAAGGTGGATGAAAATATGACATTTTTGAGTCCCAACACACTCTGTGCGATGTCTACAAGCTTCTGGGAGGTAGGTTCTTGAGTAGCCAAGGTAACCCACTCTAATATTTGGTTGAGCCATGCAATTGCGTCATGACCACCCTATGATATCTGGAAGGTGGCATCGCCCCATGGCTTCAAGCGCTTTGTAATGGTATGCTTCACTCATCGGAGATCCATAATCATGTCTCAGAATGCATTGCTAGTCTTCAAGAGTACCAGACGCCACACTGGGACTAGGGTGGGCAAGCTAGCTTCGATCTAATCAAAATCCACTTCCTTCTATTGTAAGTCCTTCTTGATGTTTTGAAGAACTAGGTTGAACTCGACAACTGTCCAGAGCTTCATGGCTGCCTTGAGTAACTAAGTACCTGGATTAAGCTATCCCTTAATGATATCCATAGCTTCATCTACTAGTGCAGCATGTTGTGCTCGTACCTTTAGAGGTGTGGTAGGCTATACTGGGTCCTGTAACATGGTGACCTGGCAGGACATTTGGATCTTGAGCATTTGTATTTTGGTTTGGGATGCCTTTAATGCTGCAACTAGGCCTTCTATGATAAGCTCCCCTGGGACCTCTGTGATGAGATGGTGAACCACCAGTTCGAGTTGCACCATCTGTGAGATAGTAAGGGAGATATCTTCTTGCTGCGTGGTCCATTCGTGATGATGGATCTCTTGAAGCACGACGATGTGTAAACCATGTAACAATTCCCAGGGCAGCTGCGCCAAGTCCAACTGTAGTCCTGTAGTGATTGGAAGGTGGGCATCGACTAGGGCAGTGCTAGGTAGTGAATAAGCATTGCTTCCGTTGGTAGTTAGCACGGTATTGCTGGTAGGGTGTAGCATATCCCTGTGCCACTTCAAACCCTGGGGGATATAGTATCCTTGTTAGTCGGCCGCATCTTTCACGGCACTAGCTGCGACATGGTTGTGTCAGCTCGCATAGTGATCTGTGGGAGTTGTTGTTACACAACATTTTGTCACCGTTCCTACAATCCCTTGCCTCAGATATTGGAGGGTCATTCTCGTGACTTGTGAGCAGTGTCATACTTTTCAAAAACCTTCTTTGCATCCTTCTGCATAAGGACATAATTTCTCCTCTTGGACATCTCCTCAAAAAATCACACAAAACCTATGTTTTGGCCTTGGCGACGGTAGCCATTTCACCCCTCAGTCCGATGTGGAAGATTTTCACTAGAGCCCATGCCACCTAGCGCTCTATCTCAGTGCAGTGCCCATGTTAATTTGTTTTGGGAATGGTTTTTAAAAATTAGAGACAGATGTTTCTTTCTAACCACCTCAGGGATGAGTCAGAGAAAGTGGTTAAGTTTATCAGCCACGTATCTCTCTCTTTAGTCAGTGGTTTCCACCTCCCATCGAACACTCCATGAAGATAGGTCTCCCTTCCATAATTATAAGGATCCTAACCTCTCCCTCTCCCTCTATAAAAATAGGCCTTCTCCCTTTATGAAAGCTAGCTGAACATACAGCCAAAGAGCTGAACTTGGAGATTGATAATATAGATGAGCAATTTATATTGAGAAGGTAGAACCAAGGATAACTCTGTAAAGAGAGTCTCGTTCAACCCTCCTCTGCTTGAACCCTGTTGGAGGAGACCGTAATGTCAAAGATTGGTTGAAATCTTCCTTTCATTTATTAATATATTCGACTATCGTGATGGTTCCATCATTGTGTTATGTTGTTTATCTAATGAAATTTATTTATTCCTCTTCAACTGACTAATAGTTACAAATGTGAAATAGTATGTTGTATATTGTTGTTGTTTCTTGTGTGTGTGCAGGTGTCTAAGCATGAAAGCGAGCGGATCGTGATCTGTCAAACCGGGAGCGAGAGGTAGCAACCGTTTTTGAAAACAACAATAGCATAGGACCTCCAGTAAGTTACCTATCGAATATGTATTAATTCGTTAACTAGGAATCATTATTATATCTTGTTCTGTTTGTTGCTAGACCCACCCTGGTTCTAGTGGGATCACCTCTGTCCGCAGAGGGGATTTACCTCACCAAAAAATTGGTGACTCCACTTGGGAATCAGTGTGAGTTTGTCTTTCATCCATTAGGTCTTATTTTTGGTATTTTCTTGTTTATTCTGCCTTTTCTGATTATTCTGCTAAGTCTAAGACCCTTGTTCAGCCACAGAGGATTAGATCTAACCTCTATCCTTCAAAATTTTCCCTTTTTCCTGAGTGAACTGACTTGGCGAGCTTTCTATTCAAACAATCGCGCCAATTGGTGCTATTTTCTAGTGTTGTACCCATGCCACCCTCTGTTTGGTGCTGATTACAGCCAAAAAGCTGCGTCGACCCTTGTAGGTTTTATGGTTTGGTATTTTTTGAAGATTATTTGTCATACTTTTTCTTCTGGGATATTTTTAGATATGTCTTGAGTGCTTTGGGATTGTTTTTTATTGTGATCAACTCTCTTCCTTCAATTTTTTATCCGTTTCTATCAGCATTTCAGCGTTAGGGGTTTTAAGAGCTTTGGTATGTTGAACCTCCTGTAGGAGTTGGCGTCCTTAGTTTCACATTCAAATTCATTCCTTATTTGGTTGCATTCAACTCCCTTGATCTGTTTTAGTGATTGCATTGGCTTAATGATTTTTTACTCTTTTGCTCAATTTTTCTTCTTGTCACTCCAAGCATAGATCACACTGTTTGTATGGGTTTGTTTTGAAATATTTCTTCAATTTGAGAGATTTCGATGTTGGCTTGAGTTTTGTTTGTTTTGGGTTGATTGAAATCATTTCGCTTCAACTCTCGCATTAACGTTCTCAAACTAGTGTCTTATTTTATTTTTCATGTCATTTAGTGCACTGTTTGCTCTATTACATTGAAAAAAAAAAAAATTTTGTTTGCATTATTGTTTGCATTGTGAAATTGAAATTTTTCACATATCTAGCATTGGAAAATTATAGAAAATATTTCTCATTTTCATTAGCTTGCATGGGATCCTGTAGTGGATGATTCTACATGTTGTAGTGGATGAAAACTCCTAACTTTCTCGTAGATAGCTTTTCATTGAACAAAATGGTATCTTTTGGCATGTAGCGCATTTATGGATTTTTGAGATCCAACACTCGGTAGGGCCTTGGAATTGAAACATAAATACAAGATCAACTTAAAATTTACTCAATAAACCAAAGGCAACATTGAAACCTAAAGAAAAATCTAGTGGACTAAGTTAGAGACATGTTCTGGAATCTTTAAACCTAGTAGCTATTTCTCGCCATCTAGCTTTAGACAGCACTAGTACGGACTTGTGATCCCCATACCATAGAGTATATGAAGGGAGACCCCTCTAGGTTGAAATTATTTTATCCGTAGGAAGCTGAGTCTGTCACCTTGTAACTGTGATACACCGAACACAACATTCATGGAAACTACCTGCACGTACGTCAAGTCCTTGGTCAATTCTTCTTCCATTTGTTTACCAAGGTGTATGTGGCAGTTCATGGAAACTTGGTACTTTACCTAGACTACCTAAGTAGTCATTTTCAATCTTCACTGACTCCACAAATTTGAAAAGATCATCGAGCACTTGTCCTTTCATGCTCGTTTCAACCTGAAAGTGATAGAGTCAATTTTTTCTTGTTTCTCAACTCTTAAAATATTAAATGGTAGAGTTTTGTTTCAATGTCTTAAAAATCAACTGTCCATGAAATATTCCTAGTAAAAGTTATCGTCCTTAGTGTATTATTTTAAGGTCGTTTCTGATGGCAATTTTTTCGAAGTTTACCAATAAAGGAATCCCCTCTGAAGGGAATCCTGGTCCTTTTCCCACTTTTGGGAATGTTGGTGCTCCTTATATGGCAATGTTGTCCCTTCCAGGGTTAACTGTTGGTTTTCCCGTATGGTTGTTTTCGACCTCGGTGGTCCCGAATGCCCTGATCTCTCTTCAACCATCACCTCCACCTGAACAAAACCATGTTGATTCCAAGGTGAACCTCTCTATTTCTTTACCTATTTCTTCATTCTCTTCTTCTACCTCACTTGCTTATTTGGATTCTAGTAGCCACATGGCTAAGAAGAACAAGAAGAAGAAGACCAAGAAGAAGAAGTCAGATAAGCGAGAGGCTAATGCTATAGCTATTGCGCCCCGGGCACCTTCCGTTGATAAACCATCTAACCTTCTACGGAAAGTAAAATTACCTTGCATGTTGTGAAAAGGTGACCACCTTCTTTTATACTTCCCTAGCATTCCCAAGGTACTTGAAGTGTGGTCCAACAGTTTTCCTCCATTGCCTTTGACTTCCAAAAGTCATATTGGTAGCACATCTTCGACTAGTGCTCGTAAGACTCATAAGATACAGGGTATGATTACCAATCCTTGCAATTTGTGTGAATGGAATCATCCCATTCACCTTTGTTTGTACATGGATGAGGCAAAGAAATTGTTGGATAACTCTACTATTTCTGCACCCTACCATCTGGCTGGTTACCAGAAGCTTTCTTCGAGTCCTCCGCTAGTTGATTCAATGATCAGTCAAGATTCATCTTTTGTCGATCTTGCTCCCCCAGAAATCCATATTAAGGAATCTGTTCCCAACCAACCATCAGACATGGAATCGGTTGACTTGATCCTGCCTATGGTACATCAATTATTTTCCGTTAGGAGTGTATCTCATCCCCCCATGTTATTCTTGTTTCCTTAGATTCTTCGGACTTGGAGAAAGATTCTTCCATCCCTATAGTTCAAGAAGCTGCTCCTCCTACTCCCATGATGGAAGTCCAAGAGAGTGCTCCTCTTGCTCTGGTAACACCAGGGGAAAACCATCTCAGTTCAATGGTACCCCCTCCAAGTATTTTGGTCGCTTCCTTCGATTGGAGTCAATTTGCGGGATATTGCCTTCCATCTTATGTGCCTTTTGGGATAATGGTACAGACCTTTGATCTGGTCGTACTTTTTATCACCCTAGTAATTCTCAAGTTGTGGGATGGGGATTTTTGTAGTTAAGAATACCAGGGGTAACCAATAACCACTTTGGGAATTCAAGATCTAGCCTTCCTGAGCTTTGGAGAGGGATCTCTCCTAAAGATTTAGCTTTGCTTTGGTAAAGGGTTTTAGGCTAGATATGAGTAAGCAATAGGAATGATTTTAGAAGTGTGGTAGGAATAAAAAGTATTTCAAGGTAAAGTAGAAGGATCTATCAGAACATTGGGCAATGGAGTCAACTCTCTTGGCAAGCAGAGCTAGGAAATAAGACTTAAAGATCCAAATGTACTAAGGGCAGGATAGATGAACTTCTAAGGATTTTAATAGGCTTTGTTGATGGAATGGGTGAAATCTGAACAAAAGGGAACTTAAGAATCCTTAAGTTACAAAAAAGAGAATTGAATGAGGTGATCAAACTGGGACCTAGAGAAATTAAGAATTATATGGTCTGGTCATCAAGCAGAAAACATAAAAATGCCAACTAGTTTAAAACAGGGAGCTTATTATCACTAATCTTGTTTAATTTCTCCTTAGTTGATCATTACAGAATAGAAACACATCAAATAAATGTATGTAAACTTTTAAAGAATAACACTAAAAAGAGGAAAAAATAGGAGACTTATCTTGTCACCACGAGAATCCTTAGTTATGATGTCTCTAATATTGTTTCCAGCCTGCTACTTTGCTAATTGACTCACACCAACTTCAATATGTCCAGTAAAATGACTATAGTAGTCCTGAGAAATTTTATTCCAAACTGAATACTTCGAATTATGAAGTATTTATACACATAATTCTTTTACAAAATATCTCAGAGTTTGAGATAAAGTTTTAAGGAAAAATAGGAAATGCAACATAAGAAGAGGGAAAACAACAAAATAGTTTGCAAGCTGTCCTCTTTTACAAGGAAAAATAGAACTTTTTATCTTATCTAAACTAATTTTTTATGTGTTGTGAGCATAGCTGGCATTAAGTGCATCTTCTCGTGGAAGATTACTTGTAGCATACTCTTCCTTTTCACCTTCTGTTCTGATAGTCTTTATCTCTGCTTTTCACTGTTTCACTCCTGTAATTGAAAAAATGACCAGCAGTAACAATTTGATTTTACTGATACACTTTGACCTTGATAATCTTTGACACTAATTTTTTCACCATAAAGTAACAGTAGAATATGACTTTTTTGTATGATTTTCTTGCTCTTTGCCTATCAAATTCACATCAGATCTGTGAATTCTTGCCACTGTTCAACAATGGGGATCTTCATATTCTTTAGTTTCCTGTAACCTTCATCAGCCTCTGTATATTTGGAAAATTTTGGCTTTACTGTGAACATATGCTTGATTTCATTTTCCAAAAATAATATATTTTCAAAATATTGAAGAAGTACTTTTCCACTTGGAGATCCTTGTGGCAAAGTTTGTTTAGCTTGCTCCTTAACATGAGCTCTGATTTTCTGATCATAATCATTTTGTGGCATTAATTTTTCATTCAATGCATGAATGTCTGGTAAACCTGCTTCTGATAATACTTTGTATTTGGCTCAAAATCTTGTGATGGCCAAGTTCATATCTTTACACCTGTCTTGCAAATTATTCATCATGTTTCTCTTATTCAAGACTTTCTTAATTTGAAGGATGGCCTCTGTTCTGTTAGCAATTTTCACTCTTCTAATTCTTCCCTATTTTTCTTGTTCAAAAATGCTATGAGTTGAACTACTTGTGGTGGCTTATTTTCAATCTCTTTCTTGGTTTTATCAATTTCTGCATTTGTAGCCTGTAGAAACCCTTTCTGCTCATATATTATCTGAATAGAAGGCCATTGTGAGTGAATTTATTCAATGATTTTTGTCCATAAATGATTCTTTATATATGCAACCTGATCTGTAAGATTCACTTGCTATTGAAGAATTTTTACTTGTTCTTGTAATCTATCAGCCCTCTGTTCATGTCGTTTGGAAGTAATTAAGACATCTCTTTTAGAAGTTTCCATATTTTCAATGATGTCTTTCAGACTGAGTATTTATTTATATTTTAAATACATGTCTTCCATGGCTCTGATTATCGCAGATTTTTCCTCTACTGTATTTATCTGTGAGGTAGATGAAGAAGAGGCAGAAATTTCATGAGAAGTGATTGGCACTGGAGTTTCCAATACTCCTTGTGGTGCCAAGTGTTCTACCAATGTAGATTGAACAACTGTACTTACAGTTGGGACCACTGTACGAATAAAAACTTGTTGAGATTTTTTCATATTTTCATTTTCTTTCATGAAATCTTCTATTTGGCTTTCTATTTCCTTTATCTGGGCAATATCTTTAGAACATGTTGTTTTAGTTCATCATTTTCTATCTTCTGCTAAAGGATTTATTTTGCCTGGGGATTTTCACTTTGAGTCAATTTTAGCTGTTTTCTGAGGGCACATGTGTCTTCATTTTTCTGTTTGATTATAACTTTTGCTCCTTCAATGTTAGTTGGGTCAACTCTTGCTTCAATGACTATGTCCTCCAATGCTTTGATTCTCAAATTGTTGGCATATAATGAGGCTTTATCCAATTTCATTTGAGTTTGAAGGTTTACCAATGTTTTCTCAAGCCTGATAGAATTCATAGTCTTATTGACTATTTTAGAATATATCATCTCTGTATTGATCCTATGGAATTCTATTTGGTCCAATTCGTGGATAGCATCTACATCTACTTCCAAATCAGTTTTTGAAGAATCTGCTACTGACTTTGGATCAGCCACTGTGGGCTTGAGAAATGACATCACCAATTTGTTTGAAGAATAATCAAAAGCTAAAAGGAGTCTATCTTTATTCCCAGGCTTTTCTTTAAGGAACTTGGAATATGATTCATTTTTTATTTCCTCATTCTTTTCTTTGATTTGTCTAAACCTGATTTGAATATCTGACTCTGTGTTGTTAGATTTTTTAGAAGAATAGGGCATATCAACCTTTGTTTGTTTATCCACCATGACTGAGTCGTTTTTTTGTGCTCCAAGTTTGACATTTTGAAGCTCTTTGAGTGTTTCAGTTACTATCCTTGTTGCTTCATCATCAGTTTCATGACCACTGTTGTCTTCAACACTGATAGCTTTATCCCTTTCTTCATTAGTTAATTTACTTTTCTTATTGTAGGGAATTCTGAAACTCTTATCTTGAATAGTTTCAGCAGTGAAAATATCTTCCTTTCTGCTTCTTTTATGAAGAATTTCATCCTCTTTGGTCACTGTAACCACCTGTGTTTGATCAACCTGTTTATCTTTTCCAGTGTTTCCCATCATGCTCTGTGAGTCATCATCAAATAAAGTATTTGGCTCCCATTCAATTTTATTGGCATATTTTGTTGGGAACAATACTGAGAGGGGGGGGGGGGGGGGTTGAATCAGTATTGTGTGCAGACTGAATTTTTTTTAAATTTTTCTTTCTCTACAACCCATATGCTACTTTACTGAATAAAACTCACGCATACACGCGGATATCCTTCAGAAAACTCGCGTATGTACAGAGATGTAATTATTGCATTTAATTCTTAACTTGGATCATTGTATCATTCATTCATCAGATGTATAGTAAGCAGTAAATAGATGCAGTAAGAACAAAATAAGTCATCACACATAAGCAACACACATGAACACCAGGATTTAAGGTGGAAAACCAATTTGGAAGAAAACCACCGTTGTCGTCGTCTCAGTCTTCAATATTTATTATGTAAAGAAAACTTCTTACAACCATGTACTGGCGCAAACTCATACCAGCACGCAGGCACCCACCTGCAGAAGGCCACAACCTTCTCTCATTTACCAGCCTCTCCTAGAAGGGAGCTACAACCCCCTGGTCTCGTTTACCAGCCTCTCCTGGAAGGGAGCTACTACCCCCTGCTCTCGTTTACCAGCTACTACTGGAAGGGAGCCACTACCCCCTCACTAAAGGCTTGACCCTCAGTACCACTGCAGACCACGTTTCATCAATTTTCAAACTGGATCAAACAGCTTCAACACAACCCTTCACTTATCAACAAATATACTTCGCCCAGTCCTTCAAACAAAATAGTGAAACCACTATAACCAGAATATCAGAGATAACCCAGACTTCAGAATAGATATGCAGAAACACATTCAACCTTGAGAAATCATAAGTTCAAATTCGATACGTGCTTTTATTTAATCAGACCCGCGTATACACGTGCTTTTCATTAAACGAACCCGCGTATACATCTGTGCATTTTTCAATAAACCCTAACTTCCCACATGCGCTTTTATTATATCGGATCCACCTATACACGTGTTTTTTCCACAACAAGCTCGCGTATAGATCTGTAAATGAAAGCTTTGCAGAGCAGACCAGATCTATAAACTTACCCAGATTTCTTCATTACCTTTAGCAGACTTTGCGCCAGATTTTCACTAGTTCTTCTTCTGGAGATCATCTTAGAGATTCATCATCATCAGATCTAAGGATTTTGAAACATCCATGGGTGCATCATAGATTTAGATTTATCAATCAAGAAAAAAGTTCATTTATGCAGATATACTTCAAGGTGAAGTATTCATTCAATACCCAGACACATGCACACCTTGCACTATTATTCTTTACTCCTTATATAGGTTTAGCCTTTATCAATACCATGAGCCAAAACCACACCACTTCCGATGGTATTCCTGGACGGGATCAAATAGATAATCCAGGGCTCAATACAATGGGTCAATACCATGGTAAATTCCCCTGGTTATATAAATTTAGAGCGCAATAGGGCATAAGCGACTTGGAACGTACTTTTCCGTGTACATACGCTACTTCTCCTCATTAAACCCGCATATGCATTGTGACATACTTTGTTCAACATTATTCTAGCACTTTCTGAATTCCACCTCCATCAAGAACAACCTTCATCAAATAGGTTGCAATCAAGGACAACACATTGCATCATATCGCTAACAGTCTTATTTCATCAAGTAGGTTGCCATCAAGGAAAACACATACCAACAATCTCCCCCTTTGGACTTGATGGCAACCCATGATGGTGTTTGATCATCACAACAGATAGATACATTGATTATAACCATTATGCAAACATTATGAAACCTTCCCCCTATTCAAACACCATGTTGCTCTCCCCCTTTGACATCAAGGGAAAAGGGCAGATCAACAACCAAAACAAGGTTTTTCTTCTCATGTGCACTGAAGTTACCATGCTCCCCCTGAGTACATGCTGAGTCTTCAAACATATTTTGCAATGAAGTACATGACTCTATGACCTTTCCTATCACCAAGGACTCATACTTACATCAATGATCCAACCAAGTGGATTTACATATGTGACTCAAGTACCCAACCAAGTGGGTTTACAAATTTTGACTCAACTACCCAACCAAGTGGGTTTACAAAAATGACTCAAGTCCTTACATGACTGAATATTACAAATTTACATCATAGGTCTCAACATGACCTTTTCATAAAATTACAAATATGACCTTTTGCACCAAAAACCAAAGGACCTCAAGAAAGAGATCATATTTCAGAATCATCATAATGCCAACAATGCATTACATTCAGCAAGGCTAATGCTCCCCCTGAAACTGTGCATCTAATGCATCCTTTCCATATGACCAAAACTCCTCCTTAGCTTGTGCAACCTGAACACGTTCAACAGCCAATAATCAAGGCATCTTCACCCAATATCAGAGAATAAAACAAAAATATAAGAGCTGAAACATCATCAGAGATTCCAAACAGCATCAGAGATACCAAACAGCACTGCAACTGTGCTGAAGAATGTTGACCCCAAGTAAACTTTGTCAGCAATTAACCATACACGGTTTTCTTTGTATGAACTTGTGTATATACGCGACTATATTTCAGGAAACCCGCGTATCCAATTTAATATTCTGAATTTAAGCAGTTCTGATTTTCTGCATGGTAGAGACTACTCCCAGTTTCTATCTGAGATATTCGAACGCTTCCCTGGGTAGAGGTTTGGTAAATATATCAGCCACTTGTTCTTTTGAGGGAACATACTCCAGCTTCACCTTTTGTTCAAGCACTTGTTCACGTAAGAAGTGATACTTGATGGGAATGTGCTTGGTCTTTGAATGCATAATAGGATTCTTTGAAATACTGATGGCACTTGTATTATCACACATAATGGAGATAGGAGGTGAGCACTTGATTTGAAAGTCTTGTAAGGTTTGCATCATCCAATGAAATTGCGTGCAACATGATGCGGCAGCCACATATTCTGCTTCTGCTGTAGATAAGGCAATAGAGTTTTTCTTCTTGCTGAACCAAGATACTAACTGGGGCCCCATATAGAATGCACCACCACTAGTGCTTTTCTGATCATCAACATTTCTATCCCAATCTGCATCAATGTAAGCATGAAGAGTAAGATCAACATTCTTTGGATACCATAGTCCAAAGTCTTGAGTTCCTTGTAGATATTTGAATATTCTTTTGACAGCTTGAATTTTAGACTCTTTTGGATTAGCTTGGAATCGTCCAACAATCCCAACTGCATGCATAATGTCTGGTCTAGTCCCAGTGAGATAAAGTAGACTTCCTATCATAGATCTTTATTCTGGTTGATTCACTGTGGGAGAATCATCATGAGAACTGAGATTACATCCGGTTATCATTGGTGTACTTACAAGTTTGCACTCTTCCATGCCATACTTCTTCAGAATTTGCTTAAGGTATTTTTCCTGTGATAAGAATATGCCATCTGTATTTTGATGCACTTGCAAGCCAAGAAAGAATGTTAGTTCCCCAAGTAAAGACATTTCAAATTCTTGCTGCATAACAGAAGCAAATTTCTGACTCATAGAATCTTCATTACTTCCAAAAATGATATCATCAACATATACAACCACAATCAATAGTTTTTCATTTTCAATTTTTGTGTACAAGTTGCTATCAGCAAATCCCTTTGAAAATCCTTGTTGATGAAGATATTTGTCAAGACGATAATACCATGCCCTTGGAGCTTGTTTGAGACCATATAGAGCCTTTTTAAGTCTACAAACAAGGTTTTCATCATTTCCCAAAATGAATCCTTCCGGTTGTTCTATATAAACTTCTTCTTCTAGATCACCATTGAGAAATGCAGATTTAACATCCATTTGATAAACTTTGATTTGTTGAAAACTTGAAAAAGCAAGAAACATTATTATGGCTTCAAGTCTAGCTACAGGAGCAAAAGTTTCTTCAAAGTCTATACCTTCTTGTTGAGTATACCCCTTGCAAACAAGTCTAGCTTTATTTCTTACAACATCCCCATTCTCATTTAACTTGTTTTTGAATATCCATTTAGTTCCAATGAAATTTTTGTTATGAGGTCTTGGTACTAATTCCCAAGTGTGATTATTTTCAATTTAATCAAGCTCTTCATTCATGGCTTGAACCCAACATTCATCTTTGCTAGCTTGATTGACATTGTGAGGTTCAATAGTAGATTGAAATGTCAGATAACTAGAAGATCCCACAAGATTCCTTCTTGTTTTTACACCTGATCCCTTATCTCCCAAAATTTGAGATTCTGGATGATTCTTTTGAACATATCTGGATGGAGCCTTTTTAGATAAATCATCTTCAGGTTCTTCATTGGGTTCACTCTCTATATCATTGCTATTTGATATAGAAGGACATAAGTCACCATCGTCTTCATTTTTTGTTTGTTTTTCTTCCTTTGGGGCTGTAGGAGACTCATCAATAACAACATCAATACATTCAACAATCTTCTGAAGTCTTTTATTGTAACATTTATATGCTCTACTTGTAGAGGAGTAACCAAGAAGTATTCCTCCATCTGCTCTAGGTTAAAACTTGCCAAGTTTTTCATCATTATTTTTGATAAAGCATTTACTTCCAAAAACTCTAAAATGCTTCACGGATGGAGAATTACCATACCAGAGTTCATATGGAGTTTTGTCACTATTTACACGAACATGTGCCTTGTTGAGAATGTTTACTGGTGTATGTTCTGCTTCTCCCCATAATGTGTCAGGTGTTCCAGAATCATCAAGCATAGCTCTAGCCATTTGTTGAACTGTTCTATTCATTCTTTCTGCTATGTCATTTTGTTGTGGAGTTCCAGCTATAGAAAATTGTCTTTTTATGCCATGTTGTTCACAAAATTCAAGGAATTCATTTGAAGTATATTCTCCTCATCGATCAGATCTAAGACATTTTAGTTTTAGATCTATTTCATTTTCAACTAGAGCCTTGAAGATCTGAAATTTCTCAAATGCTTCATCTTTGTGCTTTAGCAACCCAATCCAACACATTCTATAGAAATCATCAATAAATAAGATATAGTATTGTTCACCACGAGGTGAATTTTTCCTCATAGGTCCACATATGTCAGTATGAAATTGTTCAGGAGGCCTACTTGATGATCCTTCCTTGGCATTAAATTGCACTCTGGTCTGCTTGCCAAATTGGCACGATTTGCATATGATACTTTCAGGTAGAGTAATATTGGGAAGACCACGAACAACATTAAGTCTGCTTGATTTGTTGATTTGAGAGAATCTTAGATGCCCCAACCTTCTATGCCATAGCCAGTTTTCTGAATATTTACTCAAGTAACATTTTTCTTTGCAGTTCTTCAATACATATAGGTTGCTTGGAGTTCTCTTTCCTTTTATAATTGTTTTACCTGTATCAAGATCACGAACCACACATTCTTTTGAACTAAAGACAATTTTAGTTCCTTGATCACACATTTGACTTACACTTAACAGGTTATGCCTTAATCCATCCACATACATGACATCATTAGCCTTCACCTTTTCTTTTAGAAACACAGACCCTTTTCCTTTAATTACAGCAGGAGTATCATTTCCAAAAGTAACTTTCTTTTCCTTTTCTAGTGTACTATATGCATGAATTTTGGTTTTGTCACCTGTCATGTGTCTTGAGCATCCGCTATCAATGTACCATTGATTTTCTTCACCTTCTGCAAATAACGCTATTCCAAAATTTTCAACTTGTAATTCCTTCTTTTTCCATACTTTGGAACTTGAAGTAGAATGCTCTTTTGGTTGAACTTTGCTCCTGCATTCAAATTCTTCATGCACAAAGTTATTGCAATAAGCACATTCAACTTCATTTAGAAGAGGAGAAAAATTGTTATAGGTATTCTTCTTTGTTTCAATATCAATCCTTTTATTTCTCGCTTCTCTTGTCATGATGGTTTTATATGCAACACATTGAACAACTTTGTGACCAAAATTGTGACATGAGAAACATTGCCCATTGAAGAAGAAATTTCTGCGATCATGAAATCTTCTACTTGAATTTACCTGTTGATTGGTGTTTCTTTGAAAGATATTCCTGTTAGTGTTCTTTGAATTGAGATGATCATGCTTTACCTGTAAAGATTCTTTATTCCCTTGCTGAGTGGTAGAATTTTGTAATCCAACTGTAGCTGCTTTTAGATAATTTGGTTCTGAGGCCTGAGAAGATTCCCCAGAATATCCAAGACTTGTCTTTAAAAGAGGAGAGTGTTTTACCTTGATAATCTCATTTAAGGTTTCAGATCCTTTAGAAAATCTAAGATTCAGAGTCTTTTCTTTCTCAAAATCTTTTCTTAGACTTACCACTTCACATTCTAATTTCTCAATGTGTTTCTTTGCTTCTTAAAACTGCCTTTCCAGAGTCTTTATGGTTATTTTCCTTTCTTCTAAGAGTATTTTACTTTCTTCTAAGTGTATTTTGAGTTGATTGTTTTCTTCAAGAAAATAATTGTCCTCTAGAGCATCCACAAAAGTATCATTTTATTCTCTATATTCAAATGCCATGAGAAGTCTAAGATATTTTTCACATTCTTCCTCACTATCAAATAACCCATCACTATCTTCATGAGTATAGTAACTTTTTCTAGTGCTAGACCGGTTCTTATTCCTTCTTGCTACTTCTTTTCCTTTTGCAGATATTTCTTTATAAGGACACTTAGTAGCATAATGACCAACTCTTCCACAATCAAAACATTTGAAAGGAAGCTTACCTCTAAACCGTCCTGTGCCAAGTTGAAGTTTATTTACAAAAATTACCTCATCTTCTTCTGAGATATATCCTGATCCTTCTGCTTCTTGCACTTCTTTCCCTTTTATAGAAGCTCTAAAGATGGCTTCTTTGAATTCAGATGGTCCTCCTCTTCTCATTTCATATGCAGTTAGTATGCCATGAAGTTGCACCACAATAAGATTTTAAAGATCCTATTTTTCTTCAAGAGCAGAAACGTTTGACTCAAATTTTGTCGTTAGAGATCTTAAAATTTTCTCAACCAAAGTAGATTCAGTTATTGTTTCTCCTAGATTTCTCATATGAGTTAAAACATCATCAAGAAATAAAAAGAAACTGGCAATAATCTCATCATTATGCACCTTCAAATTTTCATATTCAATTCTGAGAGTTTGGAGTTTTTCACTTTTTACCTTTGCATCACCTTCATAACTTAGAATGATTTTGTCCCACATTTCCTTTGCTGTATTCAGCTGCATGACTTTGACAAATTTAGATTCAGTCAGACTTCCCGTTATAGCATTGACCGCCCTTGCATTTGATTCATAATTCTTCTTTTCAGTTGGATCTATTGGTATTGTAGCTGGATATTGATATCCTTGTTGAACAATGACCCATACATCTGTTCCCATAGACTGAAGATAGGATCTCATCCTTGTTTTCCAGAAGATTAAATTTCTTCCATTAAAGAACGAAGGCTTGATAGATGTTGTACCATCTTGATTGCTCATCTTGCTTGATCTTTCTTCTAGCAGCTAAGTTTTTTCAGAAGGACCTGCTATGATTCCAATTGTTCGGAACAATACTGAGAGGGGGGAGGGTGAATCAGTATTGTGTGCAGATTAAATTTTTTTTGAATTTTTCTTTCTCTACAACCCATACGCTACTTTACTGAATAAAACTCGCGTATACACGTGGATATCCTTCAAACAACTCGTGTATGTCCAGAGATGTAATTATTGCATTTAATTCTTAACTTGGATCATTGTATCATTCATTCATCAGATGTATAGTAAGCAGCAAAAAGATGCAGTAAGAACAGAATAAGTCATCACACATAAGAAACACACATAAACACTGGGATTTAAGGTGGAAACCCAATTTGGGAGAAAACCACCGCCGTCGTCATCTCGGTCTTCAATATTTATTATGTAAAGAAAACTTCTTACAACCATGTACTGGCGCAGACTCATACTAGCACATAGGCACCCACCTGCAGAAGGCCACAACCTTCTCTCGTTTACCAGCCTCTCCTGGAAGGGAGCTACAACCCCCTGCTCTTGTCTACCAGCCTCTCCTAGAAGGGGGCTACTACCCCCTGCTCTCGTTTACCAGCTAATACTGGAAGGGAGCCACTACCCCCTCACTGAAGGCTTGACCCTCAGTACCACTGCAGACCACATTTCATCAATTTTCAAACTGGATCAAACAGCTTCAACACAACCCTTCACTTATCAACAAATATACTTCGCCCAGTGCTTCAAACAGAACAGTGAAACCACTATAACCAGAATATCAAAGATAACCCAGAATTCAGAATAGATATGCAGAAACACATCGAACCTTGAGCAATCATAAGTTCAAATTCCATACGTGCATTTATTTAATTATACCCACGTATACACGCACTTTTCATTAAACGAACCCACGTATACATCTGTGCATTTTTCAATAAACCCTAACTTCCCACACGCGCTTTTATTATATCAAATTCACGTATACACGTGTTTTTTCCACAACAAGCTCGCGTATAGATCTGTAAATGAAAGATTTGCAGAGCAGACCAGATCTATAAACTTACCCAGATTTCTTCATTACCTTCAGCAGACTTTGCGCCAGATTTTCACCAGTTCTTCTTCTGAAAACCATCTTAGAGATTCATCATCATCAGATCTAAGTATTTTGAAACATCCATGGGTGCATCATAGATTTAGATTTATCAATCAAGAACAAAGTCCATTTCTGCAGATATAATTCAAGGCAAAGTATTCATTCAATACCCAGACACATGCACACCTTGCACTATTATTCTTTACTCCTTATATAGGTTTAGCCTTTATCAATACCATGAGCCAAAACCACACCACTTCTGATGGTATTCCTAGATGGGATCAAATAGATAATCCAGTGCTCAATACAATGGGTCAATACCATGGTAAATTCCCTTGGTTATATAAATTTAGAGCACAATAGGGCATACGCGACTTGGAACGTACTTTTCCACATACATACACTACTTCTCCTCATAAAACCCGTGTATGCATTGTGACATACTTTGTTCAACATTATTCCGACACTTTCTGAATTCCACCTCCATCAAGAACAACCTTCATCAAATAGGTTGCCATCAAGGAAAACACATTGCATCATATCGCTAACAGTATTATTTCATCAAGTAGGTTTCCATCAAGGACAACACATGCCAACATATTTTTGAATTTGGGGCTTGGGATCATGCAATAAAGAAAACAACTTGCATTTCAATCTTATCATGCTTAAAATACCCTGAGCATCATAATTCCACATAAAACTATATGGGAATTTATACTCTTTCAGCTTGACATTAATTTCATTTGTTGCTTCTTTGTTATTCACAATAAATGGCCCAACTTGATTTTTCAATTTGAACTGAATCTTTTTCCTAGAAGCTATGAAATTGACTTCATCTACATTCAACAGCTGCTTCAAATATTCTAAAGCAAATATTCTTGTTGTCACAAATCTAGGCAATTTATATGGGGCGACGAGTGCACCATATACTCTAATCTCTGTGTAATTCTTGTATCAGTACCAATCCCCTGTTTTACATCTCTCAGATAGTTGTAATATCCTCTTTGTTTCTTCATTAATTCTAGGGGTATATTCTTTATTTAGTATATTCATAGCAGGTACTAGGAACAAGTCATTAAATTCTACATAGTTGTATTCCCTGTTCCATTTTCTCAGAATTGATGACCAAAACACAACTGAAAGTACATTTCCTTCTAGATCTACCTTCTAAAATTCAATAGGAAATTTGTCTGCTTATAATACAAAAACAGGTGAAGTATATATGAGGTATATCTAAAGACTCCTTCTTCTGACAATCTAGACAATTTATAGTGCATGTTTTCTGCAATGAACTTGGAAATATTGTACACAATGGATGGATACTAGCTAGGACTCAGAGTAGAAAGAAAACCTAAGATAGCCACCTTAGTGAATTCATCATTGGTGTATCCCAGTATGAATGATAGCATGGAGACAATCTGTCTAGTTTCATTTGGAAAATCAAAAGTATCAAATGGAGGATTAAGATTAGGGATATCAACCTGTTTGGGACAAAAAGTCTGGAAGATTTTGAACTTAGAAGCAAAATCAAGTTCTAGGTAATTTTGAGTTAAATCCTCTATTGACAATGAAGCAACATTGGTTTCAGGGTTTAGTTGCAACATAGAATTTATGGATTTTGTGCTGATGTAAAATATAACCTCTCTATCTTTATTGAAAATACAGTTTTTGGTCTGGAAGATAATAGGAATGACACAATCTGACAAAATCAGGGGCTGAATGAGTAAGAGGGACAATGCATTTTGGCAGATTGGAATCCCAGACTGGTATATCTTTATCACCTTTTTCTAATGATTTACCAAAACACCAGTTATAGACATCAAGTAAATTGAACTCTACTGAAGGGTCCAATATTCTGTAATAAAGGTCAACCAGAGGACTATTTTCTTGTGAATTAACTGGAAGTTGGACATGCGTGACAACTTCTGAGGAATCAGAAGTGAGTGCAGGGGTTGGTTGATCAAGTTTAGAGGACTCAGGCTGAGGGATTTTAGCAGAGGCTTTCCTTTGGGGTTTTGGACCTCCTAATTTGGGGGTTACTTGTTTCTTTGTCATTTTTTAATTGAACAGAGCAAGCTTAGACTATTTTCTGAGTTCTTCTGTTGGAAACAAGGGATTTTTGGAGAATATCTCTGGTAAAATAGGGTCTGAGCAAAGTTTCAGATAAAAAGAGGGTTTTAATGCTCAGAAGAAAGGTTATGATCAATTCCAGCAGTGAAAATGACTAGGGTATGGATAAAACTTGTAAAAAATGGAAATGAGGTATTCTGGGGAAAATTTGACAGAGTTTCCCCTGTACATTGGATGTTTTTTGCAATTTCTGTGTTAGTAATTAAGATAATTACAGGCAATAATTGAAAATTGGTGCTTTTTATTTTTGAAATTGAAGCTTTTTTGGTTAAGTTTCACGAAAAATACCTTTAAAAGGTATAATTGTGGTCAAAGACGTTTCACGGTTGTGCGCAGTCTTCAATTTTGCTGAATTGGTCTATCAGAGGGTACTTTGGCTCTTCATGGATGAATTGCAAGGAAAATGGCTTGAAAATGGCACTAGTAGGTTTGAAAATGGAGAAAAGGGCTCTGCAAAAGCTTTCAAAGGTGTAATGGTGCACAATGGTGAAAATTAGATGAAAATAGACTCTACAGAGGTTTCACAGGTAAAAAGCGTGAATAGGTGAAATGTTATGAAAACATTGGGTTTTAACGTATTAAACCATAGTTTAAGCTATAGTTAAATTACATTAAATAAAGGTTAGGTGAGAGTGGTTTCAGAATACCACTGGGTGGTATTCGCACAGCTCTAGAGTGGTAAGCAGTAAATCAATTTTCAAATGCGACCCAATCATATTAGGACACATCAACACAAGGTGATTTCGGAAAACAACCCATATCATGCGAATTTTCCAAAACATCAGTCGATTACTTTATGAGCGCGAAAATTAACTGGTGCCATCGGATCTGGTTTCAACAAGCAAACGGTCATGATCAAAAGGAAAGATGTGGGGAAAGATAAGTCATCGAGTTCATTTTGGGTCATAGGATCTTGGAAATAAAAGAAGATCGGACGGTTGTTATTTTAAGCGATGGGGGAGGGATGGAGATGTATTAGACTGTCGCGTGGATTTTCAACCATTGGATTAAATGGGATTTCGAGATCGGAGGGTTGAAATTTAATCCGATGGAGAAAGGATATGGTTAAGTTTTATATACAAACAGACTTTGTATATAGGAAACATGGTCGGGAGGGGTATAAAAGGGCTTTAACCCAGGTTAACAATTGGGGTATGGGATATGTATTGGGGAGAAAAGGGTTGGTTAGGGTTTAACCTTGGGTTAGATGAGTTGGGTAAGGGAAAATGAATAAATGAATGGGTTTTTTGCTTTAAAGTTTCGTTTAAATGAAACTTCTATATTTTTGCTTAAAACATATATAAAACATGTTTGAATGGTTTTTTCATATATTTTTATTATATGGTTAATTAAACCAAGGTGATTTAATTACCATAGGGGTGGGACACTATATAAAGATATATTTTAGCCAAAGCGGGTTATAATGTGGGTTTTTATTAAACATGTGGGAATTATAAACTTTGGCTAAAATTATAGTAAGTGGGTTTTGGGTTTATTATATAAAAAAGAGTTATATATAATAGTAGAAGGTCATTTCTATAGGGAGTTAATACATAAATTAAAGTTAATATGAAAATAGGACAAGGTGTACTCAAAACACATAAACATAACAAGTAAAGTGAGGTTTAAAAGATAATTTACATTGATATTATCACTCAACTTATGATATAATGTTATTTTGAGGGCTTTAATGCTTTCAAATGATGTAGGAAGTTAATCAAATGGGAATTATAATGCCTTTAAGTAAAAATGGAGTTTTACTTAGGATTATTTAGGGGAATGAATGCATGAATGGTAAATAATGTGATTTTAGGGATTAAAGTAGACATTTAACACTTTTCACTGATCAACCATATAGCCTTGGGTCCGGTCCCAACAGATGTCAAGGAAATGCCTTGAGCCTTTCTGACTGATAGTTTAGAATGTTTCATGACTATGGGAAGGGGAAGTTAGTTATTTTGCAGCCCATGATGAATGATATTTACATTGAGACTTTTCACCTTTTTCTACCTACCCAGCTTACCAAGCTAACATTTTTTCTTCCTTTATAGTAAGGTGCATTTATGCTAGCAACCTTCACAACATTTATTATTTCTTGAAAGCAAGTAAAACTATCTAATTCTATACTTATTTCATCCATGAATCCAGATTAAACTATTACATTGATTTTATTTCTCTACCTAACTACTGAATTGCCATGTTTAAGTAGTATGAAAACTCATTATTCTCTATCTAGAACAAGTGAAATTGAAAAATGACAAGTTAAGATTAAACTGTTTAACTCATCGTGGACTATGGCATTTACTGACACTCTGCCATAGTCAAAAAGTAAAAGGTAGTGGCATTTATGCTTGCACACTTTCATGTTTTATTCATTTTTCTTTTTGGGTCATTTATTTTTTTTAAGTCCTTTCATTTTTATTTTTGATTTTTTTGATTTTTTTACAAAATATGTGAATACAACTTGTAGAAGGAAAAGTATGTACAAATTTACAAGATTATCAATAGTCAAGTAAAAATTATGACCCCTATATTATAGGTTGCTAATAGTACCCAACACCATTATAGATTAAGGCACATCTGTTAGTATTCTGTCTTCCACTACCTGGCAAGCTTTTGGTTCTCCACCACTTATGCCTATTACGCAAAATCTGTTGACTTTTAATAGAGGAACCGGTCAACCGTTAGGGATCCTTTCAAAATTGGCTGTTACTTTGGGAAGGAAAACTGTCTATATAGACACGATGGTTGTTCCAGGCCCCTTAGATTTCAATTTACTCTTAGGGCATGACTATACTTATGTCATGGGGGGAGTTGTCTCTTCCCTCTTTCCTGTGATCTATTTCCCACATAAAGGTTGGATCATGACCATTGATCAACTTTCATTCTTTTTTCATGGCGTGACATCTGGTTCACCATCATCCCTTCCGGGTCTTTATCCACCAGTTGTATCTTCCCCACCGCATGATAATTATGTGTCTACCTATCCCATGGACACATTCAGTGATAGTGCCATTGCGCATCATGTGCTGGGGCATTAGGTCCTAATTTCCAAGATGTTATTCTCCCATCATATGAGAACCTCTTGGAAGCCATGGCTTCTTATTCGACATGATGAGTTGTCATCGAAGTAGAGTTCCTCGTCTTGTGTCAAACTCCTTTAAAAATTGAAACAAGGTGTCCTGACGATAGTTCGTCTTCTATGTCAATCTCATTAAAAAATGAATTAGCTCTGAGGATAGTTCTTTTAATTTTTCAACCTCGTAAAAACCATGAAACACGTTCCCATTCAATTCAAGTCCTTGCTCAGATCTCGTAAATTCCAAGTCGATTCTTTCTCTAATCTCATAACTTGAACCTTCACTCCATATTCTTTGCACTCATTACATATGGACTAAAGCTTGGGGGGCATGTACCTCAAATTGAGTCACCATGCTAGGGGCATGCCTGGTTTTTTCAAGCATAGTTTACTTTTGTTTCAAGCTTGTGTAAACATGAAACCAATATCAAGCATAGTTTACTTTTATTTTCGAGCTTGCATAAAAATGAAATCTTTTGACCTTTATGTGCTTTTTGAATTTTTTCCTTTCTTTTGGGTCGTTACTTATTATGCGGATTATTGATACATTAGATAACATTGTATTAAGTAGAAATTTACATAATTTGTAAAAACATCATCATATGTAAAAAGATCCATGTAAGGAAATAGATGTATGTATATATATCACATGTGTGCCTCATAACATCAAAAAATATATGTGTATTTTTCAATTACATCCTGAGACGACATGTCTCTCAAAATATGTAGAAATAAAAGCCTAAGTGCCTAATCAGTGTAGTGGTCATGATAGCACATCACTGCCTGTACCAACCACCTCAAAAAGTGGTGGATACGACTCGACACCCCTACAGTATGTCTCTGGTAGGCCTGAGGAACATCATCAAGGTGAGCATAGTCTGGAATCCCATAGGCAATCCCTTCCATATTTTGTACTATCTCCTCCCCCTCGCCTCCCTCACCATGAGGATCAAAATCGCGAGTAGTTCGCCTCGCTATTAGTGACATACCTGGAGGTCTCTCTAGGCCAACATCTACATACATATACAATTAACTATTAGAAAATGAATATATGCCAAAAAATCATAAAATCATAAAAACAAATCTCACCTAGCTCTTTGTCCCAATCCTCTCTCTCCGGGAGTGGGAGGTCTGGATCACCGGTGAAGTCAGTACTAGAGTAGGGCCAGTCCTCCATGAAAATTAGTTGTCGGCAGAGCCAATCGAATAATTTTGGCCTCTAGGGCATTTGCTGGTTTACCTCTACTCTGGGCATCACTGTAGCCCATCGGGCCATCCATGGTTCTCTTGGTGGTGGCATCGGGATAATGACATCCTAGAATTGGAATATCGGTATTTGTTCGAAGAAGAACGATACCAAAATTGATCCATACCCAAACTGTTTCAATTCTCCCTTCTTGCACTTGGTGATTTGCCGCTTAATGTTAATAGTCATGGAATCTACCTAGTTGTAGAGAGTTGGGTTTAGGCACTCTAAGGCAAGAAGCAGTTGTGTTTTGTCACTTCATGCGGTGCTTGTGATCCTACAGCTCACGTGATAGTGTGCAGTAATATTTTTAGTACCAGATCTGGGATGGTTTGGATGTCAACATTTCCACTCCCTGTTCCTTTTCATGCCCCTCGTCACACCCTATCGATCACCATTCACATGCTTTCCCCAGAAGGACGGGTACCGATCATGATAGGGACTACACCTCTCTGCAAAAATCCTATGATAAAATAGACATCAGAAACTTTGAGTTCAAGTTCTTGATCTCGAAGCACAAAATTTTCTTGGTCTTCATCCTAGATGCTTATCAAATATTGAAGCAATTCTAGCTAAGCCCGGAGGCACGGTGTTAGGAAGAATTTCTTTAGCCCACAATCTCTAAGGGCATCCATGCATCAATAATTCTCCATGGAAAGTTCATCTTCCTCACTTTGTTCCCTCTCTTTCCACTCAATCACCAGTCTTTATGCTTGGTACCTACACACATTGTTCATATGAGCATTTTTAGTCTACTTGGGCATCAAAATTTTCAAGCAATTGAATTCATTTTCCTTAAAATTATGTAGATTTTTAGGTTGCGTGGTTGGTGTGACTATTTCGCTAATATTCACGCCAATGTGTGCACCCTCTGTGTAAAAAAAAGGTGATTAGTGTGTGTTCATGCCCGAAACCCGCGCCAACCATGATGCCCTAATTTTGACAAATCTTCCCCTAGAAAATCAAAATGACATGTACATGTAATGAAATTTAGCTTAAAAGATGGGAAATGGTGTCATCTCTTGCCTGAGACTGACAGAATCAAGATCAATTCACTGGATCACTTGCAATCGTCACCACAAGATCACAAAGCACAATGGGTCACTATTGCTCTACAAATAATTTGTACCACTTATGGCATTTTATAAATTTTTAGAATCTTAAATTAGATTTTAAAACATATTTGTCAATTATTTTGTCATATTATTTTTGAGAAATAGGTTTTACACATGTCTCTTGTGCAGCAACAGGTTTTTCACATGGTTATGACGATGTAACGAGTTATATTTTATAATTTTTTGGACTCGGTAAAAACATGAAAAAGTCACTACTGGAGTCATAGTTTAGCTCTTTTCTGACTCTGTAAAACTGAAAATATTGCCAAGACTCTTGTAATTTTGAACCCATTAAATGGCTACAAAATGATATCTACCCAGTATATGTTTACCCCTTTTTCGGGTTGGGATAGATTATTTACGAAAAAGGAATACCTTAGCCTATCACGACTAAGAGGTTTTCTTGGATATTGTTTTCTACCTTTTAGAATCTGAGGGACTATTTATGAAAAGGGGCTTGCTAGAGTTTTATTTTCTTCTTTCTTTTCAAACTCTCTAAACATGAAAATATGTTGAGTTCTCCCTTTGTCAGAGTTGTTTAAAACTAATGACATCAGACTCTGTCGTTATGACATTAATCGAGTTCCTTCTTCCTAGGGCTCGTAAAATGTACTAGGTTGGATTTGTCCAAAGGACAAACTTACATCACAAGCATATGCTATCCCCTTCAAGCTTGTTTACAAAAATAATTGGGTACTTGCCAAAAATGGTGGGGGGAAATGGAACCAGACTTTAGTCAGAAATATGTCACTCTTGAACATGGCACTTGTCTGTATTTGTGTTGGGTTGGGGAAATCTCACTTCATCATTCATTTTCCTCCATGGATTTGGGTAATCTCTTTTGACTGATCGTGTGCTCTTTTCCATGTCACCATGACCTCATATCCCTTGATGTCAAATACTTCAAAATCCAGTGTCGTGCCGCCGATATGTTCAAGAGAAGTTTTACGTCTGCGATATTCAACCTCCCTCTAATTCTTTGTTGGTATTGATTCAAAAATCATCATATTCCTCTGTCTCATGTCCATGATATGGGAAAAATCATGGCCCTCCTTCGACCAGGTCGCTTCTTGTCGGCTTCAGCTCATTTTCTAGGAATCTGATCTAGAGACTACCTTCAGGTACCTTGGAGCCTGCATGCCTTAATAGCAGGTTCTTTGCATCCGGTGCAAGGTTCACATCATTAGCCTTCAACTAGATGATTCTACAGGTGTTCGATGCCAGATCACTGTTCACATTCCGTGGATTGTAGTTTTTCTACCTTGAGATCCATTGTCATTATTGGTGGTTCCCCTCACGTCTGTTAATAACTCTCATTATTGGCTAGTAATCAGACGATGTTCCTGCATGTTTGACTTCAACTCATCTACTCGCATGCTTGAATTTGTACTTTGTTTGGGTGGAGATGGAGTGCAATACCATGGGTTTTGTCTAATGAAATCCAGGTTACAGGTTCCTTGTGGATTACTATGACTTATTACATGACTCTTCTGATCAGATGGCTATAACCATACCTGAGTCTATTTGTTAATCCTTATTGCTGGATGACTGCGTTCATACCTCGGATCTCACTTTTATGTACTCTATTATGGATGGTTGCACCCATGCCACATATCATGTATCAGAGATATCAGTTTTATTTGTACTTGTAGGTTTTTTGACAGTAGTGTTTGGGTTGAACGCGTTCTCATAAAGCAATTCACCCTTCCCTCTCTCTTGGACCTCTTGCTTTAGGGGGCATTTGTTACATAGCATTTTGTCACCGTCCCTACAATCCCTCACCCCGCATATTGGAGGGTCGTTCCAGTGACTTGTGAGCAGTGCCATAATTTTCAAACACCTTCTTTTCATCCTTCTACATAAGGACATCATTTCTCCTGTTGGATATTTTCTCAAAAAATCACACAAAACCTATGTTTTGGCCTTGGCGTGGGTAGCTAGTTCACCCCTTGTGCCGATGTGGAGGATTTTTACTAGAGCCCATGCCACCTGGTGCTCTGTCTCAGTGCAGTTCCTGCACCGAGCTATTTTGGGAATGTTTTTTAAAAATTAGAGGTGGAAGTTTCCTTCTAACCACCTCAGGGATGAGTCAGAGGAAGTGGTTAATTTGATTAGCCATGGATCTCTCTCTTTAGGAAGTGGTTTCCACCTCCCATGGAACACTCTTTAAGGATAGGCCCCCCTTCCATAATTATAGGGATCCCAACCTCTCCCTCTCCCTCTATAAAAACGGGCCTTCTCCCTTTATGAAATCTAGCTGAACATATAGCCAAAGAGCTGAACTTGGAAAAGGATACTCTTGCTGAGTAATTGCTATTGAGAAGGTAGAAATAAGGAGAACTATGTAGAGAGAGTCTCGTCTGAATTCCCGATGATCCTTTGTGAGACGTGCTCCACTTGAACCCTATTGGAGGAGACCGCAATGTCTAAAATTGGTTGTACTCTTCCTTTAATTTAGTAATATACTCGTCTATGGTGTTGGTTCCATCATTGTGTTATGTTTTTTATTTAATGTAATTGATTTAGTCCTCTTCGACTGACTAATAGTTACGAATGTGAATTAGTATGTTGTATCTTGTCATTTTTTCTTGTGTGTGTGCAGGTGTCCGAGCGTGAAAGTGAGCGGATTGTGATATGTCAAAATAGGAGCGAGAGGCAACAACCCTTTTCGATGACAACAATAGTATAGGACCTCCGGTAAGTTACCTATCAAATATTTGTCCTTTTGTTAACTAGGAATCAATATTATATTTTTTTTTGTTTGTTTCTAGACACACCCTAGGGCTAGTGGGATCGCCTCTATTTGTAGAGGGGATTTACATCACCAATAGTTGCACAACATCTTGCATGGCTACTTCTGATCCCATCCAGCTAGAGCCTGCGATCATCCCAGGGTTGGAAGGGGTGTTAACTTCCATCATATAGCTTTGACACCAGTCTGCGCAGGGTGCGAAGTCAATTTTCCCTTCACGGAGCCAAAGGACAATGAGAGAATCAATCTCGGCGTCCCCATACCCTCTCAACGTAATGGCTGCAGGCTCTTGACTGGTAGGTGCTGATGCGTCTATGGGGTTAGGGGTTGCAATAGAAACCTAAGGCAGGGATCCTAAATTTGGAGAGTTGCGGATAGTAGAGGTAGGTTAATTGGGTATGAACAAAATGCCAAGGGTCTAGAAAATCAAGCAATAGAATAATATATGTAGGTTACAGAGATGATATGGAGACTTAATCAGAGTTATCCTTTCTCCCTTATAGTGCCCGTGGCTATCCAACAGTAAATTGAATCTAACTTGGAACTTACCATCAAGAAAATGGTAAAAACTCACCATAAATTGCTGCATTAATTGCCAACCACCTGTTTTCCATAACGGTAATATTCCCTTTTTACCAGAGCTCAGTGGTCTGACTGTCATTTTTCACACTCGATGGCCTTCCCGTGGATCTACTAACCTTGGATGAAGCATTTGTGCTGCTTGCGCATCCCAAATTATAACTAATGTTGGGTGTGTTGTAATGCGATTCAGGTATATTTTAAACAACTTCGCAACCATGTGCATCTCGTTCAGTGCAATGGTTGGGATTGTTCAGGGATCATCCTTTTCGTCCACTAGGCTAAAGCTGTAGTATTCAACCACGTGTGGTACCGACGTTCCCCAGGGTTGGGATGCGATGTACTGGCTTGGGCTACTCTGAGTCAAGGCGTCAGTGTTCTTCAGATCTGCGTCGAGCGCTCCTATGCTATCTACCACCCTAAAGGTTCGCAGAAAATCATCTCGCAAATTCTCCCAATGTCGAGTGCACTGACATAGCTCCGCATCTAAATACCATGTAGCTGGATGCAATCCTAGAGCATGGATGAATAGGTGGACCGGTTTGTTTGGGGTTTTTTCACACCATTGCATTTCCCATGCGAGTAGATATCTACATGGTTCTTATAACCCAATGAACTTTTGGATCCATTCCCCAGTTGTAGCTTCAAATCACAGGATCATCTTATCCCTACATTCCTACCAATTGGAGAATACCTTCCAATGCGTATCCCACCAGCGCACAGTTGTCCCGCACAGGGCTGGCTTAAGGGCCCATAGCTTGCGTTCCTTGGGAACTTCTTCTTCAATTGTGCATAAGAGTTCCTTAATGTTACCTGAATCCCCAAACTAGGGCAGGCTTCCTACCTCAGAGGAGATGCAGCAGAAACTCCTGCTGACCCAAAGACATTGCAACACTGACACCTCTGTTGGAAATACTAAGAGGGGGGGGAGGGGGGGGTAAATCAGTATTCCTTTCAATTAGACAATTATTTAATCTTAAATTACTATTAGTGTTTGTACAATGATAGTAGCAAACAAGAGGAACACAAATGCACATAGTTTTTAAGGTGGAAACCCACTCAGGCACAAAAACCACCTAATGCTTTTCGAATAATTCTTTAATATTCAGCTCCAATTGAAAATAAAGCTCTGACTTCCTAGAATCTACAAAATAGTTCTTCTCCAGCTCCCACTGGATGGATGTTCCAACACTCAAGATTCCTTAGTAGTCAGTTGAATGGATGTCCCAACACCCAATGAGCTACAACTCACCCTAGCACCACCCTACCACCCTATAGAAGAATAAAAGAAGAATGGACTCCCATACCAGGGAAAATGGTCCACTTTACAATGATATAGAATGATGTAGAAGAAGAAGATATACTAGACCATAACTGCAACTTTGACACAACCACCTAACTATTATCCTAGACCTCCCAACACTGCCTCTTCAACCCTTGGTAGATAGACACTAGTACAATTTTTACGATAATGTATTTACAATGACTTAGTACAAAGATACATTTACAATGATTGTATGCAGTACTACCCACTTGAAGACTTCATATGATGAGCTTCCTGCTACTGTTATGCACCTTGGTTGTTGATCTTGTCATGCTACCCTCTGCTGCACCTTGTTTTGCGTTTCTACCGTAGAAATTTTGGTCCTTCGCAACCCTTGACAACACATGATCTAGTTTTTTCTTGCCTTCTAGGAGCTCGATATTGAATCTGGTGTATCTCTATTATTTCAGATCATCAACATCTGATTTTTTAGTCTTCTAGTATTCCTTTGAGTCATCTTTCCAATTCCACAGGTTTGACCGTATTTGGATTCTTCAAGAGAGATTTATACCCAATTTCTCACAACTCCCTAATTATGGACTGTTTCAGCAAAGTGCACTTATACGGCGTGCCACGTGTCACTATTTCTTCATTTGGCTCTAAAATTGATAGAGAGAAAATCAAATAATGTGAAATATCTACCACTTTCTATAGAATTCCAATGCGATACAGAGAGAGAGAGTTATGAAGAATTTACCAAGGTCACTTCTTTGAGATGAATTTCAGGAGCCTGCAAAAACCTTGACTTACACAGATCATATCTCCAAAAATATTGCGCACCTTGATCTCAAATTTTTACAGTAGCTTCCCCAGGATTTTGGCTTCGCCTCATAAAAATTTCAGTTTTTGAACTTTCTTAGAGAACAATTTAGAGCGAAAATTCCACGATGACATGTTTTAGATGGCGAAATCCCTTGCCTAAGGAAGAAATGAACACCACAATTTATATAAATGCTTAATTTGATAGGGACTTTAACAAGTAAATGTGGGAGGGATTTTAGGAGCTTAAAAATATTAATTATGACTTTTCAATTACCCATTCCCCAACCCCATGGGGTTTTAGTCCACTAACTGCGGGTAAAAACTTCAAACATGAATATCTCTCAAACCGTGAAGAATTACATGGTGTGTCATATATCAACTGAAACATCTCGACAAGTAGAAACCATCAAAATAATTATTGACCCGGAATATATTAATTTGGTATGTCAAAAATCCCATGCAATATTGGGTGAGCCCCTAGTGCTGCTTGGGTTGACATCAATGACAATTGCTGATCAACAATCTCCCCCTTTGGCATTGATGGCAACACAAGTACTCCCCCTGTGATCATGACACCTCTTCCTACAACATTCTCTCCCCCTTTGACATCAATGGAAAACGGTAACTCCTATTGAAACATAACCATCCTGTGGACGTATACACACTTCCACTCCCCCTGACACACAACCATCCTATGGACCTGTACACACTTCCACTCCCCCATTATATTCTGAAAAGGGAAAATCTAATGAGAACTTGGGAGAATCATAAGCTTCTGGCGAAGATATTCCAATGCTGGTGAATATTTAATATGTGATTCTTTTGGTGCTACTTGGAATCTTGCTACTTTTCCAACTACTTGCATAACATTTGGTCGGGAGGCTATTACATATAGAAGACTACTAATCGTATATTTGTACAACCTTTGATCCACATCCTTAGATGAGTCGTCTATGCTCAATTTGCAACCTATTACCATTGGAGTAAGGATGGGTTTGCAATCTTCCATTTTAAATTTCTTGAGCATTTCCTTGATGTACATGGTTTGACATATAAATATTCCTTTCTCTTGCTGAGATATTTGAAGACCTAAGAAGTAAGTCATCTCACCAAGTAAAGACATCTCGAAATCACTTTGCACCTTTGTAGCAAAATTATTACTTAGTCGATCATCATTGCTACCAATTATTGTATCATCCTCTTTAGCTAGTAGACATGCTTTCATTGTTTCATCTAGAACATATATGACGTTTGGAGCTCGACTTTCTGTAGCCACAATTTTACCATACACACCTTTCCTAATTTCACATTTCATGGAGTTGAATAGTATTGTGTGTCCTTGATCACAAATTTGTCCAACACTGAGCAGATTGTGATTCATGTTTTCAACCAATAGAACATTCTTGGCTAGAGAATCTTTGCTTTAGAGAGTGACAGTACCTGATCCCATAACATTTGAAGATCCATCATTTCCAAAGGACATGGTTCCATCCTTGTATTTCAACGATACAAATTTATTTCTATGTAATGTCCCATTTTAGCACATGTCTAAATGGAACATTAGAATTTTTATTCTATATTGTTGCAGCTAAATAAATGGGTAAGGAGGCCCATGATTATGAAAAGCATTAATAAAATCCCTCACATTATGAAAGAGGAGCATTATTGGAGCTTGTTTGCACACTCCATGTGTGAAAAGGGTTAATTGAAAAGAGGGTTAGGTCATGTTGACCAAGTCAAACTGCGCAATAGTTGGAGGTGTAGCTTGCTTGGGAAGCCTACGAAATTTCATGAGGAGGAGAAAATCCTAATGTGTGTGGGGTCCATGGCTAAGGAGCCTTAATTGGCATAAAGGGAGGGGAAAGCAACCATTTTGAGCTAGCTTGGATATTTCGAATTGCTTTCCACAGTTGCACACTGTGATAGCTGTGTTGCTCAACACAAGTGATTTCTTGTTCAATAATTCCCTCCCTTCTTAAGAAGCTCTTGAAGGTTTTATCTTCATATTCTCCACATCTTGGCTCATGGCCAAAGCTATTCCTTTCAGTGTATTGATTCTTGCAGCAAGATCCATTGTGTTGCTGGGGTTTCAATGGAGGTTCTCACACCATCATTTCGGAGCTCAGATTTCAGAGGAAGAAGCTCTCATGCATCCAGGAGATCAATAGGGGAGATATCAACTCCATTTCACATATCTTTGTAGGAGGCCACTCTCTTACAATCATCTACAACACAGTTCCTCTCCTTGAGTGCACAGTTCTTAAGTGCAATTGCAGTGAGGGGTTGCACCGACATTTTGGAGAGTGAGATATTTGGTGAAAGGATCAACCTTTCACTCTAGATTTCCATTGGAAGAGAACTATACATTTTATGCAGCATTATTCAGCCATCTCCTTCATGTTCACATTTTAGAGTAGCAGCTACTCCAGCTACTCCGACATTTCTTCATATTTTCCATTTTGTATGTATTGCAGCTAATCCCCTTGGGGATTGTCTATTCTAGTGTTTAGGGGTTGAGATCCATCTCCCCCTTTCATATTTGAGCTTCATATTTCCATATCTTCATTGTATTATTTTTTTGCAGCAGTCCTCCTTCATAGACTGTGCAGTCATAGTTTGGCATAATGTATATGTAGCAGGGTATTTCATGTTCATTGTATTTGTGTCTATGCTTCAACTTGGGTGACCATTTCCTCAAGATCTTGTACACATTTCTACTATAATATTATCAATGAGAAAGATATGAGGGTTTGTTGCATTTTCTAATGTTTCTGCACTCACTGCTATTTTCCAGCTCATGCTTATGTATTGTTGTAGCTCATCTCTTGTGAGAAATATCTTCCTGAAGGAAGAAATATTTACATAGATATAGGCAAAGTATAAGTAAGGGCCAGGAAGCCTATGGTTCTCATCCTCTCTTTAGAGGTGAAATAACTGGGAAAAGCCCTCTTAGTATATTTTTGACATAGCCTTGTTAATATTTCTGACAAAGGAACATTTCAGTGGAGAAAAATTCTGTTCATTTCCATTTTAGGACATTACAGTGGTATCAGAGCATCAAACATGGCACAGCCTGTGAAGTTCAAATTTCAGAAGTAGAGAGCCCAAGCATGAAGAAGATGAGATTTCTCTCATCTATTTTCAGATCTAGAGGAGACCTCTCCAACGAGGTCAAGAAAAATGAAGGAGGAGAAGAGGAAGGACCATGCACTTCCTAATCTCACAAAGAAGCAGAGTAGAAGCATGGAAGTCACTTCGAATTCGAAATTCTAAGTGAGTACCTAGCTAAATACTGAACAAAGCCTAGAGTCTCCTAAGAGACTTTATCTTTTCCACAGTTTATTCAGGAGAAAGAAGAAGAAATACACCACAGCCATGGGATGATGAGAGGAAATAGATTTATATTGTCCACATTTGATGGATCACTCACATGTGCAGCAGAGGTTTGGGAAAATAATCTAGAGGCATTTTTCCTGCTACATCCTATAGCAGAAAAAGAGGTAGTAGAAGTTGCAGTGATGCACTTAGAAGGTGAAGCAAAGATTTGGTGGATCATCCATTTATACCATGCAAGGGTTTCAAATCTTGTTGAGTTTTCTCAAGGATTGATCAGTAGATTTGGAAAAAGGAGGAAGGATCCCTCACCACCATTGGATGAGGCATCTACCAGCATTGTTGAGACCATGGAGGAGGAGCCTTCATCTTCAGCAGTTTGGGAGGCCAAGTCTCATGAGGAAGCAACACTTGCAGCCTTGCAAGGAGCTTCCGAGTTTCACCAAGGTATGATTGGAGATCCATTTCTTGTCATTTTAGAAAACACCTTGGATGGGTCTACATCATTGCATGCATGTGACTTAGAGCAACATAATAATACTTCATTGTACAAGAGCAGTGATGCAAAGGAGATCTCACAAAGAGATTTCAATGGAGGTGCACTCCTAGACTTTTTGGAGTGCAAGGTTCTTCAACAGTTGGAGGAGGGTTTTTCCTTCTCATAGGAACAAATAGGAGATGGGGGACATATTTAGATGGATATATTCTCTCATGAATGTGGTGGAAATTCCTTGTGCCACACATATCATGATGGGAGGTTTTTTCCTACCAACTATTTGGATCCTCATAGGATCAAATTTTTCCTCAGGAGATCTATATTTCGAAATCCCTTGAAATACAGAGGCTTGATTTGGGATGAGGGTAGTCCTCAAAGGAGGAGTACTAGGATGAAGGAAGGAAGGATACATCCACAAATGTCTGAGTGGATGTGGTGGAGAAGGAGCAAGGGGCTAGTGAGCCACTTGTATATTTATGATATTGGGCAGCAAGAGGCTTGGCTACACTGGTTACTCTTGAAGGAATTTTTCCATCACTTGGCATGCACTATTTCTAAGAGTAGGAAGAGGAAAAAAAGGGATTTTTTGCTTGGGTGGTATTGGAGAGAGAAAAGGAATATGTGCTCTCACATGATGTAAAATGTTGCAGGAGCAGGAGATGGCACTACCATGGTGCAAAAGGGATACTCCTTGGATTTTGATGACCAGGAACTGCTTCCACCATGGGAGAGATTCCATAATTGTAGCAACATTGTTAGGGGGTTGCCCATTTATGTGGAGGGAGATGAGGGAAACAACACAGTGCTATCCAGAGACTATCTAGTGCCTCATGCAGAGGAAGGAGGAGCTCTTTCTCCAAGGAGAAGGACTCTTGCATCCTTGCAAGGAAGTCCCCAGGATCTCATGCATGGAGATCAAGGCACACATGTGCCATTGTTGGATGATACACCTAAGAGGGTGATTGGATTGCGTAGTGCAAGAATGGACAAAATTGTTCATCCATATATGCAATCACCCCTTGAGGATGATGTCTCACTGCATGGGGACATTTTTCTAGTGAGACCACTAGATCACCAGCTTATGGGAGATGTTTCACATGTTGAGGCACCACTCATTGTTTTTAGAGGAGTGGAGACCTTGGGAGACAGCTACATAGCGTTGAGAGTCTTGGGTGGACTCAAGGAGGAGGGGTCCATTCCCTCAATATCATTTCCACCAACTTTCATTTCAGAATCTGCGCTATGGCAAAAGTAGTAGGAGAAGGTTAGCAACCTTCCAATTTGCATCTTTGGCATGAGAAATGTCAAATTAGGAGGTGACCATATGACATATGCTCTTCATGAGGGACCATCAACGCTGTCACTATGGAGGATGGATCCATAGGGGAGCTTTGGATTGCTGGTGGAGTATTCCTAGGATCATTTTGCTTGCATGATATTGATATATCAGCATATGAGGAGATGCATAGATCATGTGCAGATGGAGGAGTCAGCAAAACCATATATTTTCTCTTTGAGGGTGAGGGGAGACTCATTTTTGAGCCACTCCATTTGCATGAGTAGGACTTATGGTAAGGGAATTTCTTACTAGCATGATGATTTGTATACTCCTCCCTTAACCATATATGTACAGGATGTTGCTCCGAGGAGGGGTACTCTTATTTTTTGGGCCCCATGGTCTACTTGAGGCCATGAGAAATTTTGGTGACCACTCCCTAGGAGGAATTGGGGAGGAAATGTATTCTATAGGACCTACTCATATTTCACCATATATCATTCGCTTCCTCCATACATTTGAGGAGAGTCGAACAACAAGCAAGTGGTTGAGAGGCCACACCTTTTGGCATACTTCTATGCAGTCGCGAGTAAAACTACATTGGTCACACTTGAGGGACCATTGTCTTTCTTCCTTGCTACATGTGACAGCAAGCATGGTTTTCATTATGGATCATTATAATTCTGTTGTCTTTGTGTCCGTGGATAGCATGATGGGGGGAATGGCAGATTGGTTGGATGTGTCCCTTGGGGGAGAAACCTTGCACATTATTTGCATTGCATGTTCTAATTGGAACATGAGAGGACATGTGGCCACTACAGCAACACATTTGTTTCCATTTGACGTGAGCCATATGATTGATTGGATTCCATATGGTTATGACTACCAACTCATCACATATGAGATGATTTTGGATAGCATGTTTCACAACACTCGAGAAGAGATATTTGGAGGTATAGTATTTGACTTGCCACTGGAAGGAAGCTTATTTGTAGCCCAAGATCATCATATACTCTACACGTATCCTAAGTGGAGAGGAGGAAAGTATGGGGTAGGCTACTATGTCTACCAAGATCGGATTTTCAGCCCACCTATATTACAGGAGCCAAAGGTGGAAGATGATTTTCAGGAGTTGCCATGTTGGGAGGTAAATCACTTTTTATGGATAATTGCTTGGGGGATGGAGGATGTACATGAGGAAGATATTCCTCAACATATTTCAGACTACATGCCTTGAGTGTAGGTTCTTTCAGTTCTATCATTGCAGTTTCTTGAGGACAAGAAACATTTGGGAGGGGAGGACTGTAATGTCCCATTTTAGCACATGGCTAAATGGAACATTAGAATTTTGATTTTATATTGTTACAGCTAAATAAATGGGTAAGGAGGCCCATGATTATGAAAAACATTAATAAAATCCCTCACATTGTGAAAGAGGAGCATTATTGGAGCTTTTTTGCACTCTCCGTGTGTGAAAAGGGTTAATTGCAAAGAGGGCTAGGACATGTTGACCAAGTCAAACTACACAATAGTTGGAGCTGTAGCTTGCTTGGGAAGCCTACGAAATTGCATGAGGAGGATAAAATCCTAATGTGTGTGGGGTCCATGGCTAAGGAGCCTTCATTGGCATAAAAGGAGGGGAAAGCAACCATTTTGAATTAGCTTGGATATTTCAAATTGCTTTCCACAGTTGCACACTGTGATAGCTGTGTTGTTCAGCGCAAGGGATTTCTTTTTCAAGAATTCCCTCCCTTATTGAAAAGCTCTTGAAGGTTTGATCTTCAACTTCTTCACATCTTGGCTCAAGGCCAAAGCTATTCCTTTCAGTGTAGTGATTCTTCCAGCAAGAACCATTGTGTTGTTGGGGTTGCAATGGAGGTTCTCACACCATCATTCTAGAGCTCATATTTGAGAGGAAGAAGCTCTCATACATTCGGGAGATTAGTAGGGGAGATATCATCTCCATTTCTCATATCTTAGCGGGAGGAAAATCTCTTCCCATCATCTACAACGTAGTTCTTCTCCTTGATTGCGCAGTTCTTGAGTGCAATTGCAGTGAGGGGTTGCATCAGCATTTTGGAGAGTGATATCTTTGGTGAAAGGATCAACCTTTCACTCTAGAGTTCCATTGGAGGAGAACTATACATTTTATGCAACATTATTCAGCCATCTCCTTCAGGTTCACATTTTAGAGTAGCAGCTACTCCAGCTACTTCGGCATTTCTGCAGATTTTCCATTTTGTATGTATTGCAGCTAATCCCCTTAGGGATTGTTTATTATAGTTTCCAGGGGTTGAGATCCATCTCCCCCTTTCTTATTTGAGCTTCATATTTCCATATCTTCATTTTATTATTGTTTTGCAGCAGTCCTCCTTCATAGAATGCACAGTCATAGTTGGGCATAATGTATATGTAGCAGGGTATTTCATGTTCATTATATTTGTGTCTATGCTTCAAATTGAGTGACCATTTCCTCAAGATATTGTACACATTTCTGCTATCATATTATCAATGAGAAATCTATGAGGGTTTATTGCATTTTCTGAATTTTCTACACTCACTGCTATTTTCAAGCTCATGCTTTTGTATTGATGTAGCTCATCTCTTGTGAGCAAGATATTCCTGAAGGAAGAAATATTTACATAGCTATAGGAAGAGTCTGACTAAGGGATAGGAAGCCTCCGGTTCTCATCCTCTCTTTACAGGTGAAATAACTAGTAAAAGCCCTCTCAGTCTATCTATGACATAACCTTGTTAATATTTTCGACAAAGGAACATTTCAGTGGAGAAAAATTTTGCTGATTTCCATTTCGGGACATTACATTCTATCTGCAGTCATATGCATTGAGCAACCGCTATCAACATAGCACACATCTTTTTTCTTTTGAGCCTTGAAAGCAAGAGCACAATTATCATTCTTCTTCTTCTTCCATGTTCGTTCATTCTATGGCTTTGAAGATTATTCTGGAGGATTTTCAAGTCTGCAGTATTTGGCTATGTGTCCAAAGTTTCGACATTTGTAACATTCAATATTATTTTTTAAATGTTCAAATCTATTGATGTTTTTCTGAGCCCTGGGAGGTTCATATTCGATAGATCTCCTGGAATTGTATTCGTTCCTAGGGTACGTGCACCATTCTATAGCTTTATGACCAAATTTTTCACATGAATAACAATAGCCATAAAAAATATGTTTGTACCTGGATGGAAATTTTTGCCAAGGAATTGTCTTCCAAGGCCGTTCTTGCGAATGTTGTCCAATGAAGTTTACATGCATGTCAGATCTCATAGGTTCATTGTATTTTTTTGTATAAGGTCCTGCTTATTCTTCTTTGTAACCGATGTCAGTCTTGTCGTTGTAAGATTGTTGATTGTTGATGAGTTCTTCCAATGCCCTTAAGCTGTTGGCATAGTTTTGGATAGTTTTTCCTTTCTTTTCTTCCTCACGTGGCGAGACTAATTCGGCTTCTAATTCTTCCCTTTCTTGGTTTCTTTCTTCCAAATTCTTTTGAGGTGCCTCTTCAATGCATTTGTTTTCTTCAACTTCAATTTTGAGACCTTGAACTTGTTCTTCAAGATTTTTGGAACAGATCTTCTCCGCCTTGAGATCTTTTATAAGCTTAATTTCTTCCTCATAAAATTCTTCTATGGTCCATCCTTCTTCTTCGTTGTCTGAAACCTCTTGTTTATTTTGCTTGTATTTATTTTTCTTGGCCATAAAAACTACTCTCTCATTGGCTTCTTCTTCACTGTCATTGTCTTCATCGGATGATGAGCTATCTTCCTTAGAGAGAAATCTCCTTCTGGATGCTTTCTTGTTGAATTTCTTAAAGCCTTTATTTCCTTTTGAGTTGTCATTACTTCTGTTTGGACATTTCTCTACAAAATTCCCAACATCATTACAGCTGAAATATATCAATGGAAGTTTACCTTTCAATTGTCCCTTACCAATTCTTATTTTTCTTGTGAAGTAAGCATATTCTTCATCTGAAAGACCTTATTCATCATCTCCCTTTTCTTCACACTTGCAGGTGCATGTATTTTCAATTGAAGGTTTTTTATCCTTATTGGTTTCAAAAAATGCAGTTTCTAGATGTGAATTACCCTTTTCTTCATCAAGTCTCATTTCATATGCTATGAGAACTCCATGTAATTCTTCCTTGCTGAGTTTTTCCTGATTTGGACTATATTATAAGACTGCTACCTTTGGGTTGAATCTCCCTGGTAACGTTCTAAGAATCTTTCGTATAATAGTCTTCTCATCAAATGGCTCTCCCAGTCCTTCTATAGTATTGGTTATTTCATCAACGTTTTGGAAGTATGCAACAATGTTGCAATCTTCTTTCATTTTGAGTTGCTCAAATTTTTCTCTATAGATTTGAACCTTTGCTTATTTGAAATTTGAGTCACCTACATATATATTATCAAGGTTTTCCCATACATTTTTTGCATTTTTACAATCGAACACCTTATGATAAGCAGATTCAATAATTCCACTGATAATAATATTCTTTTCTTTTGCATCATTTACCAAATTCTTCTTACCTTGTTCATCCGTGGTTGATGTAAATCCATTTTGAACAATGTCCCATACTTTGTAACCTTGCACCAAGATATAGACCTCCATTCTTCCTTTCCAAAGTGCATAATTATTTTCATTGAATAGAGGTACACCATTCTTGGTATGCTCCATGACCTCCTTCTAGCTGTTAAACTACTATTGAAGGAACCAAGCTCTGATACCGATTGTTGGAAATACTGAGATGGGGGTGAATCAATATTCCTTTCAATTAGAGCATTACTTAATGTTCAATTATTATCAATGTTTGTATAATGATAAGAGAAAAAAAGAGGAACACAAATGCACACATTTTTTAAGGTGGAAACCCACTCTAGGACAAAAACCACCTAATGATTTTCTAATAATTCTTTAATATTCAACTCCAATTGAAAATAAAGCTCCAAATTCCTAGAATATAAAAAAGCATTCTTCTTGAGCTCCCACTGGATGGACGCTCCAATGCCTAAGATTCTTCAACAGTCATCTAAATGGATGCCCCAACACCCAATGAGCTACAACTCACCCTAGCACCACCCTACCACCCTATAGAAGAATAAAAGAAGAATCGACTCCTGTACCAGGGAAAATGGTCTACTTTACAATGATATATAATGATGTAGAAGAAGAAGATATACTATACCATAACCCAAAATTTGACACAACTACCTAATGAAGATCCTAGACCTCCCAAAAATTCCTCTTCAACCCTTGGCAAATAGACACTAGTACAATTTTTACAATAATGTATTTACAATGACTTAGTACAAAGATACCTTTACAATGATTATATGCAGTGCTGCCCACTTGAAGACTTCATACGATGAAATTATTCTTGTTTTTATGCACCTTCGTTGTTGCTCTTGTCATGCTACCCTCTTCTACACCTTACTTTTCCTTTCTACCATAGAAATTCTTGTCCTTTGAAACCCTTGACAACACATGATCTAGCTTTTTCTTGCCTTTTAGGAGATCGATATTGAATTTGGTGTACCTCTGTTAATTCAGATCCTCAACATCTAATTTTTGGTCCTATAGTAGTCCTCTGAGTTGTATTTTCAATTACACAAGTCTGACTGAATTTGGATTCTTCAAGAGAGAGTTATACCCAATTTCTCACAATGACCTAATTATGGACTGTTTCACTAGAGTGCACTTTTACGGTGTGCCACGTGTCACTGTTTATTTATTTGGCTCTGAAATTGATAGAAAGAAAATAAAATACTGTGCACTATCCACCACATTTTATAGAATTCAAATCTGATACTTAGAGAGAGAGTTAAGACGCATTTACCAAGGTCACTTCTTTGAGATGAATTTCAGGAGCCTGCAAAAACCCTGACTTCCACAAATCATATCTCGAAAAATATTACACACCTTAATCTAAAATTTTTACAGCAGCTTCCTCAAGATTTCAGCTTCGGCTTATAAAAATTTAAGCTTTTTAACCTTCATAGAAAAAAATTTAGAGTGCAAATTAAACGATGACCTGTTTCAGATGGAGAAATCCCTTGCCTAAGGAGGAAATGAAGATCACAATTTATATAAATTCTTAAGTTGAGAGGGGCTTCAACAAGTAAAAGTGGGAGGGATTTTAGGAGCTTAAAAAATATTAATTATGAATTTTCAATGAACCATGCCCCAACCCCGTGGGGTTTTAGCCCACTAACTGTGGTTACAAACTTCAAACATGAATATCTCTTAAACCGTGAAGAATTACATGGCATGCCATATATCAACGAAAACATATCGACAAGTAGAAACCATAAAAATCATTATTGACCCAGAATATATTAATTTTTAATTAAAAAATCCCATGCAATATTGGGTTAGCCCCTGGTGTTGCTTGGGTTGACATCAATGACAACCACTGATCAACAACCTCATGCAACTGGCCTTGCCAATTCTCTAGTTCCCCATCAGAGTCGGAAAAGCATTCACTATCCTTTTCCTAGTAGATCAATCCTTCTGTCATGGGGTTAATACAATATTCCTCCTGCGTAGTGACCTTGTAAATGTGATCCACTTCCTCTACATCTTGTGCTAGCTCTGTATACCTTGTGCCTTTCGCGGGATCCAACGATACTATTACTCTGGTGCTGTTATTTTCAAACACCATGCTGTGCTTTTGGAGATTGATAACACCCCCCATATCTATAGCCCAGTCCATTCCTAGGAGCACAGGGTAGGAGTATGCATCTTCTACAATTTCTACTACCTCAAAGTCAACTTGCGCCTTTACTCCTGTAATATCTACCATGACTTTTGGTAGCCTTCCTAGAGGGATGATCTTCTATTGATTCTCCATGTGCAGATGGATGCTAAACCATTCTAACTTAGGTTCTCCCATTTGTTGCCATGTTTGTTTAGGTAACATGTTCGCATCCGATCCAAGGTCTTAAATAATCTTATCCATCTCGCAGTCACCAATTTGTGCAGTTAGCTGCATTTCTCTTCTGGTTCCCTTTTTATACCCGTATAGTTTGTGTACATCCTTGGTTGAATCGGGCCGCACTGTGCAGCTATCCCTTAATGTCTAAAGGTTCTCTATAGCCTTTGGGTTACATAGCAACTTCATACATGCCTGTGGAAAGGGCTCAATCCTGATAGGTCAAAGGATCCCTGGAAGCCCCTTCCTCTTGTCCCTAGGTGACCATCCCATTGCGTGTTATGACGTTCATGTTTGGGTCTATTTTCCTTAGCTCGGATTTTACTCTTTGCACATTCTGCGTAGGGGTGGGCTTCTTTTCCTGCATTTTGGCTATTAAGATTGGGAAATCTTCAATCACATGGTCCAATTGTCTATAATATTTGCAAGATTTCCTTGTAGGGTTTAGGAAGTCCCTTGTGAAATATCCTAATTCCCTGCAGTTATAACAGATTAGCTACCCACATCCTCGACCTGCACTTCCTACCCGACCTCCCCTGCCCCTTGCTGGGGAGCCACCAAAGCTTTTAGGACATCTAGGTGAAATAGGGTCTGACTGCACCCTATATAAGTTCCCTCGATCTATCATCAGGTCGTAAGTTTGACAGTTTTGTTAGCCCCCCTATGAAATTTTTGACAAGCAAATAGGGGGCTAAATTGTTTTTGAGCCTTCAAGGAATGCATTTCCTCTGAAAGCACAGTCTCCTTGAAGCCTCTATGTGTCTGTTATCCTTTGATAAAATCCCCTCTGCTGATTTCCCTCATAAAGCCTCTCCGTTTGTGAAGAAATACCCAGAGGCCTCCTTTCCCCTTTATTTTACCCCTCAAATCCTCCCAAAATCCCCTTTAAATTCTACCCTTACCCCTTTGATGGCCATTATCCTCCCTTATTCCTTTATCGTTACCCTTCCCCAGCCCTCAAATTACATTGAAATTGGCCAAAACCCACTTTCCAACCTTATTATAAGGCCTAGCCCCTTTCAAACCAATTCCCACACATGCTCGTGCGCTGGGACCAAGCGCTTAAGTCCCAAGCGCTAAACGCAATCGGAAGCCGGGCAGGTGCGAAAACCCTGTGTAATATTGAAAATCCCCGATGCGATTGTCTTATCACGTTAAGTCCTCCGCTTCATTCTGCACCGTTGGTCTACATCGATCGAATGGCAGAGCGCCAATCGCAGCCCCCCGCCCAATCGCAATCACAATGTGTTGCGTGCACCCTCCGATTGGTCCATCGCAAGTGATTGCGATGCGATTGATCGCAAGCCCTTCCCTCCTATCTCCAATTGATCGCAAGTTCTTTCGCCCGTGCTCCGATTGCGATCTCCTCGGTTACATCCTGACCGTTCATCCTTCCCGCAGATCCGACGGTCATCGCAAATCCCGATCGCAAAGTCCTCCCCCGATCCCCCGATCGCACTGCCCCTCCGATTGCGATCCCCGATTTAATCGCAGCCGTCCATCTTCCAGCCGATCCAACGGCTTGGCGCTAATCGCATCACCGCTCCGCCGCCCCTCTCCATCTCCCTCCGATTAAATGTGGACCGTCGATTTGATTCCAGATCCGACGGTTGGTGTTTAATCGCAACATCTCTCCAAATCGCAATCGGAACTTTTGGAATGTGCATTGCGATTGCCACTTGCTCCAGCCCCCGATTGCAATTGTTGCGATTAGATCTTCGCCGTCCATCTCCCGTGCAAATCTAACGGTCAAGATCTAATCGCCCTCCATCATGACCGGGTCCCACATTCACGCCTCCGTGTGTTGTTTTTTTGCGTTTCCCTGTGTAATTCGCCCAAACGATAATCTTCAGGCTTTACACTGTGTGACCATTTCTCCGCAATTTTTCACTTTCCCTCCATTATTCTGCCACCATTCCGCCGTCTCCGCAGCAGTTCCTCCGCCACCACTGCTCGGGCTTTAAATAGGTTTATTCTAAATTGTGCAGACATCAGAGTGAGGTGTTTTCAGCATCGGCAACAGATCAGCAGAAAGGATTAAAAGGGGTTAACACCTGTTATTGACATAATCAATGTTTAGCCCCACTTTCAAAGAATTAAGGCTCAGTTTGAAGACTGATGAGCGCACCAGCAAGTCATTAATGCGCTACCTAATAGTAGAGTCCGTTCCCTCCAGACGTACACCATTCCTACAACGTTCTCCATGCCTCTTGAGCCCAGGGAAATTAAATACACAGACAGAAGCTTCATTAAAGACTGTCTGAGCAGCAGTAATGAAGGAATGGAGAAACCGTGCAGATATTTCATCTAGTTCATTTATTCAAAAGGCTAGTGCAGAGCTCCAAGCACCAGAAAGGACCCCAAAGAAATATCCGAGGTCGATCTCGGCCTGACAGAGACTCCCCATGCAGATCACAGAGTACAAGCCATGCCGCAGAAAGCCATTAACTGGTATAGGCGTGAACACTTCCGCCTTACTGTATTAATGAGACTCATTTATTTTTTTATCTACTGTTGTTTCTTCCTCTTCTCCTATAAGAGATCCCCGAGAACATAATGAAAATGTTGTTGTTGCCTTACTGTGGCAGTTACGGTTAGAGGGATTCATTCTTGACTATTAGAATAGTCTTGGGAGGGAGTTGTAGAGTAGCTTGTATGTAATAGGCTGGGAGGAGAAGTCTGGACTGTATTAGCCATTGAGCTTATTGTACATGACTGGTTTTGCATCAATTAATCAAAGCACATTTCACAGGATCCTGGTCTATTACTATTGGTGATGTTTTTCTAACTCTGTATATTACATTTTCATTCTGTTTCACCTTCTTCTGGTAGGCAACAGAAGTATAACATAGGATTCACCCTTGTTAGGTGCCCTATGTTTCCTGCTCTCCCTACCTTTATGTTTTCTACTTTATGCGCTATCTTAGAATTGTTTTCAGTCAGTTTAACCAGTGTAGTGGATGTTATTGCATGCTCTCTGATGTATGAATTGGTTGAAATAGTTCTTAGATGTTCTTATTGGGTTTAAGCTGCAAGGTTTGGGAACACTGGGGATTAGAGCTAGCCCTGTCCACTAGGATCCTTGCGCAACCAGCCGGCCCTTCTAAGATCCCTTCGTTAATCTTATCTCTGTTTTCCCCTTGGAGTTGCTAAATCATACCTGGAGTTAAATGACCTCTGGTCCGATCTATAAGTAGCCCCTTTGTCTCTTTGAGAGCTACCTTAGAGTATGTCCAAGCAGTTCTGGAGTTAAATGACCTCTGACCTGATCTATAGACAGAAATTCGGTTGCTTTCCTTCTTTCACTTTCCTCCTTAATGTCCCATCCCACTATCTAATCTAAAAGATCTTTTAGTATTAGATGACTTGCCCTTTGAAAGCCTTGGCTAGTTTTTGCATGTAATTTCCTTTCATGACTCCATAGCCCAATGGATGGCACTGTCTTGGCCTATCCTCTTTGCTGAAGCCTCTTGCTGTTTTTTTTCCTTTCTCCCATTAGTTTCTCAGTCTATGATCCCCTAACCAACCCAGCAACCAACAAACCAAATCATTTAAACCCCCCATCTATGCTTCATACCTAACCTAATATCTCAATTTGAGCTTTCATAGATATATCATTCTTGCTCTATTTGGAGAGATCCCTCTCCGGGTCCAGGAGGGCTAGATCCTAGGGCCCCAAAGTGGTTTGATGTTGTCTCATCTTTTGGTATTGCCAAATCTGCCAAAACATGGGAACCCCAACATAATGGCGACTTCGCTGGGGATTTGAGTGCATTTGACCTTAAGCATTCCTAGGCACTCATAGACCCAGAATATCTAGTTAGATTGGCTTCTAATTGCTGATGGTGGACAACATCCTGCTTCAAATATTCATAATCATCCACCTGGCGACTCCACACTCCCTATGATCCAAAGACCTGATGACTCCACTAGTGAAGGACACTGAACTGGTTGAGAAGAGACAGTAGCCTTCTTTGCAAAAAGAAGATCCAAACATGGATAGGGATACAAAGTATGATTTTTTGTATAATAAAGTATGCAGAATAACAGAAATGTTTGGTAAAGTCCTGGAGACGTATATGGCTGATATGAATGTAGATGATGATTATTTAGAACAACCCATGTCTCCTTCAGAGCAAGAACAAACTCAAGACCGAGAAGATGAGCAAGACATGTATGATGCTCAAGAATCTATAGAAGATGAGGAAGTTAGCGATCAGGAACGGCTTGATTGCTTACCTGTGTCCTGTGTTACGCTGACTAGAGAATATCAGGACCTAATAGAGGAAGCTAATAGGGAACGATGCCTTGAGGAAACAAGAGACCACATAGAAGAGGCAGAATCTGATATGGAAGAAGAGGCTCAAGATGAAACCCCGCCTCCCATTCAGCTAATGCAAGAAAAGGAGGATTGTTGTTCTTCTGTCCATGATGTGAGGGAAACCCCTCTTTTAACAGAAGAAGAGATTGATCGGATATTAAACTAGCAGCCCACCTCCGAAATCTTTTATAGAACACATGCTCTTGCTCGGTCATTTTATGAGTTTGATGTTTCAGAATCAGAAGAATCCTCTGTGGATCAGGACGAAGAAAGACCTGTTGTGCGCCCAGAATGGTGGACTTGGTCAAGTCCGCCTATTTATGACATTGATGGCGAGAGCCACGACAGTATAACTGCAGATGAAGATTCTTTGAATCTTCATTCTGCTCCACCACAGACCATCAGTGAAATCGGAGACCAGCAGTCTTTCCTCTCAGAAGATGAGGACGAAAGAAAAGAAGAGGTTTTTGAGCGGGTTGAAAGAAAAGAGCCTTCTCTTAAAAAAGAGGAAGCAAAAGGGTACACCCCTGCTCAAGAATACATGAATCGTTTCATAGAGCTCAACACACCAGATCAAAATGTGTTAGAGCTCCAGGGGGACACAGCTGCAGTCTATGATAAGTCCTCCAGTTTAGAAAATGAAGAAGATGAAGGAGATTCTCTTTCTCAGGAGAGTCTCATTCTTGATCCAGTGGAAGAAGAAGAGATCCTGGTTGAAGCCTGCCTACCAGATACTCATAGCCAGGTATCTTTTCATGATCCTTATGCACATTTCCTACATACATTTGAAGAAGGATCAAAGGTCTTCTTGAGCAGCATGTTGCAAAAAGAAGGAAAATTTTTCAAAGCTGCTGTTATTGAATAAAAAGAGTGGGAGTTGCCCTGCCTATCCAGCATGCTCAAGGAGTTGAGCAAGAAGGACTAGCCATGGGATCACTTGATGGACTGGTTACATTGGAAGACAGTGTTTGTAAGCTAGTCTTGTAAATATGTCATGTTAGAATAGGGTAGGTAGGAAAAGCTCAATAAAGCTCAGTCTATGATTAGGTAGTTACTTGTTTCATTTTTTGTCTTATAATGTAGAGGAGAAACCTGCTAGACAGTCTAATCCTAGCAGGTGGTAGTGTAGGTAGCAAAACGTTGTGGGACCAACTGTTTAATCTAGTCTCATGGAGCAATAAGGGTAGATTTAGAATAGGTTTATTTTCTGTTTGTAAAATAAAATGATGTAAAGGGTCTGCTAGCTCAAATGCACCCTAAAGAAGAAAAATGCTAGGATTGTAGTGCGGGTAGGAAGTTTGATTGGGGAAAATGTTTCTGCTGATGTAACATATTCACATTGTGGTAGCTGATCTAGGAAAGAAAAGGATGGTTCAAGCAGCAGGCATCTGGCCTACACCAAGAGATCATTTTCTGAATTCTTGACTCCTTCAAGAAGAAGCCATCCCTATGTGGAGCCACTGTTAGCCCCCCTATGAAATTTTTGACAAGAAAATAGGGGGCTAAATTTTTTTTGAGCCTTCAAGGAATGCATTTCCTCTGAAAGAATAGTCTCATTGAAGCCTCTATGTGTCTGTTATCCTTTGATAAAATCCCCTTTGCTGATTTCCCTCATAAAGCCTCTCCGTTTGTGAAGAAATGGCCAAAGGCCTCCTAAGACCCCTCAAATCCTCCCAAAACCCCCTTTAAATTCTACCCTTACCCCTTTGATGGCCATTATCCTCCCTTATTCCTCTATCGTTACCCTTCCCCAGCCCTCAAATTACATTGAAATGGGCCAAAACCCACTTTCCAACCTTATTATAAGGCCTAGCCCCTTTTCGCCAGCCCCTTTCAAACCACTTCCCACACATGCCCGTGCGCTGGGACTAAGCGCTTAAGTCCCAAGCGCTAATCGCAATCGGAAGCCAGGCGGGTGCGAAAACCCTGTGTAATATTGAAAATCCCCGATGCGATTGTCTTATCATGTTAAGTCCTCCGTTTCGTTCTGCACCGTTGGTCTGCATCGATTGAACGACGGAGCGCCAATCGGAGCCCCCCGCCCAATCGCAATCGCAATGTGCTGCGTGCACCCTCCGATCGGTCCATCGCAAGTGATTGCGATGCGATTGATCGCAATCCCTTCCCTCCTATCTCCGATTGATCGCAAGTTCTTTCACCCATGCTCTGATTGCGATCTCCCCGGTTACATCCCGACCGTTCATCCTTCCCACAGATCCGATGGTCATCACAACTCTCGATCGCAAAGTCCTCCCCCGATCCCCCGATCGCACTACACCTCCGATTGCGATCCCCAATTTAATTGCAGCCGTCCATCTTCCAGCCGATCCAACGGCTTGGCGCTAATCGCATCGCCGCTCCGCCGCCCCTCTCCATCTCCCTCTGATTAAATGTGGATCGTCGATCTGATCCCAGATCCGACGGTTGGTGTTTAATCGCAACATCTCTCCAAATTGCAATCGGAACTTTTGGAATGTGCATTGTGATTGCCACTCGCTCCGGCCCCCGATTGTGATTGTTGCGATTAGATCCTCATCATCCATCTCCCGTGTAAATCTAACAGTAAAGATCTAATCGCCCTCCACCATGACCGGGTCCCACATTCACACCTCCGTGTGTTGTTTTTTCGTGTTTCCCTGTGTAATTCACCCAAACAATAATCTTCGGGCTTTACACTGTGCGACCATTTCTCTGCCATTTTTCACTGTCCCTCCATTATTCTGCCACCATTCCGCCATCTCCACAGCATTTCATCCTCCACCACTGCCCGGGCTTTAAACAGGTTTATTCTAAATTGTGCAGACATCACAGTGAGGTGTTTTCAGCATCGCCAACAGATCAGTAGAAAGGATTCAAAGGGGTTAACACCTGTTATTGACATAATCAATGTTTAGCCCCACTTTCAAAGGATTAAGGCTCAGTTTGAAGACTGATTAGTGCACCAGCAAGTCATTACTGCGCTACCTAATAGCAGAGTCCATTCTCTCCAAACGTACACCGTTCCTACAGCGTTCTCCATGCCTCTTGAGCCCAGGGAAATTAAATACATAGACAGAAGCTTCATTAAAGACTGTCTGAGCAGCAGTAATGAAGGAATGGAGAAACCGTGTAGATATTTCATCCAGTTCATTTATTTAGAAGGCTAGCGCAGAGCTCCAAGCACCAGAAAGGACCCCAAGGAAATATCCGAGGTCGATCTCGGCCTGACAGAGACTCCCCATGCAGATCAGAGAGTACAAGCCATGCCGCAGAAAGCCATTAAGTGGTATGGGCGTGAACACTTCTGCCTTATTGTCTTAATGAGACTCATTTATTTGTTTATCTACTGCTGTTTCTTCCTCTTCTCCTATAAGAGATCCCCGAGAACATAATGAAAAGGTTGTTGTTGCCTTGCTGTGGCAGTTGCGGTTAGAGGGATTCATTCTTGACTGTTAGAACAGTCTTGGGAGGGTGTTGCAGAGTAGCTTGTATGTAATAGGCTGGGAGGAGAAGTCTGGACTGTATTAGCCATTGAGCTTATTGTACATGACTGGTTTTGCATCAATTAATCAAAGCACATTTCACAGGATCCTGGTCTATTACTATTGGTGATGTTTTTCTAACTCTGTATATTACATTTTCATTCTGTTTCACCTTCTTCTGGTAGGCAACAGAAGTATAACATAGCATTCACCCTTGTTAGGTGCCTTATGTTTCCTGCTCTCCCTACCTTTATGTTTTCTGCTTTATGTGCTATCTGAGAATTGTTTTCAGTTAGTTTAACCAGTGTAGTGGATGTTATTGCCTGCTCTCTGATGTATGAATTGGTTGAAACAGTTCTTAGATGTTCTTGCTGGGTTTAAGCTGGAAGGTTTGGGAACACTGGGGATTAGAGCTAGCCCTCTCCACTAGGATCCTTGCGCAACCAACCGGCCCTTCTAAGATCCCTTCGTTAATCTTATCTCTGTTTTCCCCTTGGAGTTGCTAAAGTAGACCTGGAGTTAAATGACCTCTGGTCCGATCTATAAGCAGCCCCTTTGTCTCTTTGAGAGCTACCTTAGAGTATGTCCAAGCAGGTTTGGAGTTAAATGGCCTCTGAACTGATCTATAGACAGAAATTTGGTTGCTTTCCCTCTTTCACTTTCCTCCTTAATGTCCCATCCCACAATCTAATCTAAAAGATCCTTTAGTATTAGATGACTTGCCCTTTGAAAGCCTTGGCTAGTTGTTGCATGTAATTTCCTTTCATGACTCCATAGCCCAATGGATGGCACTGTCTTGGCCTATCCTCTTTGCTGAAGCCTCCTACTGTTTTGTTTCCTTTCTCCCATTACTTTCTCAGTCTATGATCCCCTGACAAACCCAGCAACCAACCAACCAAATCATTTAAACCCCCCATCTATGCTTCATACCTAGCCTAATATCTCAATTTGAGCTTTCAGAGATATATCATTCTTGCTCTATTTGGAGAGATCCCTCTCTGGGTCCAGGAGGGCTAGATCCTAGGGCCCCAAAGTGGTTTTATGTTGTCTCATCTTTTGGTATTGCCAAATCTGCCAAAACATGGTAACCCCAACAAGTTCTACTCATCGTGTCCTATCGATCGACAGAACATGCACGACTATTGCTTCAGTTCTGGAACATACACTCCTAGCTGAGGCAATGGTTCATATTGTGCAGCACCATAACACAGACCCACTTGAGCCTGGACGCCCTAAGTTGGGTTCTCCATTTGATCCAAGGCAAACCAGACTAGGTCCTCCTGCCTTCATGTAATCTTCCAATAGAAGGCATTGATCCTTCGTATGGCCAGATACCTGACATCGTATGCACCATAGATCTGCGCTGGCTCCTTTTCCTCATTCCTATCGCAGGGTCTAAATTTCTATGTGCATAGCTCCAATATTCTCATGAATTTTTTGTACTCCTAATGAAGTATCTTCTCTAGGCGCAGCTTCTAGTTTCATGGTGACTTCCACAGCTTTTTCCTGCGACTCGAAGGTTTGATGACTCATTAGCATGTGTAGGTGGGGTGAAAAAATAGCGATGAACCATTCTATATGTTATCTATAGTCATATTCAAATCCTCCCTTCCTGATTTCTCTCTTTAGTCGTTGATCAACCTCCCATATAGATTCAGACACTCCTTGCTTGAAGTCCTTCACTTCTGCTACTAACTAAGAGTAATATTTTGGCTTCCGGAATTGTTTCTTCAAAGCATCCTTAATTCCTTGAATAGATGCATTTCCGTTCTGAGATATGTATTACATATACCAATCCAACGGTCTTTCTTCAAATTCCAGGGAGAGTTGTGCCCTCTTCACCGTATCGTTTGTCACATTTTGCGCAGTCCATACAAAATCTACAACAAACCAAAATCGGTTGATATCGTCATCCCCTACCCCCTTGAAGGTAGGTAGCTTCAGGTGCGCAGCCATATCACTGTCTAGCGCGGGCGGTGGTATGGGAAAACTCTTACCTTTGCGTGAGCTGGATGGTGGTGTCGCCGGGGGGCTTTGCGCATGCATTTCTCACAGAGGGGTATAGACAGATCTTCCCCTTGTAAGGTTGGTTTGATAGTATTTACCGTTGCGATTCATGCTCTCATCTAGATCCGAGGTCATTCACTCAGTATGACTGCACAAAATACTCTTCTCGCACAGTAATATCTTTATCAGCAAAGGTAATGTCTTCATAAAATTTCCTCACAACCCTTTAAAGAATCTCTATTCTGCTTCAAAGTAGGAGATGAACTGATCAATGGAAAATTCTGTCACAAATCCTCCTAGCACATTTTCCACCCAATGATCCATCATGCGAGTGATGGTATTATCAGTCCTTTCTAGCTATTGGATCAGCTCTAGAGTCCACTGAGTGACTCATTCATCCTTCCAACACTTCTGGAACTCTATGAGCCTATCCAACCACTCCTGAAACTTGGTTGCAAATGTTACAAAGAAAATTTTGTAGCTTTCTGTAGGGATGTACCTATTTTTCCACTTTTCCATCGTTAAGTTCATGCTGCGATTCTCTTCTATTGCAAATTCCTAAATCTTCTTTTCGAATCACTCTTCAATTTCCTTCCTTTCAGGCTTCTAGTACTCCCTTTTCATTACCCGATTCCTTTCTCAAATTGCACCCGGTCCCAGCAACGGAACCATTTGTTGGCTCAAGGGGTCTTGACCTAGGTTTAGAGGTTAAGCTTTGCAAAAAAACCCCTATACTACTGACCCTTTCGATAGTGACCTACTTGCGTAGGTCAAAGTCTCACCCGAAGTAGTATGGGTGGGTACCGGAACCAGGCTTCTGCACCCTAAGAAAGGATAGGTAATGCAATCAGAGCTGCATCTAGCTCTATGATGACTAGATCGCCTACTAAAAAGTTGGATCTATAGGTCTCCTTCACATTCACATGCGCAAGGTCAACTATAATAGGGTTCTCAATAAATCATATGCTTCTAATATAGTAATGGACTATTGCATAAAATATAACAGAACAGATCCAGATGTAGTAATCACCATTACACAGTATTTTCGCAGCTTAACACAGAATATGCATAATACAACAATTACCAAATATTTGCATAAACAATACACATATATTCAGTTACTCCAACAGACTTTCTTATTCATCAATCTATCAATTCCTTCTTACAATACCCAACCCGACCTACGTACACATCAACAGGGTCCGTACACAATAGGACTCTGGATCTCCATGCACACAGCCAGCAGGAGTCCTTTCCCCAAAAACCAAAAAAAATATACTAAGCCACAATTCACATCAAGAGCTCATCATATTTGATCAGGTGATCATGTCCTAATTGGAGAAAATGCTCAAAATTTTCTTTGCTAAGAATTTGTTGGAACCAGAATGACAGGAAAGGCCTCGTCAAAAAAATCATGTAGTCGTGAAAGGCACTCAAACCAGATATTGTATGTGAAATATATTCAAGTTTGAAATTTCACAATTTCATGTAAAAGTCCAATTTGACTTTGTTTGACTTTGAATAAAAAAAAATTAAAAAAAGGAATATTCCACAGAATATTCTAGGAATATTCCACAAAATATTCCATGAATATTCCATAGAATATTCTTTGTCGACCAATCAGAGATAGGAAACTGGCATTTAGTGGTTGGATATATGGGTGATTGTATACAAAATGGACCAACAAGTGGGCACCACATGGCCTTCCCGGAGGTTGCCACGTGGCCCCAAGACTACAAATTTTTAATTAGAAAAATATATCGGTGTTAATGGGTTTCGATCGCGGGTCGAGCGGGTGGTAGCCCCAAGGCCTTACCACTTGGGCTCGTGGTGGTTCTTAACCCAATAGGGCCACCAATTATATTTAAATTTTATATTGAAATCGGTTGGGGCCGAAAGGGGGCTAGCCCCTAGGGGCCACCCCCCTCTACATAGGACCACAGGCCCGGAACCAAGGACCATAACACTGGTGGTCACAAAGTTTCCGTTAATATTTATGGTTAGTTATGTGGTCACATATATGCTGTGGATGACATGATAAATTTCAATTCCGCGATTTTCATAACTGTTGGCTCGAACGATTAATCCGGCGGGTGCGGTCCACATGTGACTGCATGCATATATCATTTATTATCACCCCTAACAGTTCTGAAAAAACAAGCAGAGCACGTCTTTCTGGGTGGAGTTGCCAAAGTTAGCGGCCTTAAATCCAGTTAGCCCAGATTTGGTGGAGCTTGTTTAGGCCAAAGTGGACAAAATATTCTTTTGATCAAAACTTTTGCTAGACAGAACCTTTTGGAGCAATTTTTTTTTTTTTTAATTTCGGGTATTTTGAGCATTCCAGAGACAATGGTGCAGGCGGAAGAGGCAGCAGATCTCATTTTCAGGAACTTTTTTAGTAGAGAAGCTTGAAGAGCCATCATGGCCTAGCGAGTGTTGGAGCTGTATTGGGTTATAGTTAACTATTGGAGGTGAAACAAAAGCCTATATTTACTATTTTCTGTGTTTTTAACTCATTTCCACAACTTTTTTTGGTTATTTAGGATTTCTCATCACTGTATAACCAATTTGAGTATCTAATAGAGCAAGGACATGCCCAGTTGGGGGCCTTGGACCTGACAGATGGAATCTAGCAGGGCTGAACTGCCTCATCAGCTGTTGTGTTATATTATGTGACTTTATCTTGCTGTGTTTTTTCAGATTTGATATGTTAAACAGTAAGAATAAATAACACTCCTTCACACATAAGACTCACAAAATTACCAAAAACACTTTGTTTCACTTCCAAGACTATCTAAACACTTTGCACATATAATTTATGGAAATGAATACCTTGAACAACAAACAAGTAGTTTCATTTTTAGATGATTGAGTGTTAACTTCTACAAGTCTAAATACAGAGTCTATAAAGGGCCAGGTAGCCTCTGGATCTCATCCTTTTATCAAAGGTGACATATCCAGTAAATTCCCCTATAGTCAATCTCTAGAACGGATATAAGAAGTTGCATTTTCAGATTAGTTGGTATCAGAGCTATGGTTTTGAGCTAGATTTTTCACTCAACATTTGTTTTTTGCAAAGATTAAGTCATTTGTTTACAAGTTTTGATGCTTACTAGGTTAAAACTCAAGAGAGGTGAAGGAAACTTGGTTAGTGCACAAACTAATCCACAACCAAGAAGGGTTAGAGGACGACCTCCAAGAGCCCTCGAAGCAGCTACGATCATGTCTTCAAGAGAAGGAGAAGCTCATGAAGAGATGGATCCCAAGGAAGAAGAAAGTGTATTTCAGAAAGCTTTCTTGGATATGACTGAAATGGTAAGGATCCTCTATCAAGAAAGAAATTATAGGATTGCTAGAGAAGGGTCTAAAAACCAAAAATAAGGAGAGGATTCCTCGAGAGGAAAGAAGGGTAATGATCAATAAAATAAAGGGAATGGAGGAAATGGTGATCCACCATCTCCATCGTTATCCTCTTCCTTGTCATCATCTTCCTCGACTTTGATAAATTAGTCACATAAGTAAAAAACCATTTTTAAAAATACTTTTCTAAATCTTGATGTAAAATTTGAATTTCCAATGTTTAATGGTCAAGTGAATGCATAGAAATTAGATAATTTGATCAAACAACTGGAATTCTATTTAAGGATTCAAAATATGCATGATGATGACACTAAAATACAACTAGCCTCACTAAGGATGGATGGAGCAGCTTTGGTATGGCGAGAAGCCAAGAACAAGGAGGAAATCAAGAAACATGGTAAGATTATTCTAACATGCACAGAATTTATTATTTCCATCAAGAAGAAACTTTATCCTCTTGCTCATCTTCAAAAGGCTATAATGAACTGGAAAAACTTTAGACAGCTTAAGGGATAGAATGTGCAAGACTATACCTAGGAATTTAGGAGAAGAGAACTCTTATTGGGGGTAGACTTACAAAGTCAAGTTACTTTGCTGAAGTATATAGGTGGTTTGAACAGTTACCTTAAACAGACTATCCTTATGTTTAATCCTACTATTCTAGATGAAGTTTGTGTACAAGCTATGCATTTAGAGGCTAGAGGTAAAAACACTTTTGATGAGGGTAGAAACAAACCTTTCAAAGGGAAGAAAAAAGATAAAACCTCTAAGGGAAAAGGAAAAAAGAATGCATATATAAAAATATAGGGTGAAAAGGTCATTTTTAAAAAATTTTCAAGAGAGGGCCATGAAGAGAAAAACTGTTGGAAATTACATCCTGAAAAAAGAAACCAGTTTCACAGAAACGAAGGAAAGAAGAAAATTGGAGCTACTACAACTACACCTAAATATTTAGGTGATGATTTAGGGGATGAAACCAAAATTGCAGCCATGGGTTTGAAAATGATGAAGGGAAAGGAAACAGAATCTAAAGCAAGCACTAGTACTTCAAACTATCATGTACAAGCTCCTAGTGAGGAAGAAAGAATTGAATTGTTCCATGTGAGGGTAGTCTCAAAACATACTAAAATTGACACACTGTTCGACATTAGGTCACAAGAAAATCTCATATCATAATACTTGGTCAAAAAACTAAAACTTGAGACCATTCCACATCCAAATTCTTATCCACTTTGGTGGATATGCAAGGATGCATACTTACAAGTCTTAAGAAAGTTCATATTGCAATTCACCATAACTGCACACTTTATTGACATAGTTGAACTTGATGTGGTGCCACTTGATATATCAGGAATTGTTTTGGGAAGTCCTTACTTATTTGACAGGAAAGTTATCTTCTATCACCATGAAAACAAATATCATCTCTATAAATATGGCAAGGAGTTCATTGTCAGAGCACATCGCAAGAAGACAAATATAGCGATGGTAAATGTGGGACAGGTAAAAAGGCTAGTCAATTCTAGCAAAAGTTTTGTACTTCTTATGGTTAAGCCCAAGGTTGATATGAACCATGAGTCATTTGAAAATTTTTATTTCAAGCTTAAATCATATTTATATGATGTAGTTGATGCACAACATGAGATGTTTCAGGAACCGATAGGTTTACCTCCTAAACAGGAGATTCAACATGAAATCCATTTACATCAAGATTGTCCTCTTCCTAACATCGGCATGTACCACTTGTCTATCATGGAGAATGATGAAATCAAGAGGAAAATTAAATAATTGTTAGAAAAAGGATTCATAAGACCAAGCACTTGGCCATGTGGGTTACCGATAGTGTTGATTCCAAAGAAAGATGGAACTTGGCGCATGCGTGTGGACTTCAGGGCATTGAACAAAATAACGGTAAAGAATCATTACCCACTTCCAAGGATAGATGATTTGTTGGATCAGTTGAAAGATGCTAAATATTTGACTAATTTAGACTTACGTAGTGGTTATCATCAAGTTAGAATTGCAGAAAGTGACATTTGGAAGACAACATTTAAAACCAAACAAGGACTCTTTGAGTGTCTTGTTATGTTGTTTGGTTTATGCAATGCACATGAAACTTTCATGCGGGTAATTTATGATGTCTTACATCCTTTTCTTGATGATTTCATTATTTTCTACTTATATGACATCTTAATTTTCAGCAAGACTAGAGAAGAGCATGTCATGCATGTTAAGAAAGTACTTGATGTTTTGAAGAAAAATCAATTATTTCTTAAAATTTCAAAGTGTGAATTTGGAAAGACTTATTTGGTTTATTTGGGACACATAGTAGGATTAGGTGCTTTGAGAATCGAACCTTCCAAAGTAGAAGCTATTATGAATTTACCTACTCCCAAATCCATTGCAGAGGTAAGAATTTTTTTTGGTGCAGCTCAGTATTGGAGGAAGTTTGTTTCTAACTTCTCTGCCATAGCAGCTCCTATGCATACAGTGACTAGTGTGAAGCAACAAAATTTTTTTGAGTCTTTGAAAGAGAAGATAAGTTCAGCTCTATTTCTTTCATTAGCAGACTTGAGACAGACATTCGAAGTTCATATAAATGCAAGTGATTACGCCATGGGTGCAGTTCTCTTACAACATGGTAAGCCTGTTGCATTTCATTCTAATACATTTAATGGTGCTGTTGTGAATTATCCTACATATTCTAAATAGTTGTATGCATTGGTGCAAAGTGTCAAAAAATGGAAACACTATTTGATGGGTAAAGAAACAATTGTTCATACCGACCATCAGCCTTTACAATACTTGCAATCGCAAAGTATATTACAGCAGTCACAACATTTCAGATGGATGGGCTTCCTACAACAATTTCACTTGGTAATAAGGTACAACAAAGTTATTTAAAACAAGGTTGTTGATATGATTTCAAGGCCTATTATTAGTTCTATTACTTTGCTTAAAAATGATTCTATAGTGCATGAGAGCTACATAGAACAGTATGCATCATATTTTTATTTTAAGGATGTGTATGTGAACTTGAGTGAAAGGAATCATGTTGAGGAGAATGATTAAAATTTTCATAATAATTTGCTATTTCACATGGGAAATTTATGTACACTGCAAGGGGAAAGATTAATTATGATGAAAGAGGCTCATTCTTCTCTCATATCTGGACATTTCGGGGTAAGCAAAATGGTGGCTCATTTACAAAGGTATTGTTATTGGCCTTGCATGGTAGAGAGTGTTTCAGATTTCATTAGAGGTTGTTCATTATGCACTACAAGCAAGCCTAGCAATAGGAAGCTTGGTTTATATACGCCATTTCCAGTACCTTATAGACCATGGGAAAGTGTTTCTATGGATTTTGTTGGAGGGTTACCATTATCTAGAAGGCATCATGATTATCTTTATGTAGTAGTTGATTGTTTCAGCAAGATGTGTATTCTTATGCCATGTAAGAAATCTATAACTACTGAAAAAACTAATGATTTATATTTTCAACATGTATGTGTTCATTATGGCTTGCCTACTTCTATTTTTCGTGACAGGGATTCCAGATTTGTTGGGAATTTTTGGTCCAATATATGGAAGATGATGGACACCAAGTTGAAGAAGAGTACTACTTTCCATTCGCAAACCGATGGCCAAACAGCGGTAGTGAACAGAACCATTGTAAATATTTTGAGAGTTTATTGCAGCAAGCATTCCAAGCTTTGGGATGAGCATTTTCATTACATTCAGCATGCCTACAACCGAGCCAAGAACTCCTCTACAAATACTTTACCTTTTGAAGCTTGTTTTGGGTATTTTCCTAAGTCACCTTTAGATTTTATTCTTGACAAGGATGTGGCAATTGATGGTCATCGTGACATTGAAAAAGCTCACATGTTCATTGAAATTCAGCTCATACATCAGCAAGTTCAAGAATAGCTTGAGAAAAGTCAAGGCAAGTACAAGGAGAGACATGATAAACATAGAGTTGATCATAAGTTTCAAGAAGGAGATGAGGTATGGATGAATATTAGTAAGGAAAAAAATTCAAGGAGAAGGTAAAAATTTTAAGCCTATTTGTTATGGTTCATTGAAGATCCTTCAGAATGTTGGAAATAATGCTTTTCAATTAGATTTTCTGTCGTATATGCAAACGTATTCCATTGTGAACGTGGAAAATTTATGTTTGTATGAACCTCCTTTAATTTATGATATTGAAAGTGACATTCAACTACCATCCATAGAGGATTTCACGCTAGAATTTTTGGATAAATTGAAAGAGGATGTTATCCTTGAGAGAACGACATGCACTTCAAGGAGGGGAAATGTTGATTATGTTCGGGTTGGACTTAAATTTAAAAAACCAAGTAAGGAAAAGTGGATTGAGGTGGAAAAGGTGAAGGACCTGTAAACTCATCTTATTAACAGGTAACTGAAGGCTTTTTGGGTCCAAAAGATTCCTAGTTGGGAGGTGTGATCAGGTGATCATGTGCTAATTCGAGAAAATACTAAAAATTTTATTTTCTCAGAATTGGTTGGAACTAGAATGATAGGAAATGCCTCGTCAAAATGATCTTGTAGCCATGAACGACACTCAAATCCGATATTGTATGTGAAATATATTCAAGTTTGAAATTTCACAATTTCATGTAAAAGTCCAATTTGACTTGGTTTGACTTTGAATAAAAAAATATTAAAAAAGGAATATTCCATAGAATATTCCAAGAATATTCCACAAAATATTCCAAGAATATTCCACAGAATATTCTAGGAATATTCCATAGAATATTATCTATTAACCAATCAGAGGTCGAAAATTGGTATTCGGTGGTTGGATATATGGGTGACTGTATACAAAGTGGACCAATCAATGTGCACCACATGGCTTGCCCAGAGGCTGCCACATGGCCCTAAGACTACATATTTTTAATTGGAAAAATATATTGGAGTTAATGGGTTTTGATCGCGGGTCGAGCGGATGTTTGCCCCAAGGCCTTACCGCCCGAGCTCGTGGTGGTTCTTAACCCAATAGGGTCACCACTTATATTTAAATTTTATATTGAAATCGGTTGGGGCCGAAAGGGGGCCAACCCCCTCTACATAGGACCACAGGTCCGGAACCAAGGGCCATAACATCGATGGTTAAAAAGTTATAGTTAAGATTTATGGTTAGTTATGTGGTCACATATATGCAGCGGATTTCATGTTAAATGTCAATTCCACGGTTTTCATAATCGTTGGCTCCAATGGTTAATCCGATAGGCACGGTCCACATGTGACCTCATGCATATAACATTTATTATCACCCCTAATGGTTCTGACGAAACTAGTGGAACACACCTTTCTGGGTGGAGTTGCCAAAGTTAGCGGCTTTAACTCCAGTTAGCCCAGATTTGGTGGAGCTTGTTTAGGCTAAACTGGACAAAATATTTTTTTGATCATAACTTTTGCTAGACAAAACCTTTTGGAGTGAATTGTTTTTTGATTTCAGGTATTTTGAGCATTCCATAGCCAATGGTGTAGGTTGTAGAGGCAACAGAGCTCATCTTCAGGTACTTTTTCAGCAGAGAAGCTTGAAGATCCATCAGGGCCTAGGGAATGTTGGAGCTGTATTGGGTTATAGTTAACCATTGGAGGTGAAACAAAAGCATATATTTACTATTTTCTATGTTTGAACTCATTTCCACAGCTTATTTTTCTTTTTTACGCTTTGTGATCACTATATAACCAATTTGAGCATCTAATAGAGCAAGGACATGCCCATTTGGAGGCCTTGGACCCAGCAGATGTAACCAAGGAGGGGTGAACTACCTCATCAGCTGCTGTGTTATATTATGTGACTCTATCTTAATGTGTTTTTTCAGATTTGATATGTTAAATGGTAAAAATAAATAACACTCCTTCACACATAAGACTCAGAAATTTACTAAGAACACTTTGTTTCACTTGCAAGACTATCTAAACACTTTTCACATATAATTTTATGGAAATGAATACCTTGAAAACAAAACAATAGTTTCATTTTCAGATCATTGAGTGTTAACTTCTATAATTCTAAAGACAAAGTCTGTAAAGGGCCAGGTAGCCTCTGGATCTCATCCTTTTATCAAAGGTGACATATCCAGTAAATTCCCATATAGTCAATCTCTGGAACAGATATAAGAAGTTTCATTTTCAGATCAATATTCCTCCCTTACAATCCAAAATGTTCCTCTATTTATAACAATCTAGCCTATTCTTTCCTATGGTATGAAAACTATGGTTTGCGGATTCCAGATCTACCCTTTAACCCATTACAATGCTTTTTCAAGGCTGTCCCACCCCAAAACCCCTATGCTAGACTAAATATAATAAAAATTATAAAAAATTGGATGAGTTTCGTAGCTTGTAGGAGACATTGTTCCAACAGTGCCTGACCGAATGAAGGCACAAGGGAGAAAATGGAAAATGGATCGCATGAACGTGCACAAGGCACCCGAGATGTCAAAATTTAGAAAATTTGATACAACCGCCCTCAAATGACACAACCTGACCTGAACGCATTTCATTAGGCACCCTCACATGGCGCACTCAACCAAATGAAGGCACATGGGAGAAAACAAAAAATGGGCCACACGAATGTGCATAATGCAGTTGAGCGGTCACAGCTTAGCAAATTTGATACGGACGCCCTCAAACAAAATGACCAGACTCGAACATGTTTCATCGGGTGCCCTCACGAGGTGTGACAAGGTGCGTCTCACCGAACCAAGGAACTAGGTAGAAAAATGTAAATGAGTAGCATGAACATGCACAAGGCACCAGTGCATTAAAAAATTAGCAAATCTGATACGGTTGCCATCAAATGAAACAAACCGACCAAAATGTGTTTCATCGGGAACCCTAACATGGTGTGACATAGCATGCCCAACTGAATGAAGGCACAAGAGAGCAAATATAAAACGGGTTGCACGAGTGTGCACAAGGCACCCGAGTGGTCACAAGTTAGCAAATTCGATATGGCCACCCTCAAACAAAACTACCTAACCTGAATGTGTTTCATTAGGCGCCCTCACATGACACACCCGACCAAATGATGGCACAAGGGAGTAGACAGAAAATGGGTTGCACAAACGTGCACAAGGCACTTGGGTAGTCCCAACTTAGCAAATTTGATATCTCCACCCTAAAAAAAAGTGACCCAACTTGAACACATTTCATCGGGTGCCCTTACATGGCATGATGTGACACTTGACCGAATGAAGCCACAATGGAAAAAATGACAAACAGGTTGCACGAACGTGCACAAGGCACCCAAGCGGTCACAAATTAGCAAATTTGATATGGCTGCCCTTAAACGAAATGACCCAACCTAAACGTGTTTCATCGGGCACCCTCACATGGTGTGACATGGCCTGCCCGACCAAACAAAGGCACAAGGGATAAAATGGAAAATGGGTTGCATAAACAAGCACAAGGCACCCAAGAAGTCACAACCTAGCAAATTTGGTACCGTTTCCCTAAAATGAAATGACCCAACCTGAACGAGTTTCATCGGGCGTCATCACATGGTAGACATGGCATGCTCAACCGAATGAAGGCTCAAGGGATAAAATTGAAAACAGGCTGCACAAACATGCACAAGGCACCCAGATGGTCACATATTATAAAATTAGATATGGTCGCCCACAAATGAAATGACCCGACCCAAACGCACTTCATCAGATGCCCTCAAACGAAACAATCTAATTCAAACGAGTTTCATCGGGTGACCTCACATGGTGTGACACGACACACCCAACCGAGTGAAGGAACAAGGGATAAAATGGAAAAGGGGCTCCACAAACGTGTACAAGGCACCCAGGTGGTAATAGTTTAGCAAATTTGATGTGGCCACCCTCAAACGAAGCGACTTGACTTAAACACGTTTCATCGGGCACCCTCACACAATGTGACACAACACACCCGACCGAACTAAGGCATGAGGGAGAAAATGAAAAATGGGGCACATGAACGTGCACAAGTGTAAGGTTCTCACTTCATGAGGTGTGTTCGGGATGATGAGCATGCCCATCGGATGTTTGGAAAGTGTTCGGGCACCTTGCGACATTAGGGGCGTATCATCGCACCATAATTGTGGAGGCATGTGCATGTAGTGATGGGTGAATGTAGGCATGTCGCAATACAGGTGCATCACACATAGCCGATGTATTGGAGTTGGAAATGTGACGTTAATAGCCTAATTTTGTACCATAGACGAATTGGAGAAGTCGACACACTAAGCCATTCGGCGACCGTCGTTACACAGGATGAATGCGAAGGAAAATGATGAACGGGTGGGTCGGCTTGGGTCTGCCGGGTGACCCCGCCTTACATGCACATGTGTATAAATGGCATGTGGATGTTTTTCTAAAATCATCCAAGGATCATAACATCCAAGTTCGAAGTGCAAACAAAGCATTCGAGCATAAGGCATTGGGGAAGGGTTGAGCTTCACCAAAAACTCGTTGGTGAAAGCTGTAGTTTTGAATGGAATGTAGGGCATGGGTCAAGTCGAGCGACATGCAGGAAGTGCATGCGGAATAGTACAGCAGGGCATCCATAGGTTAGGTCATGTTAGGCAGGGCATCCATGAGAGGTCTGAACTTCAGTTTAGGATGTGTTCCGAAGCGACCGTTGATTAGATTTGAGTTTGATGAAGTGCAGAAGGTCCGTATTGATGGGATGGAAATAACCATACCATTGGGAAGAGATTTGGACACACGATGTGCTTGGGGAAAATTCTGAACTCATATGGAATAGGTGACCTGAGTGACCTGAGTGACCTGACAACACGACACTTCGCCATATTTGTGTAGAAAATTCCAAAGGCTAAATTCAATGACATAAATGACTATTTTGGCCTATTTGATGATTTTCAAGTATTGTAAGCTTGGAAAAAAATTAACTTTCCTTGCCAAGGAGAAAAAGTGGCTTTTGTTGGATTGTACTGTATTCTATTATACACTTTATGAAACATATTATCAGGAAGACTTATTAACAGTGAGTTGCCCCTCCCTTGTATGTATGGGTTATTGAAAATGGTTTTTATTTTTATTTCTACTTATTGAAATAACATTTGATTAATATTTAACAAGTGTTTCTAAATTTGTAGTCTACATACTTGAGTATTACGAAAAATAAAAGGTACAGTAGTGCCGCACCCATCTATAGCATGGTTGAAAGACACCAAGGTTATAGGGGCATGACAAGTGGTATCAGAGCTACCATTTTGGGGATTTTTTATCATTGAAGAAAGCAGGGACACAATTGTAGGGTTGCGAAGTGGTCTTGTAGCTTAACTTGTACATTGGGTTGCTTTTGTGGCCTTGGCTGAAGCAAGGCATTTGTCAGCGCTAAAACTACAAAATAAGACATGCTGAGTTGGGAAGAATTCGAGGATAAGGCTTCTGAAGCATTGCAATGGATAATGTAGTTGAAGGAAAGTATCCCAAGAATTCAGACTAAAATTTAAGTCTTCAAATTAAAATTGATGGAATATTGGAAGAAGGCTCAGAATATTCATGAAGACGTTGACGAGGCAAAGATAGCTCTTATGGCCTTGTGCAAGGAAGGGATTTCTTACTCAAACCATTATGAACTCAATAGACTTTGGGAAAATATGGACCATTCTGATGAATGGATGGCATTATGTCATGATCTATAAACTCACCGAGATGAGCTTGTTATACTTGAAGATAAGAACCATAAGAAGAGTTTGAAACCTTCTATGGGAAATCCGAAGACGAATGTTGTGAATTTTGTTAAGGTAAAGGAAGAACTTGTACAACAATTTGAACCCAAACCAAATACATCACAATCATAGGAACTTGAAGATATAAGGGAAGAAGGTTTGAAGGCTCAAAAAAAGCTTGCAAACATGACAAATATTTTGGAGGAAAGGAGGCAAAAAAACTACAAGGCTCTTGTGCAAGCATATGAACGCTTAAAGCACATTGAATATGAAGTAGTAGAGATGAGAAATTACTTGAAAAACTCTCATGGAAAAACTGCTAAACTTAAAGAATCAAAGGGTGTCGCAGTTGTAGAAAATGTCAAGGATGAACTTGATGGACAAGTTGGACCGAGGCCGAGCACATTTCAAGCATCAATGATGGATGATTCTCATGAGGATGTTATAGATATGGAAGAGATGAAGGATGAATTTATGGAACAAGTTGAACCAAGACAAGACATATTGCAAGATTTGGTGGATGAACCACATGAAAATGTTGCAAATGTGACGATGATTGAAGAGGAACTTAAAGAGCAGGTTGTACTAGGATCAAACACATCAAATATATTTATGGGGATGGAGGACACTCACTTGAGGAGTCTTCATGGAAATATGACTTGTGTTTTATGGAAGCATAAGGAAGATGGACCGCATATGGGGATGAGAAAGAATAGGACTGCCTTTCCAAAACCATGGATGATCTTTCCTTGGATGCCTATGATGAGACCTTGTACATTGGAGGAACAAGGAGTGTTGTTTGTAGAAGACCTTGATGGGGAAATTTGTGACCATACTCTAGGTGGTTAAAATTCCATAGACAAGGGTGGAAATTGATGACCTCTGTGATGGAAAGAGTCATGCTTAGCCACATGGAATGGCTAGTTCTCGACATGACCTATATACTACCTTGGTGCTAGGGCACATTGGTGGAGTAGACTTCTTCATGGCCAACCACCAATAAGGAACTCTTGGTGCATGTCTAGTGGAGAAGCCTTGAATAAAGTACTCATATATGATAGATGGTTGTAGAAGTGACAAAGGAAAATTTACCACTACACTCTAGGGATGACTAGAGTTGAGTTAAGTTCACTTTGATGAACACATGGGCAGCCAAAGTCATGGGAATTCACGTGAGGGCATGGAAGTACATTCTATTGGAGGAATTAGGTAGATGCACTTGCATGGATGCCACTTATGAGAAATATGGAGGAGTGTAAAGTAGGACATTTTGAGTAGGATGAATTTTTTGATTATACATGGAGATATTTTATAGATGGATTAATGGTATGTTGTTCACCATGAGCAACAAATACATTGGTTGGATGAAGTAGCCAATGAGGATATTCATATGATTACAGGGTGAGAACCACTTGTGATGACACAAGTATGCTTTCCAAAGCTTTGGATATGATGATGCATGGGAGTTAATGATGGAGATGCCTTGGTGGTATACAGTTGGGCACGGGTTGAGTCCACTTGAATTAGCCACACTTTTTGTAATATTCCCAAATGGGAAAAGTAGGAATATAGAACAAAACGATGGAAATAGTAGGGTAAATCAATACATCAACAATGGTTACCAATATGGAGCCATAAAATTATCTATAATAAAAAAAAATTAGTACAAAATAGTGAGGCATAAGTCATAGGAATGAGGAAACAAGCCTCCCATAAACAATCACTCCCAAAAGTGAGATGTTGCTACAATACAAAATGCCAAAGAGTTGCATAGCACAGCCATAACATGCATAAATCTAGCAGGAGATCATAAAATGATACAAATATAATGATATATGCCTCAATAGATGTTATACAAATAGATCGAGGCCCTATATTACCTTTCCAAGATAACCCAAGAGGGTTTCTGGAAAACGCACACAATGTGCCAATGTAAGCTGCAGCCCTAGGGCTAAAGGTATGTTGCAACAACATAAATGAGAAAATATGGCTAAAGCTGATGTATAATCCTACAACTCTTCTCCAACATATCCCTTGGATGAAAGGATGCCTCTACCATTGACGAAATCTCCTCCCAAAACACACATTGCGACCACCACTGCAACTCCTCCCTAAAATAACACGGATATGGATAGAGAATAGAACTGTAGGGGATAAATACTACTTGGAATGATGCAAAATATGTCAATATAGCCCAAGGGGATTCTTTACTAGCCTCCCAATGGAATGAAACCTTCCTCCACTGCAAAAATATGTCAGAAAACACCTAATGAAAACCTCCACTGCTACACCCTACAATGTAGCACAACTCTAAGAAGAAACTACATTGTTGAGCAAAGCAGAAGCTTAGCCTGATACCTGAATGTGGAAATGTATTGCAACACTCTTCCTAGAGTCTCCTCAAGGAAATAATTGGGATTCTCACTCGGGAACACCTTGTGCTAAACAACACTGAAATCTTAGCTAAACCATTGAAGAAAGCAACAAGTCTAAATAGATCATCAACAAAATAATAATCCCATCATGCTCACAATGGCTACCATCCTCTTTCTTATATTCTTGGTGAGATTCCTCACCTTGGGCTCCACTCATTAAATCCAATAATTCCATGCATGGAATCTCCCTCCAAAACTTTTTTTTCCCTTAATGAATGCCACTCCTTCCATACCATCCCTGTTTTATTTAGTCAAGGTTGACCCAGTCTTCATGTGCCAACCCCTTTTCACACACAAGGGTCTTCAATCCAGCCTTTAGATATCATCATTTCACATTAGGATTCTCTTTTATTCCTAATAAGGGTATTTATCAGTATCTATACCCTCTTATTCCTCTAACTAAGAGAAAAATCAAAAATTAATATTCCTATTAGCACTGTGCTAATTTTAGAAATAATACAATCCTTCCCTCACAAATGTTGCTTTTTCTCAAGAAAATGCAAGGATAGAACTGGACAACCTCTCCTCTTCCTCATGTAGCATCATCATATGATAATTTCCTCCAATAAAAAAGATTCCCTCTCATCATTATGTCCCCTAGCCGCTCCTCCCAAGTGTATAAGTAAGCCTTTGGTTTCAATTCCAAATGGACCTCATCATGAAGTGATGGGATATCCATAGAGGAAAATACATGTGGTATAGAAGCATTTTTGAGGCATGGGATCATAAAATAATTTGGAACCTTAATTCCCATGTGATGCTCCAAACCCCAAGTTATCATCCATACAAAGTGAGTCACCCTCCAAAATGGAAAATGATGAAAAATTTCCTCCACCTTTGGCTCCTACAATGTAGGTGGGCTTCATATCTGAACATGATAGAACAAATGGCCTACCCCACACTACCTCTCCCTCCATTTATGGAAATTGTAGAGTTGCTGTTGAATTTGGGCTACAATAATGTTGCCCTCAAGAGACAAAAGGACAATTGGATCTTCAAAGACCCCTTCTCTAGTATCATGAACCTTGCTAGCTTGAGCCATCCCATACAAAGTGAATAGCACATCGTCACCGTATGGAATCCAATTCAGAATGATATTGAGTGTGATATGTTATGCTGGATGGTACCAATGGTTTCTCCAGTGGATACAACGTAGTTTTTCTAACTGTTATTTTAGATCATCATGTGGAAAGTTGTCTTTCAACAAGTTGCTAGCTATGCATGTTTGCTCATCTACTAGGAAGTAATAAATGTAATTATATATCAGCTGAGCATAATAATAATAACACAACACTTTCCCAATGCCGCCCAAGAAATGGCTTCCTCCATCACTGGTATTGGTGTTAGAAAGAGCATGAAGCCAAAATAGAAATTTTCCCTCTTGTGGAGCATGGACTACACATATATGGCAAGAGAATGAAAATGATTTATGAAATTATCAACAAGTTCATAAATACATTTCTTATCATGCATAGTGAGTAGGCTAAAAGTGAGGTCCGTGGATGAGCCCTCCCATGAAAATATTCTCATAGTGGTCTGAAAAATGAAGGGATGCATACTGCCATCGGAACACTCTATCAATAGATACATACTCGCAAGTTACAATGCTATTGTCCTTTGTGGTAAGGCTCTTTCTAATTCATGACTCCATTATTTGACATGCCACATGCCAAAGTCATCCACCATCATGCTGCTATATGTGGGATACTCCTTCCTATGTGGAATTACCTCCTTATCCTCCAATGTTGAAGGGTAGTCCCTTTTCACTTTGATTGTGCCATCCTGCTCTTCTGAAATATCATGCAATGTATTGGAGAAATTTAGCCCATACTCTCCCAAGAGTAGCCAAAGCAACAATAGCTCTTTCTACCCTGTGTTAATGATCTGCAAGTGACTCACCATCCTCTTTCTCATGAAAATCACCCATACAACCAATGGTGAGTGTATACTGTCATTCTCTACATGTGTATTCCTCCAATGGAGAATACTATCCTCCCAAATCAAATAAATATCTCTAAAATTCATGGGATGTTGAAGTGCAACCTCTTGGGGATCTCCATATGAAGACCCCTTATAAATGACCATTTTGAATCCATAAGGATCCAAGTATGCTGAAGGAAAAATCTTCAAATTGAGTTTTGAAGTGGTAATCAAGAAGGATCCATCATAATAATAGGAAATACGGTGTCTCTCATCAAGCATCTGCCTATTCCCCGCTACATATATAGAATGGTCATTGGAATGATCCAATAATGGTTGAGCCCCCAACTCATCACTATTTCTCAATGAAATCGTTGTTGATCTCCATGATGGTGCATCTACTGTCTCATGAACATGTTCAATTCCGAACATATAGTTATGCATTGGATTATTTAGGACAATACTCATCCTATCCTTCAAAAATCTACACTCCAACCCCAAGAGTTGTGTGCAAATCAACAATGACATACTAGGATTAATATATATCTCCTCCTTGAAAAAATCAAGGGTCCTCTATGTACTGATAGTCTAATACTCCAAATCAGCAATTTTCTTTAACCCTAGGTCATGTATTTTCCCTGATGGCATGTTCCTACAATCCTCCATATGATGTACTGAAATAATAGGAAGTGGAAATATGTGCGTACCTTGGTAAATATTGGGAACATATTGTACTAATACAAGGGTTCATTCCTCCAATGTGATGACTTCCCCAACTACCAATCATGATGGTTTCTCCTCTATAGCCTCACCAGCACTAGTATAAGTCTCATCCTCCTGATGAATCTCCTGAATAATGCATGGGACTCTAAATGAAAAGAGATAAATAATAGTTTGCAAAGGTGCAAGTGTCCCTTCTCTTGATGCAAATACTCTTGCAACAAGTGGCGGTGAAGGTCTCTTCTACTCTGATTTCTTCTTGTCAAACTTCTTGATCAACATTTGAGTAAAATCTGCATATGCAATCACTCTTGCATGACTCAAATCGATGAACCACGAAATGTTTGCTTCACCCTCTAGGTGCACTGGTTCAATCTCAACAACTTCTCTCTTTAAAAATGGATGTAGCAGGAAGAATGCATCCAAATTCATTCCCAAAGCCCTTGCCGTGCATGTGGATGACCCATCAAATGTAGACAATATAAATTTATTGCTGCAAGGTCTTCCTTCTTCCTTGAGCTGGATGAATTGTGGGAGAGTTAGATTCTCCTTGAAATCCCTTGATTGAGATTTGTATTCTGTAAGATACTCACCTAGAATCTCATGATCTAAGTTTCCTCCATCTCCATGTCTTTTGTCTTCTTCTTCAAAAGAAAACTGCATAATATATTTATTTTGAGCTCTATGCAATACTGGTTGTTTCTTCTGCTGATAGGAAATACATGGAACTTCCTCATCTTGAAACCCTAATGAGGTCTCATTGTTTCTATCCATTCTTATTTTCTTGACCTCCTTGGTGAGGTCCCTCGTAGATTTGAAAAGAGATGAAATAAAACCCATTCCTTACATCATTCTAATCTCTTTCTCCTTCTTTTTATTCTCCTCGTATCATAATGGCTGATATCCACAAGCTAAGCCAAGATTATGCTTTGATACCACTGTAATATTCCCAAATGGGAAAAGAAAGACATCAACAATGGAGACCTATAATATTCCTAAATTATCACACAACTAATTGGAATATTAATTTTTTATTTTTCTCTTAGATAGAGGAATAAAAGGGTATGGAGACCCATAAATCTCCTTAGTAGTAATAAAATACACTCCTAGTGTGAATGGAGGTCACATAAAAACTAGATTGAAGACCCTTAGGTGTGAAAAGGGGTTGGATCATGAAGAATAAGTCAACTTTGACCAAATCAAACAGATTTGTTATGGAGGAGTGGCATTAATCATGGGACATCATAGTTTTGGAGGGAGATTGATTGCATGATGGTGGAAACCCTAATGAGTGGGACCCAAGGTGATAAGGCTCACATTTTTTATAAGGAAGAGGATGGCAGCCATATGGGATTATTTTATGATTATTATTTTGATATTTCTTTTTAGACTTCTGCTCTCTTCATCTGTTTAGCTAATATTACTTGTGCTAATTAGCACAGGGTGTTCTCGGTCTCAAATCCCACCTCTTTCCTTGAGAGGCCTCTTGGGAGAGTATTGATCTATAATTTCCACACATCCAGCATTTTGGCCAAGCTTCAGTCTTTAGCTACAGTGTATTTTTTGTTCAGATTTGTGTTGTGTTGTAGGGTGTTGCAGTGAAGGGTTGAGAAACCCACTTTCTAAGCTAGTTTTTCATAGGAGGAAGGATTCCTTCTCTTGGGAGATCAACAAGGAAGCTTCTTGAGCACATTTTTAATGTCCCAAATGGGGAAAAATAGGCTCAGTAGGGAATATATTAAGATATTCCACTAGGTAATCATAGCAATATGATAAAACACCAATAAATCTAAACCATAGATAGACTGGTAGGGCATTTACTGGTTATATCACCTGCAAAGAGAGGGTGAAAACGAGAGGCTTCCTGGCCCGTTCCAGACTCTGTCTATAGAAGATTGGTGAAACACAACAAGGGTGGCAAGAACACACTCCAAATTTAGTTTTCATCCCTTGGGATTCTTATATATTTATATCTAAAGAAGGAATCCAAAAGAGGAGCAAAAACCAAACAAGAAAGGAGCGAGCGATTTCTACTTTAGGAAATTCAACAAGAGTTTTAGTGAGAACGTTGTATAGGAAAGTGGGTGAAATAATAATGCAAGTCAGGGCTTGGTTCCCCTAGATTAGGATATGTGGGAATTTTAGGACGAATTTTAAGCTCAAAAAAATGAGTTTAAGGCACTTAAACATGTCTCCCACAAAATTGACAAGCTAGAAATCAGCTAGTGAGAAGAGCTTCTGCAACAAGGAAACGCAGCAGCCAGAATTGCGTAGTTTTGCCCAAAAATCACTAGAGATCAGCCATAAGGCTCAGAAATAATCCTTAGGACATAAAATCAGCATTATGAAATATTATCCCGTGAATATACAACAAATCACATGAAATGATAGTGCGAAAATCCATTAAATAACATCTCTGGCATTTATAAAATTGCAGAAAGGAATGGACTGCATCCCTCTAAGTGTGCTTCAGCAGATAAATAATGGAACTTATATATATTTCAGATCTATGGTTGTAACATGAGATCTATACCAGATGTGAAAACTACTCAGCCTCTTCTACAAATCGTCTTTGGGGTTTTCACACAATATTGCACAAGAAGATGTAGATCTGACTTCTAATACACAAAACTGCAGGAAACTTCCAGAAATTGTTGAAGATGAATATTATTATAGTATATCATATCTGTAAAATAGATATCACTAAGCTACAAGATGAATCTACAAGATGAGAGGCAAGCCTCAATCATCAGAAAGAAAGTACAATGAAATATCTAACAATAGTGAAGAAATATATAGAAAATACTGCAGTTCCCTAAGGAGATAGCATTGTAGCTTGAGCAGAATATAAAAATATGTGAAATATACAGATCTGAAATGAAGATAAAATGGAGATCCTCTTCTGGGTGGTCACAAGAAGCACTCCGTAAGAGGAATCCCTCAAAACAATTAGAACCTTGCAGATCTAAGTCACCACTTGTTGCAACTTCACAGTAGCTCCAAAACCCTTAGTAGGACTAACGTTGCTAATGGAGATGTAGCTTGGCAAAAATTCCGGATAGTGGAGAAATGCAGCACATCCTCCTCCATAGAGCTACTCCATGGAAGGAGAGAGGATTCCTAAATAGGAGATCCTCTTTCTCTAGCTAAAAAACCTAGAGAAGTAGAGTTGCTCAAGAAACCTCTAATTCGAAATATCATCAACAACATTTTCATGTTTCTTCTCCTCCTTTTTATAACATTAGGGCTTCTTGGAAAATCATAAACCACTTCATCTCTTTGGCCTCTTTCACACTTGGAGACCCCTTCTAGAATTGCGCAGTCCATCTACGAGGTTCAATGAACCTAGACAGCGCTGGTTGAATTTTTCAAACATGATTTCCTTTGGTCATCTTGACCTTTCCACACCTGCAAGTTTATTCAAGTAGCTCAAATATGCCTCTTTTCACATAGGCACTGATTTATTATTTATTTTAGGAGTTTTTCATGTCCTCCTTTACATTTTATTCATCAATGCATAAAATTAAGACAAAATGAAATGTTCCAATTAGCTTGGGCTAATTTGGGACATTACAGTCCTCCCCTCCAAAATTGTTTCTTGCCCTCAAGCAACTACAAGGTGAGAGCTGCAAGATTTCCTCCTTGGTGACACCAACATAATATGGGTTTCCTCCATAAGCCAATTTCTCACCAAGCCATCCATGTCTTGCTCCTACAATGTTTTCATGGGATGCAACTAGCTCATCCCATAAGGAAACAATATATCATATGAAACAAGCATGGTTTTCCCCATGCTCTCTCTGGACTATGAGACATACAATACATGGAGAGTGGTCCTCTCATGAGGCGCATGTCATCCTTAATTCTTTCTGCCCATACCACATCATCATGACTAAAAGTTTGATGCATGTTTGGTGCTCTAGGAAACACCCTTCTCTTTGCGAAAATCCACCCTTTTTCCTCTCAAGGGAGTGGCTCAATTCAGAAAATTTTGGAGCCCAAAATTGGCCAAGAGGCTCACCTGATATATCATTTCTCCTTGGAATATTAGGATTTCAAAAAAATTGTGTAATAATTCATGAAATCAGAAATAAAACATGTATAGCATGATCATGTCCTTCACCAATAATTCTTCTTCAATCAAGGGAGAGGTGCATGGTTCTTCTCCCTCCCTCCATAGAAGGAAGAGTGGGCTGATTCAAATCTCCCAAAAAGTCATGTTGCTGATCCATCCCTACATGGATCATGCCTCTTTGAAAATTCTGATATAACCCCCTTTCAAATCTCTCTCCATGCTGCTCCATACCATAGTATAATAGGTGGCCAACCCACCACCTTCTTACTGCAACAAGCTTCTTAAAAGCTTGAGAATAGTGGAGGATAATGGGTGTTGGATGAATGTGATTCAAACAACACATTTCATGCTCTGAATTATTCCATGTGAGGGACTTCCCTACATGACATAACTTCAATTCATTGCCCTTAATAAAAAGAAACAAGATACACAATGAAGCAACCATGCAATATTCTATCCTCCTCTTAAAGCATGAATAGATATGGGATATCTCATCCACCATGAACACATTCACCCAATGTGTCATCCCTCCTATCATGCATGGGGCATAAATATCATGATATGAAAAACTCTCCTTATGCCAACCCATGAGAAGATTGCAATTTCTCCCAAGCCCAAGTACATACAAGATTTTGAAATGCATCTTAAACAAAACCACATGTATATATGTTGCAGGAAATAGTAATTGTATGGACATGGAGCTTATCATGTGATGTCCATGCCTCTTCCTTGTCAACCCAACCACCCATGCCTTCTTCTTATGCAGCCTCCTTTTGAGATACAAGGCATGTGACAAGAAAATCAGAAAATTTAGGGAGTGCTTAAACTCACTCAACAAGACCTAGTGCAAGCTGTCCCTTTTCTGCATCAAATATGAATGTTGTAAGTGGTTCACAAGCCACTTAATTTCTGCTCCCTTCATCTCACCATGGCTGAAAGTGAGAATTATGGGCCTTAATATAGCACCCCTCATGGTGTAGAATCTCCCTTAGCCCATAAAGGGAGTGGCCATGTTTCAGCACAATCTTGACCCATAGTTGGCCATGAAGCTTGTATGGTATAACACTCCTCTTGGGAGTCATCGGCTGCAAATATGAAGTAATAAATACATGCAACCATGAAATTAAATTTGATTCTCATAAGCATGCATCTTACCCAAATTCTCCAACGCTATGATAGTTTCCCCCTTGGGAAGAGATGACATTCATGCACAAGGTTGAGGGAACAATTTTCTCTTATGCTCATCATGGGAACTCCTTGGTGGAATTCCTTAAAATAAGGAGAAATCAAGGCATAGATCATGAGAATATGTAGGGACTGATATTTCCTTGCTTTGCTTGCTTTTATCTTTCATCCTTCTTTGTTTCTCCAACACTAGGAATAGAGAGGGATGTATGCTCTTCTTCTTGAGATTCTCTTCCACCTCTCCTCCTCCTTCTACCTTCAAGATCTCACCATTTGATAATGATAATACATGCTGCCCATGCATGGTGCCAAGATATTTATGTGTGAGACATTTTTCGAACTTTTTGCAAGAATGCCAGAGCTCCCCTCCTTGGAGCAAGTGCTCCATTCTCCTCTTCATGACGTATTTGAGGTGCCTTTGTTGTGACTGTGTTAGTACATCCTGCCTTCTCCCCTTCTTCAAAAATAAAATTGTTTCAACATCAACAAGAGACCTTAGATCTTGGTCATATTTTGAAGGAGAAACCTTCATGCTTCCCTCTTGAGAAGAGGATCTTTCACCCAAAGGAGATTTGGCCCTTGGAAATGCATCCAACAAACTCACTACTTCTTTATTCCTCTTAATGAAGAAGTCACTAACAGAATGCTAAGGCTTAAGTGATATGGCTGAGTGAAAATATCCATGAGATGAGGATTCAAAATTTTCCTCATGTATATATCTCAGAGATCTGACTGGAAAATCTTCTCTTCCTTGAAAATCCTTGGGAGCTTCACTACTTCTTCCTTCTCCTTGCCCAACGTCTTTGGAGAGGTTCTTCTTATTTCTGAAAAGAAATGAGAGTATTATCATCCTCTCCATGCTTTCTGCTCTCTACTCTCTAATTTTTTCTTTATGCTTTCTGCTTCTTCTTGGCACTTCTCTAATAGCTTGATCTCACAGGTTGAGCCAGAGATCATGCTCTGATACCACTGTAATGTCCCAAATAGGAAAAAATAGGCTTATTAGGGAATATCCTAAGATATTCCACTAGGGAATCATAGAAATATGAGAACACACCAATAAATCTAAACTAGATATAGACTATTAGGGTATTTACTGGTTATATCACCTCCAAAGAGAGGGTGAAAACTAGAGGCTTCTTGGCCCGTTCCAGACTCTATTTATAGAAGATTGGTGAAACACAACATGGGTGGACATAACACACTCCAAATGGATTTTTCATCCCTTGGGATTATTATATCTTTAGAGCTAAATAAGGAATCCAAAAGAGGAGCAAAAACCAAACAAGAAAGGAGCGAGATATTTCTACTTCAGGAAATTCAGCAAGAGGTTTAGTGAGAACGTTGTATAAGAAAGTGGGTGCAAGAATAATGTAGGTAAGGGATTTTTTCCCATATAATAGGCTATGTGGGACTTGTATGATGAATTTCAGCTCAGAAAAATGAGTTTAAGGCACTTAAACAGGTCTCCCACAAAGTTGACTAGCTAGAAATCAACTAGTGAGAAGAGCTACTGCAACAAGGAAACCCAGCAACCAGAATTGCGCATTTTTTCCCAGAAATCACTGCATACCAGTAATAAGGCTAATAATTCAGCCTTATGAAATCATATCAGCATTATGAAATATTATCCCATGAATATACAGCAAGTCCATGAAATGATAGTGCAGAAATCCATTAAATAACATCTTCGGCATTTATAAAATTGCAAAAAGGAATGGACTGCGTCCCTCTAAGTGTGCCTCAACAGATAAATAATGGAACTCATATCTATGGCAGATATATGGCTGTAACATCAGATCTATACCAGATCTAGAAACTACTCAGCCTCTTCTACAAATCCCCTTTGGGGTTTTCACACAATATTGCACAAGAAGATGTAGATATGACTTCTAATACATGGAACTGCAGGAAACTTCCATAAATTGCTGAAGATGAATATTATTACAGTATAACAGATCTGTACAACATATATCAGTAATCTACAAGATGAATCTACAAGATGAGAGGCAAGCCTCAATCATCAGGAATCAAATACAATGAAAGATCTAACAATAGTGAAGCAGTACATAGAAAATAACACAACTCCCTAAGGAGACAACGTTATATATTGAACAAAATATAAAAATATGTGAAATATACTAATATAAAATGAATATACAATGGAGATCCTCTTCCGGATGGTCACAAGACACCCTCCCTGAGAGGAATCCCTCAAAACAATTAGAACCTTGTAGATCTAAGTCACCACTTGTGGCAACTTCATAGTAGCTACAAAACCCTCAACAGGACCAGCGTTGATAATGGAGATGTAGCTTAGCCAAAATTCCAGATAGTGGAGAAATGTAGCACATCCTCCTCCAAAGAGCTACTCCATGGAAGGAGAGAGGATTCCTAAACAGGAGATCTTCCTTCTCTAGCTAAACAACCTAGAGAAGTAGAGTTGCTCAAGCAACCTCTAATTCGAAATATCATCAACAACCTTTTCATGTGCCTTCTCCTCCTTTTTATAACATTAGGGCTTCTTGGAAAACCCTAAACCACTTCATCTCTTTGGCCCCTTTCACACTTAGAGACCCCTTCTAGAACTGCACAGTCCATCTAGGAGGTTCAATGAACCTAGACAGCACTGGTTGACTTGGTCAAATAGCATCTCCTTTGGTGGTCTTAACCCTTTCCACACCTGAAAGTTTTATTCAAGTAGCTCAAATATGCCGCTTTTCACATAGGCACTGATTTATTCTTGAGTTTAGGGGTTCTTCACGTCCTCCTTTACATTTTATTCATCAATTCATAAAATTAAGACAAAATGAAATGTTCCAATTAGCTTGGGCTAATTTGGGACATTACAAAATTTCAGATTTTTGGCACCAAGAAAACCTATTCCCATCATTTACAATGCAGTTTCAGTCAAGAATTGCATTATTCTGGAGGGGATTTTCAGAGGAGGATCTATTGGATCTTTTAGAGTGTTTTCTTGAAGGTGAAGGGTTAAACCTTTTGTTGGAGGTTACCTTTGGAGGATATCTACATCAGATCCATATTATTTCAGCCTTCTATTTTAGGGGCTCCAGTTTTAGTGATTCTTCATCCCTAGGGCTATAGATCACCTTTTGTATTTGGGTGTATTTTTGGAAACCCTTCCCGGGTTCTCTTGGAAAGGTGTCTAGGAGGGTAGATCTTCATCCCTAGAATTATTTGAGCTATATAACAGAAAATCTCTATTGATTTATCATTTATACAATAGTTATGCCCTAAAACTGCATTTTCATGGCTCATGGAACTTGTATGGAAGTATTTTACATGTATTTAAATATTTTCTTAGAGGAGGCTTATTTTGTATTGCTCGAGTGACTAGATCCCCAAGATATTGTGCCTATTATTTTTTGATATACTAAATAAGATCGGTGTACATTTTTCTCATATCATGGTGTGTTGATTTATTCACTGTTCTTTCCATTATTGTGTTCACGTATTGTTGCTTTCCCATTTGAGAATATTACAATACCAATATGGAGCCATAACATTATCTATAAGAACATAAAATCGGTACAAAATAGTGAGCCATAAGTCATATCAAATGAGGAAACAAGCCTCCCATAAATAATCACTCCCAAAAGTGAGATTCTGCTACAATACAAAATTTCAGAGAGCTACTACATCGCAATCATACCATGCATAACTACATCTGTAGATCATACAGTCATACAAATATAATGATATATGCATCAATAGATGTTATACAAATTGATATAGGCCCTAAATCACCTTTCCAAGGTAACCCAAGGGGGTTTCCCAAAAATTCACACAATGTGCCAATGTAAGTTGTAGCCCTAGGGCTGAAGGTATGTTGCAACAACAAAAATAAGAAGATATGGCTGAAGCTGATGTAGAATCCTACATCTCTTCTGTAATATCCCTTTTTCAGGAACAACTATAGATTGGAAATAATATGAGTTATTACCAGTGTGGAGCTATATCCATGAACCTCATACAGTTATAAAAACACATAAACTTCAGTAAAATACACAACATAAAAGTTATACATTGTTTTACAAGGAAAAAGGTGGGGAAAAGTGAGGATTTTGGCCCTAAAACGAGTGTATTAAGATAATTGCGAAAAAATAAGATAGGAAAGTGGTTTTATATGATAGCTAGGGTTATGAGGGACTCCCATGTCGAATTTCAGCAAAAAAAATATTTTTTTCTAAGTTAAACAGTTCCTCCTTTCCTAACTAGGCTAGAAACCCTAATTTCCAAAGACTAGAATTATGAAGAAATTTACTGAAGCATGTGAGCGTGGTTTCCTGAAGGTTATGACTGAAATAAGGTATTAAAATTCACAAATAATCTTAGGGACATAACTCATACACTTTATAGAAGAATAATGAAAGAATACATAAGAAATCTTCAAGAAAGAGGGGCTACAACCATGTAAAAAGACTGCATAACAGTGACAGCGTAATTTTTAGGGTTGAAGCAGTAGTTTATTGATTCTTTAGATATAGATCAGATCACTACATAAAAATATATATCTAATATAGATCCATATACAAGAAGAGCTAATATATACATTTCCCTTAGGTTTTTTCTCAAAACATGAAGCACCAGAAGTAGATCTGAGATCTAAGAATGCATATCTGGAGAATGATTCAAAAAATCACTGAATCATGAACATGTAGAATATCAGATCTGAAAAAAAAACATATATTGGTTGGCCAATCTATGGATCACCACAGTGAAGGATGAATCCAATCACTAGAGATATCTCCTCCAAAATGCAAGCAGAACACCCTTCAACTGTAGATATGCAAATAACGATGTCTTAGGGATAGAAACAATGTTGTAGCTTCTGAAGATGACATGGCCTGATGCTAGGATGTAGATCTGAAGTATACTCAGCAAATGAACTCTTCTAGGAGGTTCAATGACACACTCACTGAGAATATCCACTACTAACATCTAGATCTGAGCAGATCTAGATCTCCACTTGCTACAACTCACAAGATAGCCCAACCCTCAACATGAGTAGCGTTGTAATGTCAGGTGAAACTTGGCCCAAGCCTGATAGTGGAGAATTTTAGCACAATTCTCCTCCAAGAGCTGCTCAAGGAAGGAGGTGGGATTCTTGAACAGGAATGCCCAACAAGCAATGTATAAGCAGACATACCTTCATAAATAATTTCTTCAACAACCTTTTCCTTGTTTCCCTCCTCTTCCTTTTATAAGATAGGAATATTTACAAACCCTATACCACCTTGAATCACTTCCTTTCACATTGCAACCTCCTTCTAGAACTGCGTTGTCCCTCAAAGAGGTTCAATGCATCTAGACAACACTTTTTGACTTGGTCAAAAAGGATCCCCTCTTGTGATTTAGCCCCTTTCACACTTGCAAGATATAATTGAAGTAGCCCAGATATGTCTCTGTCACATAGGAATTGATTTATTCTTAGTTTTCAGGAGTTTTACATGTCCTGGTTCACAATTTATTCATTAATCATGAAATAAAAAATAGATAAGGAAAAAATTAAGGTTCAAATTAGCTGAAGCTAATTTAGGAACATTACAGTCCCCCCCTCCAAAATGTTTCTTGTCCTCAAGAAACTACAAGGATGCTGCAAAATCTTCCCCCTTCTTCTTGTGGCCTCCTCCTTCAACAGTCTCCACCATTTCTTCAAATTTTCTGCAATAATTCCATCTCCCAATGGTTCCTCCCAAGGGTGCAAAGTGGCCTTTGGTAGGTAAACCAAATAGCTCTCATCATGAAGTAAAGGAAGGTCTATATGGAAACCTTCTTGCTAATCCATGGCCTCATCAAGATAGAAGTGATGGTCATAATGTGGAATTTCACCATCAATGAAGGTCTTCCACCTCCATGCTATCATCCAAATGAAATGAATTACCTTCCAGTGTGGTAACTCATAGTGAAGCTCCTCCCAAATGCCCATGAGAGGCATGCTCCAAGTGCTACAAACAATCATATGGTCCACATCATAAAGAGATAAGTAATGTGCTATAGTGGCCTTATGGTCTCCCATGCTCCCCCTAGAACAAGTAGTGCAAATAATGTCGAAAACTCCTTTCCCCAAGGACACATTCCACAAATGTGTCTCTCCTCCAACCATGTTCCCAAGAATAAGAACATCTTCAGCATGTGGAATCACGATTAAGATCATGCTAGCTGCCATATATGATAAAGGAGAAGGAATATGCCTCCTCATGTGCAACCAATGCAGTTTTACCCTCAACTGCCATGGAATAGAAGATGACAAGTGTTTCCTCCAACACTTGTTTGATGCCCCATCCTTATTGCATGCTTGGATAAGGTGATTTGTGATTGGTGTAAAGGAATCACACCATGGAAAGTGTATCTCCCCTCCAAGATCCTCCAAATGATGATCGACATCAATAAAGCTCATGACCTCAAGTGGCCCATGAATCCCATCATAAATATTTCTCCCTCTTGGAGCAAAGCCCTGCAAATGAGTGTGAGAAAAATACAAGTATACATCATAAGATTTAGCAATATAATATTTTTCATACACTTGTTTAAATTTAACAAGGTTTCTCATGGGTGAGCCTCCTCTCACACTCAATGGATAAGGTGTATATGATAATTCTTCCCAAGAGCTATGTTCCTCCTCATCTAAAAAATGGTCCATGCACTTCTTCATATGAGAGTGCACCTCCTATTTGAAATTCTCCCACATGAATCCATCCAAGATAGTATGATATGCTCTAATGAAACCAGTGGGTTTGGAAAGCGGGATCTCATAGGTTGCATTCAACAGTTTCTCCTTGAGCTTGGAGACTTTAACCAAATAAATATGATCATGGACATAGATGACTCCTCCAAATACCTTATACATCCCATCCATTACCTTCCCATCAAGAATCTCACATGTAAAAGGGTCCTTGCTGTACTCCATCAAAAGTTGAGAATCCCAATAAGGATCTAGGCTCCCCAAGAATGATAACGCTGTAGATGTCTAAAATGCATCGCCTATCATGTCATGAATCTCCTCTTTGACATAATTGATGACATGGTCACATGTTAGAGTCTCATAAACTTTCTTTTGCTTCCTTCCTTGTAGCTGATATTCCTCAAGGCAAGACTGAAGCATGTGGAAATAAACTTCCCCTTGGAGAGTTCTTGTCCTCCAATACTTCCTAAATTTATCCCATGCATGCAAGAGTATTAAGATCCTTTTTTCATGTTCAGAAATCTCTTTTGTAAGTGAGAAGACCATGGGCTGCCCAAAATATATGGTTTTTCCATGTATTCTCATATCCATACCATCATAGATTTATGATCTTTCATTACTCATCACAGATGAATGAATGGAAGATAACAATGTACTATTCAGAAAATTGCTTAACTCTTTTCTGAATTCATGACAGATCCTTTGAGCTATTCTTGCTTCTCCCAAGGCTCCTTCATTATCTAAGTATGAAAATGCTGCCCATAGTTGAGAAAACACTTTAGTTTTCCTCCAATAAGGAGGTCTTCCTGGTGGAATGCCTCCTTGCAAAGAGGCATCAAGGCATAGATAAGAATGTGAATGTAGGTGGACAGATTTTCACCTACCATTGTTACATGGATTCTCTTACCTTCTTTGGTCTTCCAGCCCTTGAGACAGAGAAGGGTATATGCTATTCTTCTTGAGATTATCTTCCTCCTCTCTTCTCCCTTCTATCTTCACGCCTTCATCATTTGACAATGATGCATTCTGCTATTGTGTTGTATCAATATATCCATGTGTGAGATCTTTGGAACTCCTCGAAAGAATGAAAGAGTTTCTTCCCTTGGAACAAGTGCTCCAACTTCATCTTCATGACGTGCTTGAGGTGTCATTATCATGACTGCGTTATCTCCTGCCTTCTCCTTCTCCTCTCCAATAACTGAAATTGCCTCATCATCAACAAGAGACCTTAGATCTTGGTCATCTAGTGAAGGAGGAATATCCATGCTTCCTTCTTGAGAAGAGTTCCCTTCATTCAAAGGAGATCTTTCCCTAGGAAAGGCATAAAAAAAATCACACCTTCTCCCATGCTCTTTAAAAATGGAGTTGGATTCATAGACCCTTCCAACTCATGCAAAATATTTGACTGATATGGTTTGATAGTGTCACCAGAAGATGTTACACATGGGGCTTCATCAAAACTTTCTATCAATATTGCAATAAAACTTGCATAAGTAGGTGTATTTTCATTCTTCAAGGAAAAGGACTCAAACAACCACCAAGCATATACCTTACCTCCAAAGTGTAGTGCTACTATTTTGATGGTTTCAATTTCAAAGACGATGTTGTTGTACAAAGTTTTTCAGCTCCTCCACCCAAACCCTGACTTGACATCTAGGTGATCCATCAAAGATATATAGATATAATCTACCCATGTCATGCTGCTCCTTCTTTGTGCCTTTTCTCTCCTTGATCTTGCAGAACTCTTGGAAATTCAAATCATCTTTGAACTCCTTGGATTGAGCTTCATACTCCTCCAAATACTCCCTAAGAGTATCCTTCTTAGATACACCTCCTTTCTTCCTCTTCATGAAGAAATTACTCACAGAAATTTGAAGCTTAGGTGATATTGCTGAGTGCAAATATCCATGAGGTGATGATTAAGAATATTCCTCATGTATAGATCTTGTAGATCTTATCAGAAGATCTTTCTACTCTTGAAAATCTTTAGGAGTTTCACTGCTTCTTCTTTCTTCTTCTTGTTCAACCTCCTTGGAGAGGTTTTTATTATATCTGAAATATGATGAGAATAAACCCATATTCTTCATCATTCTAACCTTGCTCCTTGTTGGAATATCACTACAAAGTTCCCTTTTCAGGAATATCAAAATTCCATTCCAGAGATTGACTTCAGAGGCATTTAGTGGATATGTCACCTTTGAAAAAAAGATGAGATCTAGAGGCTACCTGGAAATCTGTAGAATCTATATATAGATCTTGAAATTTTCCTCCTTCAGGGATCCAACACTTTGGCTTGAAGCCACAGGCTGAGCCAAAGATCTTGCTTTGATACCACTTTAATATCCCTTTTTCAGGAACAGCTACAGATTGGGAATAATCTGAGTTATTACCAATGTGGAGCTACATCCATGAACCTCATATAGGTATAAAAACAATTAAACTTCAGTAAAATACATATCATCAAATTTATACAGCGTTTTACAAAGCAAAAGGTGGGGAAAATTGAGGATTTTGGTACTCAAACAAGTGTATTAAGATATTTGCACAAAAATAAGATGTGAAAGTGGTTTTATTTGATATATCAGGTTATGAGGGACTCCCATGTCGAATTTCAGCAAAAAAAATAACTTTTTCTAAGTTAAAAAGTTCCTCCTTTCCTAACTAGGCTAGAAAACCCTAATTTCCCAAGACTAGAATTATGTAGAAATTTACTGAAGCATGTGAGCATGGTTTCTTGAAGGATATGATTGAAATAATGTTTGAAAATTCACAAATAAGCTCAAGGAAATAACTCATACACTTTACAGAAGAATAATGAAATAATATAGAAGAAATTCTCAAGAAAGAGGGGCTACAACCATGTAAAAAGACTGCATAACAATGAGAACGTTATTTTCAGGGCTGAAGCAGTAGTTTATTGATTCTTCAGATTTATATCAGATTAGTATATAAAAATATAGATATAATACAGATCCATGTACAAGAAGAGCTGATCTATACATTCCCCTTGGGGTTTTGCTCAAAACACGAAGCACCAAAAGTAGATCTGAGATCTAAGAATGCAGATATGCAGAATGATTCAGAAAATCACTGAATCATGAACAAGTAGAATATAAGATCTGAAATAGAACATATATTGGTTGGCCAATCTATGGATCACCACAGTGAAGGATGAATACAATCACTAGAGATCTCTCCCCCAAAATGCAAGCAGAACACCCTGCAGCTGTAGATCTCCAAATAATGTTGTCTTAGGGACAGAAACATCACTGTAGCTTTTGAAGATGATATGGCCTGATTCCAGGATGTAGATCTAAAGTATACTCAGCAAATGAAATCTTCGAGGAGGTTAAATTACACACTCACTAAGAAGAGCCACTTCTAACATCTAGATCTGAGCAGATTTAGATCTCCAGTTGTTGCAACTCAGAAGACAACCCAACCCTCAACATGAGCAAAAATTTAATGTAAGGTGAAACTTGGCCCAAGCCTGATAGTGGAGAATTTTAGCACAATTCTCCTCCAAGAGCTGCTCAAGGAAGGAGGTGGGATTCCTGAACATGAATGCCCAAAAAGGGATGTCTATGAAGACAGAACTTCATAAATAATGTCTTCAACAACCTTTTCTTTGTTTCCCTCCTCTTCCTTTTATAAGATAGGAATCTTGCCAAACCCTAAACCACCTTGAATCACTTAACCCCTTTCACATTGCAACCTCCTTCTAGAACTGCGATGTCCCTCAAAGAGGTTCCATGCATCTAGATTGTGGTGTTTGACATGGTCAAGTAGGATCCCCTCTTGCGATTTAGCCCCTTTCACACTTGCAAGATATAATTTAAATAGCCCAGATATGTCTCTGTTCACATAGGCATTGATTTATTCTTAGTTTTCAGGAATTTTGCATGTCCTCCTTCACAATTTATTCATTAATCATGGAATACAAAATAAATAAGGAAAAAATTAATGTTCAAATTAGCTGAAGCTTATTTAGGAACATTACATATTCTCCAATATATCCCCTGGTTCAAAGGATGCCTCCTCCACTGAAGAAATCTCCACCCAAAACACACACTGCAACCACCCCTACAACTCCTCCCTAAAATAACACAGATCTGGACTGAGACTGCACTGTAGGGGATAAATAATCCTTGGCCTAATGCCAAATATGTTAATAAATCCCAAGGGGCTTCTATACTAGCCTCCCAATGGAAGGAAACCTTCCTCCACTGCAAAACTAGCTCAGAAAACACCCAATGAAAACCTCGACTGTTGCACCCTACAACAGAGCACAAACTACACTATTAAGGAAAGCTAAAGCTTGGCCTGATGCCTAAATGTGGAAATGTATTACAATACTCTTCCTAGAGGCTCCTTAAGGAAAGAGGTGGGATTCCCGCTTGGGAACACCCTGTGCTAAACAACACTGCAATCTTAGCTAAACAACTGAACAAAGAAACAAGTCTAAATACACCATCAACAAAATAATATTCCCATCATGTTCACAATGGATGACATCCTCTTCCTTATATTCTTGGTGAGCTTCCTCACCTTGGGCCCACTCTTTAAAGACACTACTTCCACGCATGATATCTCCCTCCAAAAATGCATTGTCCCTCAATGAATGCCACTCCTTCCATACCAGCATTGTTTGATTTGGTCAAGATAGGCCTAGTCTTCATGCTCCAACCCCTTTTCACACATAAGGGTCTTCAATCTAGCCTTTATATGACCTCATTTCACATTAGGAGTGTCTTTTATTCCTACTAATGAGATTTATGGGTCTCCATACTGTCTTATTCCTCCAACTAAGATAAAAATCAAAATTTAATATTAAAATTAGTTGTGTGTTAATTTTAGGAATATTACACTTCTACTTGATGGATGTATATTGCAGATGAAATGAATCATGCTTCATGGACATGGATATGGAACTTTGATTGATTTGGCGAGAGGGAGACCTGTTAATTTTGATGATACTTGGAGGATGTGAATACTTGGCATATACGAAGCACATGTATTAGCATCATGGACAACATGTTGTGGATGAGATGGAGATCATTTCATGGACCCACACATAGCCTTTTTGCACTAGACGAGATTTTTTCTTTATTGAATTGATGGAGCTGATGGATTGCAGAAGGAACAACTAATGCATGGTATGAGGATGTGCATTCTCATGATGGGAAGGCTAAGTTGGATTAGCTACCCAACTAGTTCGAGCTATGGGGGTCGACAGTGTGAGGACTTATACTGGATACATGGAATCATTTTTTACGTTGAGTTGGTTGAAGTACTTGATGCATATTTTAACATGACATTGATGATACGTGATGGGTTGAGATGATATATGTTGCAGCAGCATGTGGACTTGATGAGAAGATTGACTTCCCACTATGGTACATCATGTGATGATTGGATTAGATGTGTTGATGATCACAGATTGATAATATATTTCATGGATATGTTATACATGAACCATGGAGGTTTATGCGATGATATTGTGCACATCTATGCTACAATAGATCGTGGGATGACATTTTGCGATAAAATTTGCAACGATATTTCACACATGGATTGTGACGATGGATTGTGCGATGATAATGATAATAGTATTGAGGACGATATTATTTCTTGAATTAGGAGAAAATGTAAGGTTCTTGTTTCATGAGGAATTTTTTGGGATGACAATCATGCCCACTGGATGTTTGGAAAGCATCCAGGCACCTTGTGACGTTACGGGCATATCATCGCACCGCAACCATGGAGGTGTTGGTGTCTCATGTTTTGATAGTTTGGAAAATCAAAAGACAAGGCAACATCAGAACCAATATTTAGAGTTCCAGGATCTAGTCCTCCTATTCTCAGAGAGGGATATCTCAAATGTTTGTTTGCAAAGTTTTATCTTGTGTGCTTAGAGTATGAATTTTAGACTAGTTATTAAGTGCAGGTGTTTGTTTGTTTGTTTGGTTGAATTGATACAATAGGATATGAAAGGTCTAGGAAAGATAGGTAGAAAGAGGAAGTAGTAGCTTCATTGGGAAATGGAGTCAAAAAGAGGTCATGAAAAACTTATCAATGGATATGGAATATCAAAGGGAAAATATAACTTGGCCACAGGATCCTTTGGTTTTTGGAATGAGATGGACATTAATGATTTGGAAAGGGAATTTACATTCTCAACAAAGGGAATTTGAAAACACAATTTGAAAAATAAATAACCATTTGATAGACATGGCTAGCCATGAATTCTACAAATCACACCTTTAAGCAAACAATGATTTCAAAGAAACTTTTAAAATGAAATCTAATATTCGGGGAACACCCTATTTCCTCAAAGATTTTATTTCAAATGATTTAGAAAACATAAAAGATTTACTGATCATTGCAGTCATAGAAGAGGGAACACCTAAATACATCTATGATCACAATTATAATGACCTTTAAGCCAATTTTTCAAGCAAGGACAAAGGGCAAGATCAGAACAGACCTCCTTGACACATTGTAAACAAAAAACTTCAAAGGGAGACTTCAATAACAATTGTTAAGTGGCAGCAAACAAGCAGGGAAAACCATAAATCATGCTGAAACCAACTATTCGAACTGTTAAGTAAATAAACAAGCATGAAGACTAAAGAGAGATATTAAATACTCTAAAATACTTCAACAGAAGAAAACATGAAACAGTGAAGGATGAAAAAGTCTAAGGTGCTTCCAGGAGTCATTTCTTAGCAAAAAACTTTCAACCTAGTGTAGTAAGAAATCATGGAATAGAATGAAAATAGGAGAAAACATTAAAAAGTTCATAATACTTCACCAATAGCCAAGCGCATGGATCCAATGATAGAGCCTTCTCAGTAACAAGCATGCAACAAAATCATCAGAACTTCCAAAACTTCAATTTCTTCTCCAACTTCAACAAACTATGTATTATTTCAGAGAGTTACAATATTACAACCGGTGATCAACCAACCAAAAAATTCTCTTCTTCTACATAAGTATTTGTAGAAGAAATGATGCGGTGGACTCTGATAAAAGATCTCTAAAGATAATTAATACATGCTTAAATGGCTTCTCGGCCTTTCGGGGCTCAATGAAGAAGCTTATATAGGTGTCCTCTATATTAAATCATTTATATTAACTATTAGGTTTGGTGAAAAGAATTTTTTGACTTCAAGGCTCCTCGTTATCCTTGTAATAACTTCTGCTGACAGCTTTCAATAAGTTCCTTTGGTTGAAATAACTGTTCAGTTGTATTGATGCAAAATACCTCCTGGTCTGGTAATAACTTCGACCTTCTTTCGATTGCTTTGAGGCTGTAGGTGGCTTCTGTGATGGCTGGGGGATTTAATTATCCCCTAATGTGGAATCGTATGCTTTATGTCTGATGAACCTTTGTGATTTTTATTTTAACTGTGTTTTAATTGGAGATTAGGCTTTTGATAAACCATTTTTGGGCGTAATCCCCAAAAATCTGTCTTCAATCTTCTGTTTTGGTGTGTTCTTCTTTTCTACACTGATATTCTTTGAATGTGCTTGATTCACTATGTTTTGCTGGTGTGCAGGGCTACGTAGGGGTGATATGGAATCAATGCCTCATGAAACATCGATGAAACATGGATTTGAAACCTGCAAGTGATTTCCTTTGATAAATCAAAAGTAGGAGGATCGTCACTCTCTGCCTTTAAATTTTCTTCAGATATAGCAGAAAAAACCTTTAAACCCTGCAAAATAGAAACAACTATTATAAAATCCTGCATGTATAGGTTTACTACTTCAGAAGGCATGTGGAGGGAGCATGGCCATTGGATGGCATCATCCAATGGTTGAGATTGATTAGAGGGGGTCAAAGGAAAGTCAGAAGAAGAATTTGAATCGGAGCCGTCGATCGCACAGAGATCGACGGTCAGGAGCGGAGGTAAAAAAATAATGTGAAGGGGTCACATTATTCAAAAAATAAAATAAAAATGGAAAAAAGGTTTAAAATCTTTGTTTTGGTGAAAAATTGTCGAAAATCATGTTCGGGGTTCGGGTCAAACGTGGGCCGTCAGATGAGATCGGCCCACACGATCAAAGGAGGAGAATAGGTGCCAATAAACCTTATAAAACGTGCTCGGACATCAAACCTTTAATTAAACCATGCTAAATAAAGTTCCCAGGTCCGGATTTGCTGACTGGGTGGAGAAACCATGGAGACCCGCCCCAATTAAAATGTGTGACGTGGACACTGAAGTGGCGAAGGGATCATCGGCTGTTGCTGTGGATGAGGGGACCGAGGCGATGGAGTGTGGGCCATCGATCTGAAAATCAGATCAACAGTGGAGATTCTTTTAACACTGCGCCATACCCCTGTTATTGCACGAGCATCTTCGGTGAGTGATCACCATCTGATGAGCGGCCTCAGATTGGACGGTGGACATCAATATTGCGTTGGGTCCATGTCTGATATTTATCGTGCGATGAGGGAGGTATTTGAAAATGGGCCCAAGACACATTTCGGCCGGTGTATGGAATCACTACGAAATAGAAAATACCTCCCCCCTCTCAAAAGTGTTGTGATGAAATCTGCTTGGTTTTGCAATATTAAGTGGCTGGCGGTGACCACCGGGGTGATAAACTGTGCGTCATCGATCTGCAGATCAGATCGACGGTGGAGAGAAAATGAAACTTTGCACTGGAGGAAATATTAGGAAATAATAAAAAACTGATAAATTAATATAAAAAAAGGTTTATTCTTTGGGGGTGGAATATTGATTTTCAATACGGTTTGGTGCCCGTCTGCGGGGTCGTGGGTTATATGGAAAATCATATGACTAGGGATTTATGGAGGAAGGGCTAATCACAATCAGGCGATGCGATAAGCACTTGGAAGGCTGGCGCTCGGTCCTAGCACCAAGGCGTATGGAGGGTAAGGGTTAAAGACTTAGCCCAAGGGGGCTTAAGTCTATAATATACAAAAAATGTGATTTTCATAGATTTTTAATGATTTTCAAAGGATTTTGAGGGTTTCGATAATGTAAGAAAGGGTCTTAAAACCTTATCAAAGGGATTTTGATGAAGGGGAAAGGGGGAAAAACATGAAAATGAGGGATTTATGGGGGTAAAAGGGGTAAAAATGAAGGTTAGTTTTGTGGTGGAAGGAAAGGAAAAAATGGGATTTTGTAGCAGTTTTTCTTCATGTAATGACAACAGAATTCTTGAGTTGAAAAAAGGGGAAAATCAGTGACGATTATCCAAATGATAGGATATTATCAAAAATACTTTAAGCATCAACAATTTTTAGCAATGAAATTGTTTCTTGAAGGCTATCCCAAATCATTTAGCCACCACTTGATATGATAGAATTTATGGGTGGCTAATACGAGGTACGGGCGTGTAGAGATGGGTGAATGCACACACGTGGAAACATGGGTGTGTCACACATAGCCAACGTATTGTAGTTGTAAATGCAATGTTAATAGCCTAGAATTCACACCGTAGCCGAGTTGGAGGAGTTGACGCACTAAGACGTTGGGCAGTCGATGTTACACGGGCTGAACACGAAGGAAAATGATTAATAGGTGGGTCTTCTCGAGTTCACCGAGTGACCCATGCCTTACATGAACATGTGTATAAATGGCATGTGGATGAATTTGTAAAACCATCCAAGGATCATAACATCCAAGTTCAAAGTGAAAACAAATCATTCAATTGTAAGGCATTGGAGAAGGGTCGAGCTTCACCAAAAACTTGTTGGTGAAAGTCATAGTTGTGAAAAAGATGCACGGTGCGGGTCAATTCAGGCAATGTGCAGTAAGTGTGTGCCGAACATTACCGTATGGAATCTGAAAGTTAGGTCGGGTCGGGCAGGGCCATAATTTTCCAAAATGGGAAAAGAAGGAATATAGTGAAAAATCGAGCTAATAGAAGTGTAAAAATTATATGAAAGAAAGAGGCCAATATGGAGACCTTTCACATGTTATAAAAGTAGAAAAATATACATTATAAATGGGCCATAAGATGCACAACAAGAAAGTACAAGCCTCCAATGGACAAAATCCCTCAATATGAGGTGTTGCAATTATGTAGAAAAGTTGGAAGACCCTTACAACGTTGTTTTATTAGCTCTGCTATAGAAAATTATTTTAGATCATATCTAGGGCTGATATGTGCTTCAAAATATAGATCTATATTAGATCTAAGCACTATAACACCTCGTTTGAAGAACCACTTAATGGTTTTCAGCAAAATACCAAGTACAAGTTGTAGATCTGAGATCGAATACTTCAGATCTACTGCAAAATATATATATGGAAAGTGTGGTTGATCTGATATGATCAATACAATTGCCTCTTCCAATAGATCCTCTTAGTGAAAGGAAGATCTCCTTCACTAAAAAATCAACTCTCCAAATGGTGTGTCGAACCACCCTACAACTCCTCCTACATAAATAATGCAGATCTAGAAGTAAATTACGTTGTAGGGTTGAATAACCAATTGGCCTAATGCCAAGATCTAAAAATAAACACAATGGCCTTCAGTATTTCCCTCCCAATGGAAAGGAATCCTCCTCCACTGAAAATAAGCAATGGAATGGCCTAGATCTAGAGATCTAATCACCACTTGTTGTAACCTACAAAAAAAACCAAACCCTCAATAGGATCTACATTGTAGTGGAAAAAAGAAGCTTGGCCTTGAGCCTAATAGTGGAAAATGTAGTACAAGACTCCTCCAAGAGATTCTCAATGGAAGAGGTGGGATTCTTGATCAGGAACACCCTATGCTAAACAACACTCTATCTCAGCTAAACAACAAGAGAAAGATATATGTCTAAATAGACCATATATTTAGAAATATCAAATAGATAACATAACATCCTAAACAATTGCTACCATCCTCTTCCTTAAATAAGATATGATCTTGCAACCCTAAGCCCCATCCAAAAATATCACTACATTCACACAAATAATCTCCATGTAAAACTACACTATCCCTCATTGATGACCACCCCTCCATGAAAGCGTTGGTCAAGGTTGACCCAGTCAAGGTGATCCAACCCCTTTTCACACCAAAGGGTGGTTAATTAAGCTACCAAGGTTTATCTCTTTCACATTTTGCATTGATTTATTCATTATTAAGGATAATTATGGACTCCCTTTGTCCTCTTATTCTTTAAACAAAGCAGTAAAACAAAATTGAATATTCCAACTAGCTCATGGCTAATTGGGAATATTATAGTCCTCCCTTCCCAAATGTTTCTTGTCCTCAAGAAACTGATAATGTGAGTGCTGCAACCCTCCATAATTGGTGACACCAACATGTGATAATATTCCCTCATAAGATAAGTGTCTACCAATCCATCCCTCCATGAATTTATCCTCCAAAGTTCTCATGAGATGCAAATAATTCATCCCATAATGAGACAATAGTTCAAATGAAACAAACATGGTTTTCCCATTGTTATCCATGAAACATGTAGAATAATGAACATGGATAATCTCTCTCCCATATGGCACATACATACCTCCCATCCTCCCTCCAAACATTCCCATAAAAAGTATAAGTACATCATCAATGTATGGGAGAAACAATATGTACATACAAACAGAAATTTGCATAAATGGAGGTGGGTCATAGTCCCACATATGGAACCAGCGAAGTTTATCTCCTAGTTGCAACAGATCATGATGTCGTAAGTGCTTTCCCCACCACTTACTTGCTACCCAATTCATCTCACCATGGCTAAAATTTGAGATATATTTGGTGCCTTAGGGATGCACCCACAATGATACAATATCTCCCTTGGTCCTTCAAGGGAGTGGCCAAGTTAAGAAATGTTTTTGGCCCAAATTTGGCCATGAATTTTGTAAGGAATAGTGCTCCTTCTTGGAGATATGGCCTGCATATACATGGTAAAATAATTCAAATGATCATCAAGTAAAACATTAGGTACATAAGCATGTTCCTCACCAAAATTTCTCCTCATAAAAATGGAGTGGTGCATAGATCTATCTCCTCTCATTCCAATAGAGTAAAGAGGTGGCTAAATTAACTCCTTGATAGATTTATGTTGCTCTCCCAACTCCACATGGTTCATGAATATTTGAAATTTTTGATATAATTCCTCTTCAAAGCCCTTCCAAGTGTATCTTTCCATGAAACTGTTCTTGGCCTTCACGGAATAAGTGTGGCTGAAAAATAACTCTTCATAGCCCCTTTGTAGCAAATTCTCCTTAAGCTTGGAGGCTCTAGATAAGAATATCCTACAATGATAGTAGATGATTCCTTCTAGTAATGAATAGCCCTCTTCATGTAGCTGGTGATCAAGTATCATGCATGTGAAAAGATCCTTGGAATAATACACCAACAGTTGGGATTTCTAATATGGATCAATCTCCCATAGTGACAGCGCTGATGATTTAACAAAACAAATGTTTGTAATATGGTTGTTCTTTTCCTTGACATCTCTGATTCCAAAGGTATATGTTAGAATTTTTATATCCCCTCCTTGTTTCTCTTCTTATATATACACATGCTCAAATGAAGATTGAAGTTTTTAGAAGTTAGTATCCCATGGAAGGCTATCATCTATCCAAAACATCCTTGGTTTTACCAAAGTATACATGTGTGGCAACCATTTTCTATTAAGTATGGAAGATTTCTCCTCAAAAGAGAACATCTTCTGAGTCTCCATAGCCAAGGAATGGTCTCCTTTCTCTATGATGGTGTTATCCTCCAATTATGGGGCATCTCTTCTCAGCGCAGTATGAGATGAGAGAGTGGGTAATGGTGATAGTGGGAGGATATCTCCCTCCTCCTTGAGCCTACCCAAGACTCTCATCACTGTATCTTATTCTTCTAATTCTCCCATTCCTCTAGGATTTATGAATGGAGCATTAATATGTGGGACATCTCTCACCAAATCTAGATCAGGTTGTCTCCTATGTGGTTTACCACAAGATAGTGATGTCTCATGGACCATTATCATATGAATAATATATGGGATGATCATGTCCCTTCTTCCACTGTGAAAATTCAGTTATGATTCATGTGTGGAAGTTTTCTGAAAGTTGGGTACCACTCATAATGATGAAAAATTCCCTCTAGTTGGAGAAATTGCTCCATCCTCACCTCCATGTGGTGGTGGATCATCTCCTTCTATTCTAGTTTTGTGACACCTATTTTGTTCTTCTTCTTCTTCCTCCTCATCATATGAGAAGACCTATATGTAATCTGCTTTTATAGCTGCACATATATGTCCAGGTGCCCAAGCTTATTGGCATGTGAAGAAAATATTCCTCCTCCTCAAATATTTTTAGACATCATCATCAAGAGGTTTTTTATATTGGCTCTCCTTTGAAGGAGGAGCCTTCTCTTATTTTCCCTTGGATGGAAAGGAGGGCTTGTGCTAAAAAGTTTCCTTTCATTTTGGCAAGGCATATTGAAGGTCTCTAGCCCTTTCAATGGCATCTTGTAGGGTAGTCGACTTGGTAGACTTAACCAACCCATGAATAGGTTCATCTAATCCATCAATGAACATCTACACCCTTCTTGCTACGGATAAACCAGGAACCATAATATAAAGTATTAAAAATTTAGAGATGTAAGTTTCTGCATTACCTGATTGTTTTAACTTTGCAAGCCCCATGAATGGTGCTTTAGGATCTCTTCTATAAAATATTTCCACTAGCCATCTAGTGAATTCTGAATATGCAGTTACCTTGGCATGACCCAATGTAGACAAGCCATGGAACCACCAATCATGTGCTTCACCCTCAAGGTGTAGCACTGTAATCGTAATGGCTTCAATTTTCAGAACTTTGTTCAACTGGAAGTAGATGTCAAGTTTTTCTACTCAAGATTCAGTAGTGCATGTGGATGACCCATCATAGTTGGGTAAGAAAAATATGCCCATTGTGTGGTGTCGATCATGATTTTGAATGAATCTGCCACTTCTATTGTGATTCCTTAGTCTTATATTATCCTTATTTTGAATAAACTCTTGAAAACTCAAGTGATTCTTTAATCTTTGAGTTTAAGACTCATACTCCATTAAATTGTCTTCAAGGGATTCTTTCTCTTGAAACCCTTCATTTCCCACAGCCAAAAAGGTACACATAGTAGAGCTTTGGGAAAATTGTGGTTGCTACATTGGTTTATCATTCCAGTGGTGAGACATTCCAGAGCCTTCACCACGATGAAATCCTTTAGGGGATTCCTTGAATCTGTCCATTCTCATCTCTGTAATATCCCTCTTTTAGGAATTTCTGCAATAGGGTCTAAAGGGACGTTGTATAAGGAAGATAATGGAAAAATAAGAGGAAATGTGACTTGGATCCCTTAGCTAATACATCATACATTACACTTCCAGAATTTAAGCTCCTAGAAATCTCTCAGGGGAGGTTAAATAGATCTTCCACCCTTCGGTATCTCAGAGAAGTGCTCAAAGAGTGAGCTACAACAATATATGGACATAATCATTAAAATTTGCAAATATGAATATGTAAATAAAGGGAATATAATACAGCCATCATGTTCATTAATATATCATCAAAAATATAAAGAAATATCTTTAGCGACATGCCACTCAAACAATGGGAATCAATCTCCAATGATCAGAACAGTAGATACATGAGATACTGCAACGGTGTAAAATGCTGGAGAGTAGTGACTGCACAGTCTATGTTAGAGTAACTGTTGTTGTAGATGCATATACATTAAATATGGCTTAAAAATACAAATAAATTCCCAATAATAGAAGAATGGGCTCCAATACAAGATTTCTAGCCAATCTAGGAGAGATTGCTAGAAATGCTGGAGAATGTACAATGTGACAATTAGCTTGCAAATGCAACTGAATAAAAATATGAAATAAGGTTATCGCAGATCTGAAATTATAATTCCTTCCTCTTATAGTGTATCTAAGCAAAATTCTGATTCCTTTCCTCAGAAACAACCCCTCCTAATGAGCTCAAATGACCCTCCTAGCAACTTCCTGCAAAAATAACGCAGATCTAGCTAGTTACTATGATATGAGGGAATATGGGTGGTTGGCCTGATGCTAATGATATGAAAATAATCCCAGGAGACCTCCTCACTAATCCTACAATAGATAGCCAAGTCCTCCACTGGAAAACAAGCCAAGAAATGACTCAAGAGATCCTCTGTTGCTACACCATGCAGCACAAAGTTATCCTGCTCCAGGAATAAGGTTGTGACTGAAGGAGGTAGCTTTGGAAAAATGTCATAATGATTAAATTTGGCTCTAGAACCTTTCCTTCCCTGGCGATGAGTTAGGGATACCTGACCGGGAACACCCTTATGCTATGCAGCACTACATCGTTGCTAAACAACAAGAGGAGCGTAGTCTCAATAAACCAAAGAAAATAATAATCAAGCATGAATAAATATGGCTCTCCTCCTTTTCATATATAGCAAGTGATCCTCTCCACCATGGGTCCCATCCAAATTTTCCTTCCAACTCATGCAACTGATCCTCCTCTAAAACAGCGTAGTCCATCAAGGAGATACATTGTATCTAGACAGTGCATGTGGACTTGGTGAAAATGACTAGATCAAGCATGATCTAATCTTGCTCACACCATGTGGTGCTCAAATCAGCTACTTTATTCTTCCTCCCTTCACATGAGGAGTTCTATTCTTCCTCCTTAAGGAATATGGGGCCTTCTTACTCCCATTATTTACCGATCTAGGATAAAATCAACTATAATATTCAATTTAGATAAAATCTAAATTTTGGGAATATTACAGTCCTCCCCCTTAAAAATATTGCTTGTCCTCAAGAAATTTCAAGGTAGAGAAAAATTATCCCCCCTTTGTTCTTGTGGCCTCCTCATCAATAGACTCCAACATGGTTCATTATAAAATTCAATAAATTTGTCCTCCATGAATACCTCCAAGTGTATCAAATAGAAGTGTGCATCATGAGGCAAAGAGTGATGTAAGTAGGAATATTTTTTTTTTTCAATGGCCTCCTCAAGGTAGGAGTGATGAGAAACATGGGAATTCTTACTCCAAATGAGTGACTCCTTCACCCATTCAATCATCCAAATGAAATGAGCCACCCTAGGTAGCTCATCCAAGAAACCCTCAACCCCGAATCTATGAAATGTGTTGGGCTTGAATGCAGAGTTTAGATTTTTCCATCCAAGTGGTTTCTCCCTCCATTTATGATAAGTGTGAGGGGTTTTGGATATTTTTCTAAAAGTTCATGGCCTCCAGAATTGGCCCAAGCCTCCACACAAAATGAATCAACCATGAAGTGCCTCCTCCAACAACGCATCTTCTCCCAATGGCTCCTCCTATATGAAGGGAAAAGGAGTGATGTGGAAATCATGGCGTGCCCATTGTTCCTCTTGAAACATACAACATGTGAAAAGGGGAGAATCATACTCCTAATGGGAATAATCAACTCCAATCCCACTCTCCAAGAAAATCTTCCCATGAGCATAAACATATTAGCAATATATGGAAGCAAAAGACCATGAAAACAAGCTGCCAAATGACAACCAGAGAGTGAATCATAGTTCCAGCAATGGAACCAGCACAGTGCACTCTTTGCATGCATCAAAAAAATTAATAAAAAGTGATTTACCAGCCACTTTTTAGCTTCCACAGTCATCCCATAAGATGTGAACATGAATGTACAATATGGTGTCAATGGTGCACACTAAGATTCATGTGGCTTCCCCCACAAACCACCATTAAGGTAGCCAAAATCAATGCTGCAAGTAGTTGAAAGTACATCATAAAATATGTAATAGGGGATGGTTCTCCTTGGTACAATATTTTTCTCATATAAAGTAAAGAATTACAAAGCACAACGTGAAATTATACCCTCTCTACTATGTACTTGAGGCCTTGAGCTGAAATGGCTCAATTGAAAAATCTCCCTCATTCCCAATGAGTAGGAAGGTGGCTGTGATATCCTCTCCATTACCATCAAGGCTATGCATCTCTCCATGTGCTGATATATGTCCTACTGGATGCCCTCCCAAGTGAAATCCTCTAACACAACAAGATATGCATCAAGGTGCATAGCTAGGAAGTCCTCATGTGCTGCATGTAATAGTTTCTCCCTTAGACTAGAAGACCAAGTCAAGAAGATTCTGCCATAGCAATATATGACCACATATTTCACCATGTATATGTCATCTCCATCCGGGTCATCAAGAATCATGCATGCACCAAGGTCCTTGGAGTACTCTACCAAGAGCTAAGATCTCCAATACGGATCAATCCTCCTCAAAGACAACACTGGTGATATAGCATGTGAAGCTCCCCTCATGCTGCTACCTACTAATTTGACATCCCCTGTGCCAAATTTATCCTCAAAAATGATGCCATGCCCATCATGGAGCTTTTCATGCTCCAATAGTAATGGTGACCTTTGGAAGTTGGCCTCCCATGAGAAGCTATCATCCAAAAGGAATCTCCCAAGCTGGGCCAAAGTAGGCATGAGTGGCCTCCATCCACTCCCATGTGTGAAAGAGTCCTTCCTCAAAGGAAGTATCTTCTATCTCTCCAAATCTATGAAGCAGTCATTCTGCATCATGATTATTCTATTCTCTACCCCTATAGCAATCTCTGTCAGCACAGTATGGGTAGTGAGAGTGGGTGATGCTGAAAATGAGAGATTGTCTCCCTCCTCCTTGAGACTATCCCAAACTCTCTGTGTTGTGTCGGAATCCTCCAAAGTCTTTACCTCTTTGGAATCCGAGAGGGGTGAACTACATGACAAGATGCCCCCCATCAACTATAGATCATGGGGCCTCCCAGGTGGAATGCCTCCATATAGTGAAACATCTAGTTCAGAAGTGGATTGTATATATAAGTGGACTAATTTGTCCCTCTCTTCACTACGCAGTACAGTATCCTTCCCTTGTGAAAAAACTCCCCAGAATAGATAAGGGTGTATCATACCTTGATGTTGATCCTTCTCTTCCTCCCCCATCACACAACCCCAAAAAACTACTGCATATGGCTATGGAATAGTGCCTTGGTTCCCATATGTTGAATCATTTGGAAATCCTTGTAAAGATATTAGGTATCCTCTAATGGAAGAAATAGCTCCCCTTTCACCTCCATGTGGTGATGGATCTCCTCCCAATGGGACAACGCTGTTATATCTCCTATGCTCATCCTCCCCATCAATAATTGACAATACCTCATCACGAAGGAGAAACCGTAGATCTTGATCATATCTTGAAGGAAGTACCTCCATGTCTTGACAAATGGAAGAGGGCCCTTCACAAAATGGGGATATTGCCCTTAGCAAGCCATCATGCTTGCTTTCATCCCCTTCAAAAAGATGGAATGGAGTTTGCTCCATGGCTCCCTCCAATGCATGAAAAGTGTCTGAGGTTTTGATATATGATGTTTCACAGTGATTTTTATCAAATTACCTCACCAACCCCTTATTGAATTCATCATATTATTTTACATTTGCATGATAATATGAAACAGAATTTTCAAACCACCAACCATGAGCCATACCTTTGAGTTGCAATGCTGCTCCTCCAATGGCCTCATCTTCTTCCTCCATTCTCTCAGTAGTGCAAGTGGGAAATGAACTGTGCTGTGGATCTACATGTTTGGATGAATGACCACACCCATCATGATAATACCTAGGGCTTTCTTCATCTTAAACCCTCTTAGAAACTTTCTGCAATTCTCCCTTTCTATCTCCTTGAGTTCTTCTACTGGAAAAGAAGCAGGGAGATCTCTTCTTCCATCATTCCTCTTTTCTTGTTTCATTTGTAAAACTCATCTCCTATCTAAGGAGCTTCTCCTCCTAATGGAATATTATCTTGGATGCATAGGCTGAGCCAAGATTGATGCTCTGATACCACTGTAATATCCCTCTTTCAGGAATTTCTGCAATAGGGTCCAAAGGGACACTATATAAGGAAGATAATGAAAAAATAAAAGGGAAGGGGACTTCGATCCCTTATTTAATACTTCATACATTACACTTCCAGTATTTGAGCTCAAATAAATCCCCCAGGGGAGGTTAAACAGATCTCCCACCCTTCGGTATCTCAGAGAAGTGCTCAAAGAGTGAGCTACAACAATATATGGACATGATCATCAAAATCTAAAAATATGAGTATGTCAATAAAGGGAATATAATACAACCATCATGTTCATTAATATATCAGCAGAAATATATAGAAATATCTGCAGGGACATGCCACTCAAACAATGGGAATCAATCTCCAATGATCAAAACAGTAGATACATGAGATACTACAACAATGTAAAATATCGAAGAGAAGTGAATGCATAGTATATGTTAGAGTAGCTACTACTGTAGATGCATATAAATGAAATATGGCTGAAATATACAAATAAATTCCCAAGAATAGAAGAATGGGCTCCAATAAAAGATTTCTAGCCAATCTAGGAGAGATTGCTAGAAATGTCGGAGAATGTACAATGTGACAATTATCTTGCCACTGTAACTAAATAAAAATATGAAATGAGGCTATAGCAGATATGAAATGATAATTCCCTCCTCTTATAGTGTATCCAAGCAAAAGGCTGATCCCTTTCCTCAGAAAAAACCCCTCCTGATGAGCTCAAATGACCCTCCCAACAACTGCCTGCAAAAATAACATAGATCTAGCTATGGACTACACTGTGAGAGAATATGGGTGGTTGGCCTAATTCCAATGATATGAAAACAATCTTGGGAGACCTCCTCAGTGATCCTCCAATAGATATCCAAGCCCTCCACTCGAAAACAAGCTAAGGAGTGACTCAAGAGATCCTATGTTGTTGCACCCTGCATTACAAAGTTATCCTGTTCAAGGAATAACGCTATGAATAAAGGAGGTAGCTTTGGCCAAATGCCAGAATGAGAAAATGTGGCTATATAACCTCTCCCCTGAGGATGAGGTAGGGATTCCCGATCGGGAGCACCCTTGTGCTATGTAGCACTGCACCCTTGCTAAACATCAAGAGGAGCATAGTCTCAACAGACCAAAGAAAATATTAATCAAGCATGAATAAAAATGGCTCTCCTCCTCTTCATATATAGCAAGTGATCCTCTCCACCATGGGTCCAATCCACATGTGCCGTCCAAATCATGCAAGTAATCTTCCTCTAAAACTACGTAATCCATCAAGGAGATACATTGTATCTAGACATTGCATGTGGACTTGGTCAAAATGACTAGATCAAGCATGATCCAATCCTATTCACACCATGTGGTGCTCAAATCAGCTGCTTTATTCTTCCTCCCTTCACATGAGGAGTGTTATTCTTCCTCCTTAAGGATTATGGGGCCTTCTTACCCCCTTTTTTTACTGATCTAGAATAAAATCAACTATAATATTTAATTTAGATAAAATCTAATTTATTGGAATATTACAATCTCCTTGTTCTCTCTGGAAATGTCTTGAATGGTTGTAATAAGGATCTTAGGGAACTCCTTCTCTTCATCTTCTCCTCTAGATAAAGGGTTTTACCCTTGTCTTCTTTTTCATTTGTATAATCAAATTTTTGTGTCTTCTTTGATACCTCTTCTCTCTATCAGTAAGAGGCTCTCCTTCTTCAAATGACATATTGGCTTTTCAAGATGCACATGTTGTGCCAATATTATTCTCTGATACCACTGTAATATTCCCAAATGGGAAAAGCAACAATATATTGAAAAACCAAGGAAATAGAACTGTAAAAGTTATATGAAATAAAGAGGACAATAGGGATACCTTTCACATGTTATAAAAGCAGCAAAATATACATGATAAATGGGCCATGCGATGCACAACAAGAATATACAAGCCTCCAATGGACAAAATCCCTCAATATGAGGTGCTACAATTATGTAGAAAAGTTAGAAGACCCCTACATCGTTGTTCTATTAGATCTGCTATAGAAAATGATTATACATCAAATATAGGGCTGATATGTGCCTCAAAATATAGATTTATATCATATCTGAGCACTATACAACCTCCTTTGAAGAACCCCTTATAGGTTTTCAACAAAACACCAAGTAAAAGTTGTAGATATGAGATCTAAGACTACAGATATACTAAAAAATACGGATCTAGAAAGTGTGGCTGATATGATATGATCAATACAGCGGGCTCCTCCAATAGATACTCTTAGTGAAAGGTAGATTCCCTTCACTAGAAAATCAGCTCTCCAAATGGTGTGCCAAACCACCCTGCAACTCCTCCTATAGAAATAATATAGATCTGGAAGTAAACTGTGTTGTAGGGCTAAATAACCAGTTGTCCTCATGCTAAGATCTGAAAATAAGCACAATGGCCTTCAATACTGTCATGTCAATGGAAAGGAAGCCTCCTCCATTGAAAATAAGCAATGAAATCACCTAGATATAGAGATATAATCACCAATTGCTGCAACCTGAAAAAACAACCAAACCCTCAATAGGATCTACTCTGTAGTTGAAAGAAGAAGCTTGGCCTAAGCTTGATAGTGAACAATGTAGTACAAGAATTGTCTAAGGGCTTCTCAATGGAAGAGGTGGGATTCATGATCAGGAACACCTTGTGCTAAACATCACTCCATCTCAGCTAAACAACAAGAGAAATATATATGTCTAAACAGACTATATATTAAAACATATCAAATAAATAACATAACATATTTAACAATGATTGTCATCCTTTTCCTTAAACAGGATATGAGCTTACAAAACATAAGCCCCATCCAAAAATATCACTACATTCACACAAAGCATTTCCATCTAAAACTGCACTGTCCCTCAATGATGACCACTCCTCCATGCTAATGATGTTGATTTGGTCAAGGTTGACCCAGTCAAGGTGATCTAGCCCCTTTTGACACCAAAGGGTGCTTAACTAAGCTGCCAAGATTTATCTCTTTTACATTTGGCATTGATTTATTCATTATTAAGGATAATTATGGACTCTCTTTGTCCTCTTATTATTTCAACAAAGCAGTAAAAAAAAAATTGAATATTCCAACTAGCTCATGGCTAATTGGTAGTATTACAAGGGTGTTTGTAGGGGGTCTGAACTTCAGTTCACCACGTGTTCTGAAGTGACTTCTGATTATATTTGAGTGCAATGAGGAGAAGCAGGTGCATATTGACGGGCCAAAGATAAATATAACATTTCAAAGAAGTTTGGACACAAGTTGTGCTCGGGGCGAAGTATGAACTCATAGGTAGCAGGTTACCCGAGTGACTCGAGAACTCCCGACATCATGGCACTTGGGACAATTTGTGTAGAAAATACAGAAGGCTAAATTCAATGATGTAAATTGCTATTTTGGGCTAGTTGATGATTTTGAAGAATTACAAGCTTGGACAAAAGGTAACTTGCCTTACCAAGGAGCAAAAGTGGTTTTTGCTGGATTGGACAGTATTCTATTATACACTTTATGAAACATATTATCGAGTAGACTTATTAAAAGGGAGTTTCCCTTCCCTTGTATGTATGGGCATACTTGTGGATTGATAATGGTGTTTATGTTTATTTACGCATATTGAAAGAAAATTTTATTATTATTGAACAAGTTTTGATAAAGGCATAGTATAAATACTTGAGTATTACGAAAAAGAAAAAGTACGGTAGTGTTGCACCCGTCTATAGTGTGGCTGAAAGACACCGAAGGTATAGGGGCATGAAAACAAGGCACTCGGGTGCTCCCAACTTAGAAAATTTGATACGGTCACCCTCAAATGAGATGACCTGACCCAAACACGTTTCATCGAGCACCCTCAAATGGTGAGACATGGTGCACCTGACCGAATGAAGGCACCAGGGAGAAAACAACAAATGGGCCCCAAAAAATTGCATAAGGCACCCAAGAGGTCATAAGTTAGAAATTTTTTTACAACCATGCTCAAATAAAATGACCCAACCCAAACACATTTCATGAGGCACCCTCCCACGGTGCGACACAGCATGCCCGACTGAACGATGGCACAATGGAGAAAATGGAAAATGAGCTGCTCGAATGTGCATAAGGCACCCCAATGGTCACAAATTAGAAATTTTGATATGGCCGACCTCAAACAAAATGACCCGACCCGAATGCATTTCATCAGGTGCCCTCACATGGTGCGACACAGTGCGCCTGACCAAACGAACGCGCAAGGGAGAAAATGGAAATTTTGTTGCACGAACGTGTAAAATGCACTTGGGTAGTCACAACTCAGCAAATTTGATACGACCTCCCAAAAATGAAATGACCCGCTTCAAATGTGTTCCATTGGGTGCCCTCACGTGGCATGACATGGCTAGCCCGACTAAACGAAGGCACAAGGAAGAAAACAACAAACGGGCCACATGAATGTGCACAAGGCACCCAGGCAGTCACAACTTAGAAAAATTGATACAGCCACCCTCAAATGCAACAACCCAACCTGAAAAAATTTCATCAGGTGCCCTCATAAGGCGCAACATGGAGTGCTCAACCGAATGAAGGCACAAGGGAGAAAATGGCAAACAGGTCGCATGAACGTGCATAAGGCACCTGGGCAATCACAACTTACCAAATTGATACAGCCACCCTCAAATCAATTGACCCGACCTGACACATTTCATTCGGTGCCCACAATAGAAATGACCCAACTAGAACATGCTTCGTTGGGTGGCCTCAAACAAAACGAACTGACCTAAACATGTTTCATCGGGAGTGCCAGATCAAATGAAGGCATAAGGGAGAAAATGGAAAACAGGGCACACAAATGTGCATAAGGCACCCAGGCAATCACAACCTAGAAAATTTGATACAACCGCCCTCAAACGAAATGACCTAACCCAAAGGAATTAGATTGGGTGCCCTAACATGGCGTGACACAACTAGCCTAACCAAACAAAGGCACAAGGGAGAAAATGGAAAATGGACCACATGAACGAGCACAAGGCACCTAGCATTCACAATTTAACAAATTTGATATGGCCACCCTCAAATGAAATGACTTGAATTGAACGCGTTTTATTGGGCGCCCTCACATGGTGCGACACAGCGTGCCCAACCAAATGAAGGCAAAAGGGAGCAAATGGAAAATAGGCTGCACGAATGTGCACAAGGGACTTGGGCAGTCACAACTTAGAAAATTTGATACAATCGCCCTAAAATGAAACAACCTGACCCGAATGCATTTCATCAACTGTCCTCACATAGCGTGCCCGATGGAACGAGTTTCCTTGGTCGCCCTCACAAGACCCGACCTGACCTGACCGAAATGTGTTTCCTTAGGTGCCCTCACACCACCCAACCTAAATGCATTTCCTTGGGTGTCCTCACATAACCCAACTCGAACGCATTTCCATGGGCGCCCTCACATGACCTAACCTGACCCAAACTGAATGCGTTCCCTTGGGTGCCCTCACATCACTCGACTCGACCTGAATGAAGGCACAAGTGAGCAAATGGAAAAAGGGTCGCACGAATGTGAACATGGCACATGGGTGGTCACAACTTAGCATTTTTTATATGACCTCCCTAACATGACTTGACCTAACCTGACCCGAACTCATTTCCTTGGGTGCCCTCACATGGCATGACCCAACCTGCCTGAACGAAGGCACAATGGAGCAAATAGAATTTGGGCCACATGAACATACACAAGGCACATGGGTGGTCACAACTTAGAATTTTTTATAATGCCTCCCTCACACGACTCAACCCAAACATGTTTCTTTGGGTGCCCTCACACAACCCGACCTGACCCAACCTAGCCCAAACGCATTTCCTTCGGTTTCCTCACACGACACGACCCGACCCACCCGAATGAAGGCACAATGGAGAAAAATGGCAAACGGGCCACACAAACATGCACAAGGCACACGGTGTAATGTTCTGAATGGGGAAGAATAAGATCAGTAGGGAATATCTTAAGATATTCCACTATGGGTTCACAACAATATGGAAATACACCAACAATTATAAACCAGAGATAGACTGAAGGGGCTTTTACTGGATGTGTCACCTCTAATGAGAGGGTGAGATCTAGAGGCTACCTAGCCTGTTTCAGACTCTCTCTATAGAAAATAGGTGTAACAAAATAAGGGTGGAAATAACACACTCCTATTGTATTTTTCAGCCCTTGGGATCCTTATATCTACTGATCTAAGGAAATGATCCAAAAGAGAAGCAAAAACCAAATAGATCGGGAGTGGGGAAATCCCAATTCAAGAAAATCAACAATAGGCTCAGTGGGAACGTTGTTTATGCAAGATGGTGTAAAAATAATGCATAAAAAGGATATTTTCCCTTATATTAGGCTATTTGGGGCTTATATATTGAATTTAAGCAGAAAAAAATAAGTTTAAGGGCCTTAAACAGATCATTCACAATGATGACTAGCTAAAAATCAACCAATGAAGAGAGCTGAAATGAAAGAGAAACCTTGCTTCAGGAATTACACAGTTTCAACTAATAGTCACTGGAAATCAGCCCTAGGAATTATTTTTTCATATGACAGTAGTAAATCATATCTTCCATGGAGTCCTTTAGAAAATTAGTAAATTGCATGAGACAAGAAGCAAGAATTCTTCATAAATAAAAGCTATAATACATGTAAAAGTTGCAGAAATGAATGAACAACGTTTTCTATGAGGAGCTTCAACAGTTAGATATTAGAACTCAGATATACAATAGATATATTACTGAAACATAATATCAATATGAGATATGGAAACTACACAACCTTATTTACAAGATCCCCTTGGGATTTCATCAAAATATTGCGTAATAAAGTGTAGATCTAGCTTTTTATACACAGAAATGCAGAAAGCTTCAGGAATTTCTGAACATGAATTTCATTATGATACATATCAGATCTGAAAAATAGATATCAGCAAGCTACAATATGAATCTCCAAGATGATATTCAAGCCTTAATCATCTGAGATTCATTACAAAGGAAGGAATCTAAATAGCATTACATAGCACATGTAAATAACGCAGTTAACCAAGGAGACTACGCAGTAGCTTGAAAAAAATGTTTCAAAAGATGAAATATGCAGATCTGAAATCAAAATACAATATAGACCCTCTTTCGGGTGATCACAAGACACCCTCCCTAAGAGGAGACTCCAAAAAAAACTAGATCCTTGTAGACCTAGAACCCCACTTACTACACTTATAGCAGCAGCAAAACCCTCAGTGAGCCAAGACTGTCTATGCAAGCATAGCTTGGCCTCCAACCAGATAGTGATTCAATCTAGCACACTTCCCTCCAAGAGCTACTCAAGGAAGGATGGAGGATTCCTAAACAGGAGATCCTCTATTTCTCTTGCTAAACAGCACAGAGAAATGGAGTTGCCTTAGCAAGCTTAGAAAATGAAATATCATCAAAAAACTCTTCATGAGCCTTCTCCTCCCTTTTATAAGATTTGAGTCTCTTGGAAAACCCTAAACCACTTCATATTTTGGCTCCTTTCACACTTGGAAACCCATTCTAGAAAAACACAGTCCATCAAGGAGGTTCAATGAACCTAGAAAGCATTGGTGACTTGGTCAAATAGGATCTCCTTTGGTGGTATTGGCCCTTTCACACCTACAATATTTTATTCAAATGGCCTAAATATGTCTCTTTTCACATAGGCACTAATTTATTCTTGATTTTCAAGAGAATTAGACATTTTCCTTTATAATTTATTCATTAACCATGAAATACAAAATAAATAAGGAAAAATTAAAGTTCCAATTAGCTAAAGCTAATTTAGGAACATTACAATCTCCCCCTCCCAAGTGTTGCTTGTCCTCAAGCAACTGCATGGCTGCTGCAAAACTCTCCCTTTTTCTGTTGTGGCCTCCTCATCAAATAGTCTCCTCCATTGCTCTAAATTTTCTTCAATATCTTTGTCTCCCAATGGTCCTTCCTTAATATGCAAGTTTTCCTTTGATGAATAAATCCCAAGGCTCTCATCATGAAGAAATGGAAGGTTGTTGTGGAAACCTTCTTGTTGATCCAATGCCTCCTCAAGATAGAAGTGATTACTATCATGGAGGTTTTCATGATCCATGAAAGACTCCCATCTCCATGGTATCACCAAAATGAAGTGGATCACCTCCCAGCTTGGCAGTCCATATAAGATCTCCCCAATACATATGAGGGGCATGTTACCAACAAAAATATGGCTCACTTTTCAAAGAGACAAGTGATCTATCATAATGGCCATAAAAAATCTTATGCTCCCATGGAAGCATGCAATGCAAAAATAATGGGGAACTCCTTTCCCCAAGGGCACATTCAACAAGTGTGCCTTTCCTCCAACTATGCTCCCAACGAACATAAGGATATCTTCAGATTGTGGGATCATGATTAGAATCATCCTAGCTGACATGTGTGATAAATGAGAAGGAATATGTTCCATCATGTGCAACCAGCGTACTTTTATCCTTAACTGCCATAGAATAAGATATGACAAGTGCCTCCCCCAACACTTTCTTGCTGCCTCATGTCCTTAGAATGCTTAGAGAATTTACATCATGGTTAGTGTAAAAGAATCACACCATGAGGAATATAATAACATTCCAAGGTTATCCAAGGAGCGGCCTACATTAACATAGTTCATGGCCTTGAGTGGCCCATGAAACTCATCATACTTAGTGCCCCATCTTGGCACAATATCCTGAAATTGAGTGTTAAAGAGATATACGCATATAGGAGATACATTATAATTCTCAAAAGTACCAGCCTCTATATATACTTATTTTACATCAATGGGATAACTCATGGATTAGCTCCCTCTCACACTCAAAGAATAAGGAGGTGTGAATGGTGGCTCTTCCCCAGAGCTATGTTCCTCCTCCTCTACCAATTAGTCCATGCATAACTTCATATGAGAGTACACATCCTCCTTGAAACCTTCCCATATGAAACCAACCAAGAGAGTATAATATGCTTTGAAAAAACCAGTGGGTTTGGAAAGCAGGATTTCATAGATGGCATCAAATAGTCCCTCCTTGAGTTTGGAGTTTATAACCAGAAGAATAAGATTATAGAAATAGATAACTCCATCTACCACCTAGAACCTCTCATCCTTTACTTCCCCTTCAAGAACCCCCCATGTGAAAAGGTCCTTGGAGTATTCCATCATGAGTTGGGAATCCCAACAAGGATCCATGCTCTCCAAGAATGACAACACTGTAGAGGTCTGAAATGCAGCCCCTATCTTCTCATGGCTCCCATATTTGACATCCTTGATATCAAAATCACATGTTGGAGAACCATCATCTTCCTTTTTCTGCCCCATTTTCATTTTTTCTTTCACAAGACAAGATTGGAGCATATGGAAATAAACTTCCCCTTGGAAAGTCCTTGTTTTCCAAAACCTACTCCTTTTGTCCCATGTATACAAGAGGGTTAGGATCCCCTTTACATCTTTAGAAATCTCCTTTTTGAATGAAGAGATCATGGGCTGCCAAAAATATATGGAGTTTCCATGTGCCCTCATGCTCATGCCATCATATATCTCTGATTTCTCCTTTCTCAGTGCTAATATCTGAGTGGAAGTTTGTAATGTCCCTTTCAGGAAACTGCTCATCTCCCTCTTGAATTCTTGAGATATTATCTACGCTATGCTAGCCTCTCCCAAGGCTCCCTCCTTAGCCTATTATGTATATGCTGCCCATAGTTGAGAAAACACCTTAGATTTCCTCCTATCAAGAGGTGCTCCTAGTAGAGTACCTCCTTGAAAAGTGGTGTCAAGGCATAGAGTAGAATGTGGATGTAGGCAGACATATTTGTCCCTACCTTCAATGCATAAGTCCTCTTGCCTTCTTTGTCCTTCCAATATTTGAAGTAGAGAATGGTTCATGCTCTCCACCTTTTGATGCCTTTCCTCCTCTTCTACCTCCCCTATATTGAAGACCTCATCATTAATCAATGATAGTACATGCTCCTCATGCTTGAGATCCCGTGGGACTCTTTGCAAGAGTGCAAGAGTCTTTCCTCTTGGAGAAAGTGCTCCAACCTATTCCTCATGAATTTTTTAAGGTGCCTTTTTTTTTACTATGTTGTCATCTCCTACCTTCTCCTCCTCTTCAATAACTGAAATTTTCCCATCATCCATGAGAGACAATAGATCTTGATCAACTATTGAGGGAGAAACCTTCATGCTTTCCTCTTGAGAAGAGGACCCTTCACTCAATGGAGATCTTGCCCTTGGGAAGGCATTAAAAAAAATTACACCTTCTTTTTCCCCTTTCATGAAGGAATCTCTGGAAAAATGTGAAGTTTTGGTGGTATGGCTGAGTGCACATATCCATGAGACGAGGAATCAGAATGTTCCTCATCTACAAATCTTATAGATTTGATTGGAAGATATTCTTTTTGAAACTCCTTAGGAGCTTCACTGCTTATTCTCTTTTATTCTTGCACATCCTCCTTGGGGAGACTCTTCTTAGATCTAAAAATAGATGAGATTAAACTCATCTTCTTCATTTTCCCCTTGCTCTTGATTCACTGATAGCTTGATCTCATAGGTTTTGCCAAAGATCATGCTCTGATACCACTGTAATGTTCTGAATGGGGAAGAATAAGCTCGTTAGGGAATATATTAATATATTCCACTATGGGTTCACAAAAATATGGAAACACACCAGCAGTTATAAACCAGAGATATACTGAAGGGGATTTTACTGGATGTCTCACCTCCAAAGAGAGGGTGAGATCTAGAGGCTACCTAGCCTGTTTCAGACTCTGTCTATAGAAAATAGGTGTAACAAAGAAAGAGTGGAAATAACACACTCATATTGGATTTCACAGCCCTTGGGATCCTTATATCTCCTGATCTAAGGAAAGGCTCCAAAATAGAGGCAAAAACCAAATAGATTACGAGTGGGGAAATCCCAATTCAGGAAAATCAACAATAGGCTCAGTGGGAACGCTGTATCAGAAATATGGTATAAAAATAACGTATATCAGGGCTAGTTTCCCTTATATTAGGCTATTTGGGGCTTATATATTGAATTTCAGCAGAAAAAAATAAATTAAGGGCATTAAATAGATCTCCCACAATAATGACTAGCTAAAATTCAGCCAATGAAGAGAGTTGAAATGAAAGAGAAACCGTGCTTTAGGGATTTCCCAGTTTCAATTGATATTCATTGGAAATCAGCCCTAAGAATTATATTTTCATATAATAGTAGTAAATCAGATCTTCCATGGATTCCTTTAGAAAATAAATAAATTGCATGATGCAAGAAGAAAGAATTCTTCAGAAATAAGAGCTGTAATACATGTAAAAATTGCAGAAATGAATGAATAGAATTTTCTATGAGGATATTTAGCAGTTAGATATTAGAACTTATATATACAAAATATCTATGGTTGAGACATCAGATCCATACTAGATCTGGAAACTACACAAACTTCTTTACAAAATTCCCTTGGGATTTCAGCAAAATACTGCATAATAAAGTGTAGATCTAGTTGTTTATACACAGAACTACAGAAAGCTTCAGGAATTTCTAAATATGAATTTCATTATGATACATATATAATCTGAAAAATAGATATTATCAAGCTACAATATGAATCTCCAAGATGAGAGGCAAGCCTCAATCATCTGATATCTATTAGAAAGGAACGAATCCAAATAGCAATACACAGCACATGTAAATAACACAGTTAACTAAGGAGACTACGTAGTAGCTTGAAAATAATGTTTCAGTAGATGAAATATGGAGATATGAAATCAAAATACAATAGAGACCATTTTTTGGGTGATCAGAAGACACCCTCTCTAACAGGAGACTCCAAAAATAACTAGATCCTTGCAGATCTAGAACCCCACTTACTACACTTACAGTAGCAGCAAAACCCTCAGTGAGACAATGTTGTCTATGCAAGCATAGCTTGGCCTCCAAGAAGATAATGGTTCAATTTAGCAAACTTCCCTCCAAGAGCTACTCAAGGAAGGATGGAGGATTCCTAAATAGGAGATCCTCTCTTTCTCTTGCTAAACAACGCAAAGAAATGGAGTTGACTTAGTAAGCTTAGAAAATGAAATATCATCAAAAACCTCTTCATGAGCCTTCTCCTCCCTTTTATAAGATTTGAGTCTCTTTAAAAACCCTAAACCACTTCAAATTTTGGCTCCTTTCACACTTGGAAACCCCTTCTAGAACAACACAGACCATCAAGGAGGTTCAATGAACCTAGATAGCGTTGGTGACTTGGTCAAATAGGATCTCCTTTGGTGGTCTTGGCCCTTTCACACCTGCAAGATTTTATTCAAATGGCCTAAATATGTCACTTTTCACATAGGAACTGATTTATTCTTGATTTGCAAGAGAATTAGACATTCTTCTTTAAAATTTATTCATTAATCATGAGATACAAAATAAATAAGGATAAATTAATGTTCTAATTAGCTGAAGCTAATTTAGGAACATTACACATGGGCAGTCACAACTTATAATTTTTGATACAGCCTCCCTCATAGAACCTGACCAGACCGAACCCGAACACATTTCCTTAGGCACCGTCATATGGAATGACTCAACCTGCCCGAACAAAATCACACGGGAGATAATGGGAAACAGGTCACATGAATATGCAAAAGACACATAGGCAGTCACAACTTGGAAATTTTGATACAACCGCCCTCACATGACTCGACCCAATCTGACGTAAACACATTTCTTTGGGCGTCATCACACGACTCGACCAAACCCGACCTGATCCGACCTAACATGTGTCCATGGGTACCCTCACATGACACGACCCACCTTGACCCAATCTGCCCAAACGTGTTTCCTTGGGCTCCCTCGCACAACACAACCCAACCCAACTACCCAAACCCATTTCCTTAGGTGCCTTCACTTGGCACAACCTGACCCGACCCAACCTGCCTAGCTAAAGGCACAATGGATCAAACTAAAATTATTTGCACAAACTTGCACAAGGTACACGAGTAGTCACAACTTATCATTTTTGATATGAAATCCCTCACACAACCCAACCCGAACCAGCCCGAATGTGTTTCCTTGGGAAACCTCACACAGCACGAGCTGCCTTGCCTGAACGAAGGCACAAGGGAGAAAATGGGAAAGGGATCACACGAACGTGCACAAGGCACATGATTGATCACAACTTATCATTTTTTATATGGCTGCTGTAACAAGACCCGATCCAACATGACCTGAATGCATTTCCTTGGGCGTCGTCACACGACTCAACACGACCCGACCCTACTCGACCCACCCAAACATGTTTCCCTACGCGCCCTCACATGACATGACCCGACCCAACCTGACCTACCTGAATGCGGTTCCTTGGAGCTATAATTACCACATATTCTTGTATCAGACTTGCCCTCCAATGGATATTCGTTATGGGTTTCATATTGTACTCATTCCAATTACAATACTCAATAAGCCCAGTATTGTTATTTATTGACACTACCTCCCCATGTCAGGATTGGGTAATTTTTGCGCCTACTACCTTCCTTGGATGTGGTAATTTTTTCTCAGGTTCCCTCTCCTGAATCAACCCTTATTATCCATCAGTTGTCACCATTGTGGTAGGCCTCTATCATACCATTGAAACATAATAGGGAAAAAATTTGAATGAAGTATCGCCAACACACGGGTTGTGCAATCCGTCGAGTTATCATGATTCACTGGAGAAGCGAGAAAGCCCTTGCTGACCTTTTATCTAAAAAATGGATCCCTTCCAAAGATTCATGACATGGTGCACATATTAGCTCTACGATTACTACGGTTATCCAAGTAGTATGGTACCATCAAAAAAACTATAACTGATTTAATGAGCCATCCAAAATTTCACTATCAGAATTAGTTCATACTTAGACATGCATGGCTTAATCTTTGAGACAAGCATATGAATATTGGTAGGATCAACATAGTAGCACCCTCCTGATTCAAAGGGCATTCAAAGCTCTATCTTACCAAGAGCGAGCCTCAATACCCATCAAGTCAAAGAGAGGTCAAAATATCATGTACAAATTTTATACCTTGCACCTCTTGCATCCCCCAAGAAGGTATTAGAGCCCACACACACTACATGCTAAGGAATTTCAAAATAAATGCTGACATCAAATGCGATAGAAGATGGATGCAAGAATAACAAAGAAAAAATTGGGTCACTGTTGGTCGGATAAATCGTTCTTGCAGACAAGACCGATCTCCCAAGTGTCAGAAGACAATCTAGCAAAAAATGAACAACTAAGTTTGTCTTTCTCTAAATATATTTTTTTTGCAATTAAATGATATGAAGGTGTCGATATTACCTTAGATCCAAATACTTATTTGCGGTCGTAGTGCTTCCGTCGCATTAAAATCCTTCCATCGCAACAAAGTTTTCTTTTGTCGCAACAAAGTGTCATCTTTCGTCGACTTGCAGTCACAAACAAGCGAATATTAAATAGCACCTGTATAAAAAAATAATTATAAATTATACCTATCATAGTGATCAATGAATCTATGAAATAAACGATCAAACAACAGCTTATTGAAATAAACAATCAAACGACAATTTATTGAGAAAAACAAAACTTGATTGTATTAATCTTAAAATAACAGAAGAAACTTACAACCTTAGCCTTGATGTTCGAAAGGCCTTCCCAGGGTCCGAAGCAGGAGTCTCCTCTACTTTGATAAGTCTTGCACTCTTCCTCCAGGAGCATAAAGAGGTATGTGATCTTTCCTCTCAAAAGCTCAGTGGAAAGAAGTCTAAATCTCAACAGCACTTCAACTCAATCACCCATAAAGCTTGAACTCCAACTCTCAATCTCCAAAATCTCAATCTCCAAAAACTTAATCTCCAAAAACTTAACCCTCTGAGGCTACCCAATGCCTCCTTTTATAGAGCAGATGAGGAGGTTAGGATTCCACCTTTGTAGGGATAGAATCCTCCTTCAAAGGGATAGACTCCTCACATCAAGGGATTAGTTCCTTAAGGTGAGGGATACATGCACCTTATCAAAGCATACTCATCCCCAAAAATTGTCATCGAGAACCTTCTAGAATTGTCCTCAAACCACTTTTTTGACTTTACTTTCTCGCCTTTTTGAATTTGAGGAGGGTACGCAGGCATTGCTAAGGGAAACTACATTCTAGAACGTAGGTAAGCCATGCATTACCTACGTACCCAAGACAGGAATGCAGGAGGCTTCATGTTACCTGTGTACCCAAAGTTTCAGATATTTTCATGGTTTTTACTCCTGTTTTAGGGCTTTAAATGAGGAGTAAATGTTGTAAGACTTGTAGAGGAGGCATGTATGAGTGTTAATGAGCTCATACAGTCAGAAGAATATCAAGGTGATTTTTTTTAGTGTAACATATTTCCCCCTAAAGTACGAAGTCTGAAATAGATGAAGATGAAGTCTGTCATATATGAAGAGTGAAGTACTTTATCATTTCAAGGATCATCCTGTGGACACCCCGGTCGGAACCTGTAAAAAAATTCAATGCAAAATATATATATGTAATCATATCATCGCTAAGGTAGGCATTCCAATACTCAGATCAAAACTAATTATAAAACTGATCTAAACTGTTCTGATACAGGAACGATTTTAAATACATCAACAGTATAGACATATGTAAACACAGCATGGACACAGCCATTTGTTTATGAATAGTCCACTGTATAAATGATTAACAAAATTCCTCACAGCCTGGATGGTAGAAACTAGATCCAGGGTCTTGATTTTCATTTCTCGAACCAGTACGATTATATCCATGTGAATAAATGTGTCGAAGTTGAACATGGAAAAAACCACTTGATTACCAGTCAATGATGTAAATTGTTAACAAGTGTGAGAGTAACCACCAGTGATGTTAATGGCTCTCAAATTACCCAGTACAATCCATGAAATGTGAATGAATGAGTTGAAGTCGAACATTTCATGGAATCATTTGATCAAAGGTCAATGATGCAACCTGTCGTCGAAGGCGAGAAACCTACCATTGAGGCATGCAAATTTCAAGGTACTGACGATTTCTTGATCAACTTCCTAGATAATGAGCTGTCGTCGATAGAAAGCGATCCGTCGCAGGAAAGCCCACAACACAAAATCATAGATCAAGTTTTGAAGAAATATATTGGCAAGGACTGACTCAGGGATGGTCAACATGAATGACAGATATTTTGCAGATGAATGGTTTGTTTGAACTGTCCTCTTGAACACATAACGACACTGCAGATGGCTTGGTGACAATTGACCCAAAGCTAATACCCAGAAATTGGCTGAAGACTTTCAATGTGGTTTGATTAACTGTTAGGTAAAGTATTTCCCAACCCAGGTGAACAAAGGTGTCGTATTCAAGAGTTGTTAATGGTTTTCCGAACAATACAAATGTAACAAACAGGTTCGATTTTCTCTCTTTTTCCCCACCATTTCTGGCAAGTACCTCTTTATTTTTGACAAGATTGAGGAGGATAGCATTTTCTTTTTTATAAGCTCATCCTTCGGATGAGCCCAACTTAGTTTAAGACTCAAACTTTAAGAAGGAGTGGTTCGTTCCTGTTTAAAAATTGAACAGGTTCTTTACTGTTAAATTTTAACGAGTCCAGTATAGGAGAAACTCGGTGTTTTTCAATTTTAGGGAGTCAGAAGAAAAAACTTAAGAAAACTGCATGGGTGTACTTTTTTGTAAATTTAGTCTCTCGAGCCCAAAAAAGGATAAAATAATGCGGGAGAGAACTCTATTGACCGTAATTAGTCAACATATACCTTTTTCGTAAATAGTCCATTTCAGTTCGTAAAAGGGGTAAACTTATACTGAAGGGACAATCATTCATTTACTTTAATGAGTTCGAATAATCAAGTACTCGGCAATATTTTTCACGTTTAGAGAGTCTGAAAAGGGCTTAAAATAGGACTCCAAGTTTTTTCTTTTTCATAATTTTCAAGAGTCTGAAAAAGTGATAAAAGTATACTCAGTAGTTTCTCTTTTTTCTGTAAATTTTAACGAGTTAGAAAAAGGGATAAAAATGTACTCATGGTTTTTAATTTTTTTAAAGTTTTAACGAGTTCGAAAAAGGGATAAAAATTTACTCCTGTGGCCGACTTTCAATTCAATTTAAGAGCAGGAAAAGACAGAAAGAACTCGAAATTTTCATGTGTTTTACAAGAATGAAAGATAGCAAAATAATCTCGAGATTTTCATGAGTTTAACAAGTCTTGAAAATAACCGAAATTGACTCAAGATAGGTTTCATTTTTACAAAAGCTTGAAACAGAGAAAAACTATGCTTCAGAGTGGTCTCATTTTTGCACAAGCTTGAAACAGAGAGAAAACTATGCTTGATTCCCCCTAAGCATAACTGCTAGAGCGCATGACCCCTCAGCTTCATTTCATTCAACTAAGTACATTGCTGGTAATTAATAGCTAGATGGAATGAAGGTTCATTTACGAGATCATATGAAAGACCCGACCTAAAACTGTAAGAAAATTATGCAAAAACTAACCTAAATATATGACTGAAAATTTACAAGATTTAATCAAAGACTCAACTCAATTAGGGGTAGATTTGTTTCATTTTTTAATGAGCTTGACACAAGAAAAAGAACTATGCTCATGGAAACATGTTTCATTTTTTAATGAGGTTGACACAGTAACAAGAACTATCCTCACCTAAATGTTTCATTTTTTAACGAGGTTGACACAGTAAAAGAAACTATCCTCGTATCTACTCTCTACAATATACCTATATAACCTATTGATTCATTTTTTAATGAGGTTGACACAGGAAAAGAACTGTCCTCATGGAATCTTGTTTCATTTTTTTAACGAGCTTGACACAAGAAAATGAACTATGATCTCGACTAACTGATTCATTTTTTTAACGAGGTTGACACAGGAAAAGAACTATCCTCATACCTGATTCATTTTTTAACGAGGTTGACTCAGTAACAGGAACTATCCTCAAAAACTACTTATTTCTAATCTATTAATCTACTCTCAACAATCTATCTACTGATTCATTTTTTAATGAGGTTTACATAGGAAAAGAACTGTCCTCATGGAAGCTTGTTTCATTTTTTAACGAGCTTGACACAAGAAAAGGAACTATCCTCGAACTCACTGATTCATTTTTTAATGAGTTTGACACATTAAAAGGAACTATCCTTAGTCACTAATTCATTTTTAACAAGGTTGACACAGTAAAAGGAACTTTCCTCTTCGCCGAATGATTCATTTTTTAACGAGGTTGACTCAGTAAAAGGAACTATCCTCACACACACACTGATTCATTTTTTTACGAGGTTGACACAGTAAAAGGAACTTTCCTCACCTACATGTTTCATTTTTTAATGAGGTTGACACAGGAAAAGAACTATCCTCATCGCCGATTGATTCATTTTTTAACGAGGTTGACACAGTAAAGAACTATCCTCTGATTCTTGATCATGGCTTCCAACTGGAAGAAACACATGTCAATGGACACACGTTGATCATGGCTTCCAAGAGGTCTTCATTAGATGCAAGAACAATTCCTTGGAAGGAACACATGTCAAGGGACTCAAAAGGGATAAGAACATCGCGTTCGAATAATCCCATATAGTTTTCCATGTCAATTACTGAATCTAAGTCAAAGGAAGACGAGCAAATAGTGAGAGGCTCACTTATATCAGTAATTGAAAACATGGGACTAGTTGCCACATAATTAACCCGTGGCGGGGTAGATACCACTTTAGAATCAAGAACATTTAGGGGTGTCATATTATTGGTAGTCGAATCAAGACTAGGGAATGAAAGCTGGTCTACAGTCACAATATTTCCATTGTGAGGGAAAGACATCACGCGAAAGAGTGTCAATACTACAACTTTCATTGCATAGACATAGTCTCGCCCACGGAGTAAATTGAAATCCAAGGGGCCTCGAACTACCATAAGATCAATACAGACAGTTTTACCTTCTAAAGTAATAGAAAACTTAGGAAGGATCCCTAAAGGTTCACTAATGGTTCTGTTAAAAGCTTTCAGATTCTGTGTAATAGGCACAAGCTGAGGGGAACCCAAAGCTTTCCAAGCGGTTGAGGATAAAATACTAATAGAAGCACCTTCATCTACCTGTGTGCGGTGTATGTCCCTACCACCCAACTTCAGAATGATTTGGAAAGGGATGGAGGAAGGAAGATGAGGTTCTGTCGGTCTATTCCAATCAAAGGAAAAGACCTCAGTACTTGGAGGGGGTTCTGTAGAAACAGGTGAAATGCCCCCCGGCGTAGTAGAATCTGATGTAACAAGAAGAACCTGAGTGGTATGAAGTTCACTCTCTATAGGGAGAATGGGATCGATTGAATGTGAAATCGAACCGACCACTTTATCAACTAATCAATCATCAATGTGAGTGATATGAGTTTCACTCTCCAATGGAAGAGTGGGATCGATTATACTTGAAATTAGATCAATCACTCCGTCAGTTGATGGTAGGTTGGGAGAAAGTTTACGGTAACCAGTTTGAAATTCTTGCTGTGGAACAGTAAGGTTTTCCAATAATTTTGAGGCTTCATCCATGTGAGGGAAAATGTGAGTTTGATGACTCCCTTTGCATAACTTACAAGGAAACCTAACTTTACCCTTTTTCCCAGGAACCCGACTATCACTGGTTGATGGATCAACGAAAAGTTGATGAGATTTTTCTGACCATACTTCCAAGACCTTTGGAATACCGGGACAATTGATAAGGAAGTGGTCACCCTTACAAAGCCTGCAAGGGTATTTGGGTTTACGATGCATGTTGGAGGTTTCCTCAACACAACTAACACTTACAACCATGGTTGGTTGGTTGAATTCTTTCTTATCTTGCTTCTTCTTCTTCTTCTTCTTCCCTTTCTTCTTCTTCTTAGTCACCTGGTTACTAGCATCAAGGCTTTTACCAAGCGAAGAGGAAGAAATGGAGGAAGAAATATTAGGCGAAGAAGGTAAAGGGTCAACAGAAGGTTGGTGATGTTGAGATGGTGAACTCTGTTGAGGTGAAGCATCCAGTTGAGGTGGAACAATTGGAGTATTCGGGGCCAACAAAGTTGAAAATAACCATATCGGTAAACCTATTGTAAATCCAGGTAATGACAAAGTAGCCATATAAGGAGGACCAACATTTCCAAAGCAAGGAAAAGTACTAGGAATCTCATTAAGAGGGGTTCCTTGGTTGGTAAATTCCGGAACAGTTGCCATTATATTCAACTTCAGTGAATTTTATTAACAATTTAAAACTAAAATTAACAATTCACACCTAACAATTAAAATTCACAATTCACACCTATGGTCTCTAAAAGTAAAAACAAACAAATTAACACACGCTATCAAATCTAGGAGTCAAACCACACACAAACAGTAACTTCCCGTACTAAAACACTAGTTGGTGATGAAATCCAACATCGTAGAATTTAATACAGAAAGGGCGGTTGGAACAGTTACCCCGACAACCTGCTTAATGAAACAGACTGGCACAAGTTTCTTCAAAAAACCATCTCGAGTGAAGAGAACCCCCCAGAGAGTCCAAGTGAGTCTAGTCGACGTCTGCTCCAGGTACAGTGAGATCTTTCCTTCACCGTCACCTTAGGAAATAATCTTAAGTTTATGGACACTAAGGTTACCAATAGTAACAAATACAACTGGGGGAATAGTCTACGATCCGATCCCACACGCAAGGGCAGAGTAACAAAGCTCAATCCCCTTGAAGGCTCCTCGACATGGTTAATCCGAGGTTTACTGACAAGTGACCCCAGGCTCCTCGACAATGGTTAATCCGAGGTTTACCGTTTGTAATGCGCGCAAAATCTTCTATCTTTCCCAATGAAACAGAATTGATTGTCTCAAAGGTTCGGACATGATCTCATGATTAACTCCTTTAAGAGAAGCGTCCCATATTGTACCAATTACAATTGGATTTATTTCCTACAACAATATTTATCTACTTGTTTGTTTCAGTTGCTTTGTAAAGTTAACTACAACCTATTCCAAAGCACTAATCTTGAACTAGATCGGTGGAAAGAGCCCTAAAAATGTAAAAATTACTAGATTAATTTTATTAAGCGCTGTGTTATTTAGGTTGTTATTACTCAAAAGGGTAAACAGATACAAAACCAATGGTGTTATGACCTGAACCAAAACTAAATGCAATCGAATATGATAATGTAATATTTTCAATTCGATGAATCCTAACTAAAGTAAGGAGAGAGTTCCCATACACTTCCAACGATGCAAAAATTGATCACTAAGAGAAAATATAACAAATTCTCTAATGCACTAATTTCATGAAGGAAAACTAATGCAAATCAATCCCAAAACAATGTTTTATATTTTTTTGTTTTTAAAACAAGCATAAAAACATCTAAATTCAAATCAAAGAAAACTAATCTAAATCTATGATTGATTTTTCAGAATGTAAACTATGCAGTTGTAATCTATGCAAAATTTACATGAAAAGTATGCAAATGTAATCTATGCACATTTTTCATTCATATTCTGAAAATGAGAATTCTAATTATGCAAATGTGATCTATGTAAGAGAATTCTCAAACACAAGATGATTCTAATGTAATCTAAGAACCAATCAAGTGCAAGTCAAGAAGATCGGGTGAGAGTTCCAAAGATTAAAAAAAACACTCAAAGGCGATTAACACTCATACACTCAAAGGAAATATTTTTGCAAAAACAAAAGAAAAAAGATGAAAAATTGTGAAAAGACTGAGACAAACCTCCAGGTAATGAACAAAGGAAATCAAATTAAGAATTTCTCAAAAAAGAGACTCAAAACACCCAATTAACTTAATGGAAATTGATGAGATGAAGAATTGTTGAAAGAAATTCAGAAACAAGAGATTTTTGACAGAAAAATACAGATCTGGGTAGATGATAAGAATCCTAAATTAAATCTAAACTAAACTAAAAAAATAAATCTGGAGTTTTTCCAAAATTTTAACAGGGTCCGCAGGCTCCCAGAACTAACAGGTGTGGTTTCGCACTGTTTACTTAAGGAAAGTGCAGAGCTGCCCGCACTGTGCAAAAGAACAAAGTGCGGTCCCTAGAAAAATTAAAGAAAAACGTAAAAGATTTCAAAATTTTCAAAAATACAGAAAACCTAAGCTACCCAGGCAGATATCCATCAATCAAAAACCAGGAAAACTTTTCCTCAAATCAAAATAAAAGAGAACCAAAAACAACAAGTTCTTCCCCAGTGGAGTCGCCAATTTGTTGGCCGGATAAATCGTTCTTGCGGACAAGACCGATCTCCCTAGTGTTAGAAGACAATCTAGCAACAAACGAACAACTAAGTTTGTCTTTCTCTAAATATATTTGTTTTGCAATTAAATGTTATGAAGGTGTCGATCTTACCTTAGATCCAAATGCTTATTTGCGGTCGTAGTGCTTCCGTCGCAACAAGAGTTCTTTCGTCGCAACAAAGTGTTCTTTCGTCACAACAAAGTGTTGTCTTTCGTCAACCTGTAGTCACAAACAAGTGAATATTAAATAGCACATGTATAACAAATAATTATAAAACATACCTATCATAGTGTTCAAGGAATCTATGAAATAAACGATCAAACGACGACTTATTGAAATAAACAATCGAATGACAATTTATTGAGAAAAACAAAACTTGATTGTATTAATCTTAAAATAACAGAAGAACCTTACAACCTTAGCCTTGATGTTCGAAAGGCCTTCCCAGGGTCCGAAGTAGGAGTCTCCTGTACTTTGATAAGTCTTGCACTCTTCCTCCAGGAGCATAAAGAGGTATGTGATCTTTCCTATCAAAATCTCAGTGGAAATAAGTCTAAATATCAACAGCACTTCAACTCAATCACCCATAAAGCTTGAACTCCAATTCTCAATCTCCAAAAACTTAATCTCCAAAATCTTAATCTCCAAAAACTTAACCCTTTGAGGCTACCCAATGCCTCCTTTTATAGAGAAGATGAGGAGGTTAGGATGCCACCTTTGTAGGGATAGAATCCTCCTACAAATGGATAGACTCCTCACATCGAGGGATTATTTCCTTAAGGTGAGGGATACATGCACCTTATCAAAGCGTACTCATCCCCAAAAATTCTCATCTAGAACCTTCTAGAATTGACCTCAAACCACTTTTTTGAATTTACTTTCTCGCCTTTTTGACTTTGAGGAGGGTACGCAGGCATTGCAAAGGGAAACTGCATTCTAGAATGCAGGTAAGCCATGCATTGCCTGCGTACCCAAGCCAGGAATGCAAGCAGGATTTATGTTACCTGCGTACCCAAAGTTTCAGATATTTTTAGGGTTTTTCCTCATGTTTTAGGGCTTGACATGAGGAGTAAAGGTTGTAAGACTTACAGAGGAGGCATGTATGAGTGTTAATGAGCTCATATAGTCAGTAGAATGTTAGGGTGACATTTTTTAGTGTAACAGTCACCCCGACGAGTGTAATATTCCCAATTAGCCACTGCTACTTGGAATATTATAACTACTCCATTTTTTAAATAAGAAGTGGGGAATACAATAAAACATATCCCAGTGTGAACAGGTATTGGATTAGGAGGACAAAATAAATCCAATTTGGTGTGAAATAAGGGCAAAGAAATGAGCTAAGATTCAGTTGACCAAGTCAACAACACTGTCACAAGAGGAGGGAAAGCTATTAGGGCAGTGCAATTTTGAAAGGGGAATCTTCTCAAGGAAGTCACATCACGAGTGAGTGGGGTTCGGGATGGGAAAGCTCAAAAAGAATAAGAAGGAAGAGATAGAAGCAAAGAAGGCATTCGTTATTCATATTTTTTTTGGTCTTATGACTGATTGCAAGCTTCAACTATTTAACTGGAGCTGTAGCATTGTTTAGTGCAAAGAATTATCGTGTGGGAATTACATCTTTACCTGTGGTCTAGCTGATTGGGACATCTAAGGAGGGGGTCCTGAGCGTAAATTTTATCATTTTTCTTAAAGATATCCATTTTTCATCACATATAGTGCAGTCACCTCCAGTAACTACATCATTTCTACAGTAGCAGCAGCAGCTGGGTGAAACCCTCTTGTTTTATGCTTGTTTCAGAGGAGGAGGTGTCTATTTAACTCCAGGAGGTCTATTGAGGGAGGCCATGGGCCAATTTATATATTATTTGTCTATTTCATATTAAATTTATTATTTTCTAATACAGAGTTGTGGGGTACAACGTTATTTTCTGTAGTGTTGCATCTTGTGTTGCTATTTTTCCAGAAACCCTTACCGGGATGCTCCGATGTGCTTGTAAAAGAGGTCAAACCTATCATTTATGATTCTATGATAAATGAAAGCTCTAGATATATGTTACATTATATTTTTTCGTAGGTTTAATAATAAAAATAAATTTTTTGCAGTCTCTAACATTTCTATTTTATGAAGTAGTGGGATTGGGTTGCTTTTGAGCATATTTGAGCTAGGGAGATTTGTTTAGTGATTTATTTTTTATTCTATTTTATATTTAAGCTACATAGAGAATATGAAAGAGGATTCAAGTCTTTTCCAATGTTTTTATTGCATGGTTTTCCTTATACAGTGTCCTCATTGAAGAAATTGTAGAAATTATTGAAAAGCAATATTGAAATGGTATCAGAGCTCTGCTCTTGGATTAGCTTGTGGGGGAGACTTATCTTTATCATGGAGGATGAATAAATTTCGAATCTCCTACTTCAAACCCTTCAAAAAATTGCAAGGGACCTCAAGGAGATGAGACATTAAGGGTATTCTATAGAGTTTTTCCATGAGGCAAGCACCAGCACTACAAATAGCATGGGGCATTCAACTGCATCACAATGCTCTACCATGCCTTCATTTCTAACATGGGGAGATAAGGAGGTAAACCTAGGCGAATATTTTGAATAATATGAACTCCAATCTCAAGGGTTCAAGGAGCACTTGAGCTTTCAGGAGTTTTTCCGGATCAAGGATGGGAGGAGGATTAATCCTCATGAAAGGAGGAGAACTTGATGCAGGGATCAGCCCTACAACACAGTATGGTAGGGTTCTTCTTGAACACATTTGATGGGACACCTATGTGCATAGCCAAGGCTTGGATGGAGAATATAGACACATACTTCCATCTCAACATGGTTTCTAAGATAGAAGCCATCAAGATAGTTGCGCTGCACCTAGAAGGGGAAGCTCAAGAATGGTGGTTCCGTGGATTAACCACACATGGGCATCACCATATCACTTCGTACTCAGATTTCACCAAAAATCTAGTGGAGAGGTTTGATCCAAGAGATCCAGAATCCCACTTTTCCAAGTTAACCAAGCTCAAGCAGGAGGAAGATCTTGAGGATTATATTGTTAAGTATTTGCAGCTTTCAATGATGGTATCCAACCTCAATATGAGCAGGAAGGTATGCATGTTTATGAATGGGATGGCTAAACCATTGCAACGGTTGGTAAAATACACTAAACCAGCCACACTCCTTGAAGCTATGGAGAAAGCAAGAGATCTACAACATATCTTTCCCATGGCAAGAACCTTTTTGCAACAAGAGACTCACTCAAGACCAAGGAAGACAATCCATGTTCGGGATTTGGATGGAGAATGTGTTTCAGGGAGAACACATCATGTCAAGACCTTCTCTAAGAAGGATTCTAGCATTGTACAATCCATGGAAGAATTTTCTCCAAGAGGGGGAGATATTGCAGCGTTAAGAAGAGTCCCAACGTATCTCACCTTGAGGGTGAGAGGTACTATCATGGAGAAAAGAGTTTCTGTGTTGATATATAGTGGAGCCACTCATAATTTTATTGATGCGCAACTGGTAAAAAGGAGAGGAATCCACATGGAGGAGTTTGAGGGATTTTTAGTTCTCAGGAGCTATGACCCTGCAATGTGAAAAGTATGTTCCGACACTAACCATTACTATGGGGACCTACATATTGATAGACCACTTCTTTGTGGTATAGATTCTAGAAACCAATGTCATATTGGGAGTCCAGTGGTTAATGACTCAAGGGAGAGCTACCTCTAACTGGAGAACCTGGGAGATGGAATGGACAAGAGGGAAGGATGGCCAGTAACAAAAGATCAAGGGTATAAACACATACCCCCCTTAGGTTGTTTTAACACATAGGATGGAGGAATATCTGTGTAGAGGGGATGTTGAATGGGAAGTGGAGCTGCATATATCATAGGTGAAGGGAAAGGATTCACTAGTGCATCCGTATGTTCGGTCTCTCTTGGATCGGTATTCTACAGTATTCAAAGATATCCCACCAAGGAGACCTCTTGACCAAGGGTTTGAACACACCATTGAGTTGGAACAAGGGATCCAAGAAGTAATCACCACTCCTTATAGGAACCCCAAGGCTTATAGGGATGAAATTGAGAGAGCTATCCAAGAGCTGCTAGCTCTAGGACACATCCGACCTAGTACTAGTCCTTTTGCTTCCTATGTGGATTTGGTAAAGAATAAAGATGGCACGTTGAAGATGTGCATTGATTATAGGGCCTTGAACAATAATACTATGAAGAACAGGTACCCTATACCCAGGATCCATGAACTCATGGATGAGTTAAGGGGATCTAAATACTTCTCCAAGATTTATTTGAGATCTAGGTATCATCAAATCAAAGTGAGGGAGAAAGATATCCCCAAGACAAAATTAGAATGTCACTATGGTAATTTTGAGTTTCTAGATGTGCCCTTTGGATTGACCAATGCTCCAACAACTTTCCAATCCTACATGAACCACATCTTCTGTGGTCATTTGAGAAAGTTTGTATTTGTCTTCTGTGATGATATTCTTATCTATACGCACACTTGGGAGGAGCACTTGCAGCATATTGAGACATTTTTACATATCCTCAAGGAGCAGAAATTCTATGCCAACCTCTCCAAGTGTGAATTTGTCCTCACAGAGATGTTTTATTTGGGGCACATCATAGGAGTGGATGGAGTGAGAGTAATTTTTATAAGAGAAACAGAAAGCTCTGGAGAATGAGGTAGGTGATGTACATTTAATGACCTAATTTAAAACAAATCTGAAAGAAAAACCCGCTTATGTTGTTTGGCGGTGCTGAACTGGTGCAAGTACTCTGCTACTGCTTCATGAAATAAATGCTGAGGATGAAAATCTACTCTTAACAAGACACAAAGAATAAAATATACAAATGTTCTGTACTTGTCTGGAAGAGAAAAATCTACTGCAATAAAGCCTTGAGGTTTCTTGTGTTTTTGCATGGTACTTTCAGCCCTCTAATCTTGAATTAAAATGCTAGATATTTTATGTAGGGCGTTGTATTTCTCGATCTTTCACTGATATTTCATGCGGCCCCATTAACATTTCTTGCTGCGTAATCTCTCTCTCTGCGAGCGTATTTAGGGTTCAATGGATTTTATTTATGCTTCCCTTAATGAGTTCATATCATACAACTACCTCAAGCTTCCCTCTTAAATTTCGCCAGCAAAATATCGTCCTTTGACATGCTCTTGACCTCTGCAATGGAGGCAACAAATTAAAGCGCCTCCTTATCATCTTGAAACCTGCAAAACCCACAGATACATTAGAAAAACAGACTCAGGAGCAAGGGGTGTGGAGGTGGAGATGATGATGACGTCGCAGACATGACCATATGGCAAGAACACGCAGGGTGGCGGAGAAAATACAGCGAAGATTTTGATAAACAGACGAAATGTAAGTTTTCACGTAGAACAGTTGAAACACGATGTATGGATAAAAATGATAAATATGAATGCAATGCATATATATAGACGGCGGGGATGGAAATACAATGGGTACACGGGGTGATGACACATAGATGTACGAAAAGCCAAGAGGAATAGATGACGTGGATGAAAGTACAACAAATGTCAATGAAGGGGTGACGTGGAGATATGGAGTCGACAGGCGGAGGAGAACATGTTTTGGACCGTCAGATTTTGAAACTCGATCAATGGCTCAAAGGTGCTGGGAGCAATGTAACGGTGGCCCACGGGACATGACAGACACGGGTTAACGCGCGAGCAGCTTCGGAGGATATCCGCAGTTAGATGGAGGTCGACAGAGCCAACGGCACTAGTCGATTCCGCTGCCCGTCTATGGTCGGACATTTAACTCGCGAAATGGGTGGTTTGGCAATCGTACCCCGAGGACATGCGTCACCCAGCGTATGGAATTTCTGGGTCCGCGGGGAATACCGTCAGCCTCAGTTAGGTGGTGCGGAATGGAACCAGTGGTTTTCTGCGACGAGATACGGACGCGGGGACCACCACATAAAACAAACTCCGCTCCGTCGATTGGACTTGATCGGATGGTTACAGTTGTGACCGAAAAAGTAAAGCGACGAGCTCCTTTTGACTTAGCATATGGTTTCGAGCCCGAGTCACATGGGAACCAAAACAGGGAGCGCTGAGATCTCAAGGGCTAGGCCCGATAAATTTTTAATTATGGGTTTTGAGTCTTTATACAGTGTATTTTCGGGTGGAAAGGGTAGCGACAAGCATAATATGGAGGTTTTTGGCCACGGTAGTAGGTTTTAAAGGTTTATATGGGGCGGTAGGCCAAAACTTTGAATGGAGGGGTTGACATGCACAACAAACTCCATGGTATCCCAAGGACCATAGTGAGTGATCGAGACTGCCGCTTCATGGGTGGCTTTTGGTAGGAATTTTTCCGGTTAGTGGGGACTGATTTGACTCCAAGCACTAGCTATCATCCCCAAACCGATGGATAGAGAGAGATAGTGAACAAGTGGCTAGAAGGCTACTTGAGGAACTATATGGCAGGGCAGCAGAGAGCTTGGCTACATTGGCTCCACTTGGGAGAGTATTGTTACAATACTGCTCACGATATTTCTATGGGCATGACTCCATTCTGAGCCTTATATGGGTATGAGGCACTCTCAATTGCTGATGTTATGTTTGGGGAAAGTAAAGCTTCAATGGAAAAGGAATGGTTTCAGGAGAACCAGGACATACTCAGGGCACTCCAAGAGAACATTACCACTACCCAAAACCAGCAGAAGATGTATGCAGACAGTGGTTGGATATAAATACAGTTTCAGGTGGAATATCTTGTCTACCTGCATCTTCAGCCTTACAAACAGTCCACACTCAAGGATAAGGGAGTTGAGAAGCTCAAACCACGTTTCTATGGGCCATATAGGGTGGTCAAATGTATCGGTAAGGTAGCATATGAGTTGGAGCTTCCTAAAGGGAGCAAGATCCACAATATCTTCCATGTCTCTTGTATCAATAAGGCCATTGGGAGGAATTTAGCTACCAACATGGATCTACCCCCTATTGATGATGAGGGCCACTTAATCTTGCAGCCAGAAGCAATCTTAGAAACAAGGGAGAGGCAGCTGAGAAACAAAGTCATCAAGGAATATCTGATTCGATGGAGAAATCTACCAGATGTGGATGCCACTTGGGAGGGAGAGAAGTTCTTACAGCATCCTTATTTACTTTTTCTTGTGGGAAAGCAACTTTTGAGTGGGGAGGACTATAATATTCCCAATTAGCCACTGATACTTGGAATATTATAACTGCTCCATTTTTTAAATAAGAAGTATGGAAGATAAAAAAAATATCCTAGTGTGAACAGGGATTGGATTAGGAGGAAAAAATAAATCAAATTTGGTGTGAAATAAGGGAAAAGCAATGAGATAATATCAGTTGACCAAGTTAACAACACTGCCACAAGAGGAGGGAAAGCTACTAGGGCAGTGTAGTTTTGAAAGGGGAATATTCTCAAGGAAGACACATCACAAATGAGTGGGGTTCAAGGTGGGAAATCTCACCAAGGATAATAAGGAGGAGATAGAAGCAAATAAGGCATTGGTTATTCAAATTTTTTTTCGTCTTATGAATAATTTCAAGCTTCATCTGTTTAGACGGAGTTTTTAATATTCCTTTTTCAGGAATTGCTGCAATAGGGTTCAGAGGGATGTTGTATAAGGAAGGAAATGTGAAAATAAGCTGAAAGGGGGCTTGGATACCTTAGCTAATACCTTATTCATTCCACTTCTAGAATTTGAGTGCAATGAAATCCCTTAAGGGAGGTTCAACATATCTCCCACACCTAGGTGTCTGAGAACAAGGCTCAAAGAGAAAGCCACAGCAATATATGAGCATAATCATGAAAATATATAAAACTGAATATATCTACAGAGGGAATATAATCTAGCCATCATTTTCATTAATATTTCAGCAAAAATATACAGAAATATCATGAGGGACAAGCCACTCATGTTTTAGAACCAATCTCCAATGATTAAACTATGAAATACATGAGATGCTACAACTGCACAAAATGTCGGAGAGCGGTGGCTGCATAGTCTATATAGGAGTAGCTACTAATTTAGGTTTGAATACATGAAATATGGCTGAAATATACAAATAAACTCCGAATAATAGAGGAATGGGCCTCAATGCAAGATTTCTAGCCAATCTATGAGAGATTGCTAGAAATGACAAAGAATGTACAATGTGACAAATAACTTGTCACTGAAACTAAATCAAAATAAGAATGAGGCTGTATTAGATCTGAAATAATCATGCCATCATCTGATAATTACCTCAAGCAAAGTGCTAATACCTTTTACTTAAAAGCATTCCTCCTGATGAGATCAAATGACCCTCCCAGCAACTATCTGCATAAAATAACGCAGTTCCAGCCCTAGACTGCGCTGTGAGATATGGTAAATGGTTGGTGAAGTCCCAAATATCTAAAAATAAACCTAGGAATCTCCTCTACTACTCCTCCAATTAATATACAAGCCCTACACCGAAGAACAAGCCAAATAATGACTCTATGAGTTCTTCTGTTGCTGCACCCAACAACACAACGTTTCCTGCCTAACAAGAAAATGTTGTAGTTGCAGGAGGAAGCTTGGAAAAATGCCATAATGAGGAAGTGGAGCTCAAACCTATCTCCTTCCCTGAGGATGAGGTAGGGATTCCCGACCAGGAACACCCTTGTGCTAAAGAACACTACAACCCTGCTAAACAACCCCGGTATGCAAGTATAAGCATACCATATGAAATGATAAACCAATAGCATAATAAAAATGGGTTGCCATCTCCTCCTTATAAATAAAATGAACTCCTCTCACCATGGGTCCCATCCACACTTTCCACCTAACTTGTGCAAGTGGAGCCTCCTCTAAAGATACGCTACCTTGTCATGGAGATTCCCCCTCTTGGACAACGATGTTGACTTAGTCAAAGATGAATAAATCAAAGTGATCTCGATCATATTCACACCCTTAGGTGCTTAAACCAGCTGCTTATTCACCCTCCTTTCACACAAGGAGTGTTATTTCTCCATCTAATGGGGTTAAGGGGTCTCGTTACCCACTTTATTCAAAAAAATAAAAATATGTAAACTATAATGTTCCTTTTAGCGTGAGGCTAAAATTTGGGAACATTACAGTCCTCCCCTCCCACATGTTGCTTGTCCTCAAGCAACCACATAGAGAGAACAAAATTTATCCCCCTTTTATTTTGTGGCCTCATCATCAACAATCTCCACCACTGCTCAAGATATCCTGCAACAAATTTGTCCTCCAATGCTTCCTCCCAAGTATGCAAACTCTAATGGTGCACATCATGGAAAGATAGAAGGTGTAGGTGGAAACCTTATTGTTGTGCTATGGCCTCCTCAAGGTAAGAGTGATGACATGCATGGGAAACCGTTTTCTCTAGTGATGATCCTCTCATCCATGCTATCATCCAAAAATAAATCTCAACCCCTGGTTTATGCAATGTGTTGGGGTTGAATGGAGAGTTGGGCTTTTAATTCCCAAGATGTTTCTCCCTCCATTTTTCGTACATATGGGGCTGCCTCCATCCTTGTGATGAAATGGTATGGCCTCCAAGAATGGCCCAAGCTTCCCCATCAATAAAATAAGCCATGAGATGCCCCCTCAAATTCTCCAGGTGGTTTTTCCCACAAGAAGAGAAAAGTAGCAACGTGGCAATCATGGTTTGCCCCTGGTGTCTCCTAAAATTTAAAACATGTAAAATGGGGAGAATCATGCTCCCAATGGGATGTCCCAATACCTCCAACACTCTCCAAGTAGTGCTCCCTATAAATGTATAACCATTAGCAATACAAGGAAGCAACATGCAATGAGAACAAGCTATCATAAGACAACTAGAGAGTGGGTCACTACTCCACTCAAGGGACCAACGCAGTGAGCCTCCTGCCTGCATCAGAACTAAAAAAAAGTTCTTTCCCAACCATTTTTTTTTTGCCACAAATATCTCATAAGGTGAAAACATGAAAGTACAAATTGGTGCCAATGTTGCACACCAAGAAGTATGTGGCTTCCCCCACAAACCAGCATGAAAATAGCCACTCCCATTGATGTAATGGGCCACAAGTACATCATAATAAGGAGCATAAGGAGATGTGATCATCCTTAGATCATCAAGCTGCCCATATAAAAGAAATAATGGTAAATCAAAATGAGATTATATACCTTATTTGCCATGTATTGTGGTCGATTAGTTGAGATGGCTCATCTGAATGCTCTCCCTCACCTCCAATGAGTAGGGAAATGGTTGTCCAAACCTCTATAAAATCATTTTGGCTTTGAATATATTAATATGATGATATATATCATGTTGTATGCCCTCCCATGTGAACTCCTCTAGCAAAGGAAAATATGCATCAAAGTGCATAGCTATAAATCCATCATGTGCTGCATGCAACAGTTTATTCTTGAGCTCAAAAGCTTTGGTTAAGAAGATTCTACCATATGAATAGATGACCACATCCTCTAATTTATATATGTCACCTCTACCTGGGTCATGAAGAATAATGCATGCATCTAGATCCTTGGATTACTCTACTAAGACTTGAGACCTCCAATCTGGATCTATCCTCCTCAGAGACAGCACTGGTAATCTGCAATGTGGTGTTGCCCTCATGCTGTTGCTTTCTACTTTGAGATTCCCCATGCCAAATTCATCCTCAAAAATTCTACCATGCCCATCATGCAGCTTCTCATGCTCAAATAGTGATGGTTTCCTTTGGAATTTGGTCTCCCATGAGAGGCTCTCATCCAATAGGAATCTCCCAAGTTGGGCCAAAGTAAGCATGAGTGGCCTCCATCCACTCCCATGTGTGAAAGAGTCCTTCCTCAAAGGAATAATCCTCTCAAAATATATGGAGTATTCATCTTGCATCATGAATATGCCATCCTCCATCCCTGCAGCAAACTCTGTCAGCGCAATATAACTGATGAGAGTGGGTGATACTAAAAATGAGAGAATGTCTGCCTCCCCCTTGGGTTTACCCCAAAATATCTGCATTATTCTGGACTCCTCCAATGTCTTCACCTCTCTGGAATCCAAGAGTGATGAACCAAATGACAAGATGCCCCTCATCAACTCTAGATTAAGTGGCCTCCTAGGTGGAATGCCTCCATATAGTGAGACATCAAGTTCAGAAGTGGATTGTATGTATGAGTGGACTGATTTGCCCCTCTCTTCACTGCACTATATAGTTTCATTCTCTTGTAAATTTTTTTTTTGGAATAGGTAAGGATGTATCATCCCTTGATGTTGATCCTTCTCTTCCTCCTCCATCTCACAATCCCCAAAAACTGCTGCATATGGTTCTGGAATGGTGCCTTGGTTCCCACATGTTGAATCATTTGAAACTCCTTGTGAAGACACAAAGGCTCCTCTAATGGAAGCGATGGCTCCCTCTTTAGCTCCATGTGGTGATGGATCTCCTCCCAGTATGACAGCGCTATTGGTCAGCTTCTGCTCATCCCCTCTATCAATAAATGAGAATACCTCATCATCAAGGAGAGACCCTAGATCTTGGTCATCTCTTGAAGGAAGCACCCCCTTGTCTTCAAAAATGGAAGAGGGCCCTTCACATAATAGGGATATTTCCCTTGGCAATCCATCATACATGTTTTCATCCCCTTCGAGAATAAGAAATGGAGTTTGTTTTATGGTTCCATCCAATGCATGCAAGGTGTTTGATGTTATGATACATGATGATTCATATTGACTTCCATTAAATTTATCCACCAAACCCTCACTGAATTCATCACATTTTTTTACATTTGCATGAAAATAAGGAACATAATTTTCAAACCAAAAATCATGAGCCATACCTTTGAGTTGCAATGCTGCTTCTCCAATGGCCTCATCTTCTTCCTCTATTCTTCCTACATTTCAAGTGGGAAATGAACTGCATTTTGGATTTGTATGTGTGGCTAAATTTCCACACACAACATGATAGTAGCTAGGGCTTGCTTCATCTTCAAACCCTCACAGAAAATTTTTGCAATTATCCCTTTCTATCTCCTCAAGATCTTCTATGATAGCTTCCATAGTTTGGAAAAGAAGTAGGGAGATCTCCTCTTTCGTCATTCCTATTTTCTTACTTCCTTTATACATATCCTCTTATAATTGAGGAGCTTCTCATTCTAATGGCATATAATCTTGGGCTGCACAGGTTGAGCCAATATTGATGCTCTGATACCACTGTAATATTCCTTTTTCAGGAATTGCTGCAATAGGGCCCAGAGGGACATTGTATAAGGAAGGAAATGCAAAAATAAGCTAAAAGGGGGCTTGGATCCCTTAGCTAATACCTCATTAATTCCACTTCCAGAATTTGATTGCAAATAAATCCCTTAAGGGAGGTTAAATAGATCTCCCACACCTAGGTATCTAAGAACAAGGCTCAAAGAGAAAGCCACAACAATATATGAGCATAATCATGAAACTTGAAAAACTGAATATATCAATAGAGGGAATATAATTCAGCCATCATGTTGATTAATATGTCAGCAAAAATATATAGAAATATCATGAGGGACAAGCCACTCAAGCTTTAGAACCAATCTCGAATGATTAAACTATGAAATACATGAGATGCTACAACTGCACAAAATGCCAAAGAGAAGTGAATGCACAGTCTATATAGGAGTAGCTACTGCTGTATATGTTCATACATGAAATATGGCTGAAATATACAAAGAAATGCCCAATATTAGAGGAATGGGCCTCAATGCAAGATTTCTAGCCAATCTAGGAGAGATTGCTAGAAATTCCAGAGAATGTACAACGTGACAAATAACTTGTCACTACAACTGAATCAAAATAAGAATGAGGTTGTAACAGATCTAAAATAATCATGCACTCCTCTAATAATTTCCTCAAGAAAAGGGTTGATCCCTTTTACTCGAAAACACTCCTCCTAATAAGATCAAATGACCCTCCCAACAACTGCCTACATAAAATAACACAGTTCCAACCCTAGATTGCACTGTGAGAGATGTGAATGTTTGGAAAAGTGCCAAAGATCTTAAAATAAGCCCGAGAGTGTCCTCTGATACTTCTCTAATGAATAGAAAATCTCTCCACCGAAGAACAAGCCAAAGAATGACTCTATGATTTCCTCTGTTGCTGCACCCAGCAACACAAGGTTTTATGCCTAACAGGAAAATGTTGTAGCTATAGGAGGAAGCTTGGACAAATTCTAAAATGAGTAAATGGAGCTCAAACCCCTCTCCTTTTCTGAGGATGAGGTAGGGATTCTCGACCAGGAACACCCTTGTGCTCAATAACACTACAACCCTGCTAAACAACTTGGGTATGCAAGTCCAAGCATACCATACGAAAATGATAAACCAATAGCATAATCAAAATGGGCTGCCATCTCCTCCTTATAAAGAAAACGAACTCCTCTCACAATGGGTCCCATCCAAACTTGCCACCTAGCTCATGCAAGTGGAGCCTCCTCTAAAACTGCACTGCCTTGTCATGGAGATTCCTCCTTTTGGACAACGTTGTTGACTTAGTCAAATATGACTAAATCAAAGTGATAATGATCATATTCACACTCTTAGTTGCTTAATCCAACTACTTATTCACTCTCCTTTCACACAAGGAGTGTTATTTATCCATCTAAGGGGGTTAAGGGGTCTCCTTACCCATTTTATTCAAAAAAATAAATATATGCAAACTATAATGTTCCTTTTAGCTTGAGGCTAAAATTTGGGAACATTACAAGGTTGCAGCACTATTTAGTGCAAATAATTCTCATGTGGGAATTCCATATTTACCTGTGGTCTAGCTGATTGGGAGATGTAAGGAGGAGGTCCTGAGCTTAATTTTAATCATTTTTCTTGAGGATATCCATTCTGCATCACATACAACATAGTCACCTCTAGTAACTGTGTCATTTCTGCAGTAGAAACAGAAGCTAGGTGAAACCCTCTTGTTTTATGCTTATTTCGGAGGAGGAGGTGTCTATTTCACTTTGGGAGGTCTATTGAGGGAGGCCTTGGGCCAATTTCTGTATTATTTGTCTATTTCAGATTAAATTTAGTATTTTCTAATATAGAGTTGCTGGGTACAACATTATTTTCTGCAGTGTTGCATCTTGTGTTGCTATTTTTCCGAAAACCCTTACCGTGGTGCTCTGATGTGCTTGTAAAAGAGTTCAAACCTCTCATTTCTGATTCTATGATAAATGAAATCTCCAAATATATGTTACATTATCTTTTTCTATATATGGCATTGTTATCTCCTCATAAACTCAGCAGATTGGTGAGACTAAAACTGCGGAGAGGACATTGGAACCACTTTGGGATTCTAGGATCTAGCCCTCTTGAATCCAGAGAGGGATCTCTCTAAAAGTGCGAATATTGATTTATCTTTAAGGCTTGAAATGTGATATTAGGCTAGTTATGAAGAGCAAGGTTTTTTTTAGTTTTGGTTGGGCATAGATATGTGAAGGTGAAGGAAGTCTAAATGAAGGGTGAAGGTGAATGAAATTGAAGAGTAATTTAGCTAAGAAGATAGGCAAGAAACAAATTCAATCCATTGGGCTATGGAGTCATAGTAGGATTTACTTGAAACAACAAGGTTAAAGAGTGGTCCATGGGGCAAGTCATCTATGTCTAAGGATCTCTTAAGTTGATTTTATGGAATGGAATGAAACAATAAGAAGGGGAATTTTAACAAATGAAGAACAAAGAGCAGCCTAAGATCAAGTAAGTACTTTGAAACTATATTGATTTTGGCATACACTTAAGAAAGATATAAAAGTAATCTAATATCAGGTAAGTACTTTGAAACTAGCCTGCTTTTGATGAAATTTCAATAGAAAACATTTAAAACACAAAAAGAATATCTTAAGATCAAGTAAGGACTTTGAACCTATCCTACTTTCAACATATTCTAAGGGAAACTTTTCAAAGCAACTGTTGGAGAAGAAACTAGAGGACAGGGCTCACCATAGACTTCCCTAGCTCTTCTTTACTTGGAAAGCTTATCAAGACAATACATAAGATAACAAAGAATAGTCTAAGATATAAAAGGACTTTGAACCTAGCCTTCTTTCAACATACTCTTAGGGAAACTTTTAGACAACCTTTCAAGATAAAACTAGAGGACAGGGCTCACCATAGGCTTCCCTAGTTTAAATTTACTTGGCAGAAACTAAAAATAACATTCAAGAACAATGTTTATTTTAGACAGTAGGACAAGGGAACACCAGCATTCCTTAACTTCTTGGACTGTACTAAATCATTCTTAAACAACACAACTTGGAAGAAAACATGTAGATAAATCTTATGATTAAGAGCAGGGTACCTTTGACAGTAAATCCTAACTCTATAATTGTTGTTCTTTATTAGAGAAGATGGACAGAATGGAAATATAAATAAAATAACAATTTACAATAATAAAAACATAAACCAGGATCCCATAAATTAGCTTGTATTTGATACTTCAAATCAGTTACAATCTTCAAGTCCAGTGGTTCTCTACAGCTTCAAACTTCTCATCTTAACTTAGGTATCTTCAATTACAACAGAGCTTACAGCAGCTTTAGTAAACTATTTACAGGCAACAGATATGGAGTGACCAACATTATCTCATCTTCTACAGAAGTATTTATTGCAGAAATGAGGAGGTGGGATGGGATAAAAGATCTTCTAGGTTCAATTAATACAGTTTAATGCTTCTTGGCCTTTGAGGGGCTTAATGGAGAATATTTCTGATATTTCCTATGTATTAATTGGTTTAGATTAAGTATTAAGCTTGCTGGGAAGATTTTGTTGACTTTAAGGCTCTTTTTTATCTTTGTAATAACTCTGCTGATAGTTTGCAATAAGTTCCTTTGGCTTGAAATAATTGTTCAGTTTTATTAAGGAAAACATCTTCTGTTCTGCAATAACTATGCCTCCCTTGATTGCTACGAGACTGTAGGTGGCTTTTAGTGGCTGGAGAGGATTAAATTTGCCTCTAATGTGGCAGTGGAGGCTTCATGGATTGATGAATTTCTTTGTCCTTCCCTAAAATACCTTTAATTTACTTGAATTATGTGTTTTATGTCTGATTAGGCTTAATCTTTGTCTTCCGGTATTTGTGATGCCTTTAACTGTGGATTAGGCTTTTGATTTGCTGAATGTGTGCCTTAATCCTTAATCCTTTAAAACTGTGATAAAATCTTCAAATATGGGTTTCTTCTTTGACTTAGATCCTTTAACACTGATACTCTTTGCTTGATTAAGCTTTTCTATGTCTTGTTGATGTGCAAGTGTCACAGAGGTTTTATAATGGTGTCAGTGCTCATGAGGCACTGACAAACCTTAATGGAAAACCCTGCAAAATGATCTCTTTCATGAATAAAAGTGTTGGGGGTCGTCATCCCCGGCCTTTGATTTTATTTTAAAACAATTGAAAAACCATTAAAACCTGCACAAATAAAGAAAAATTAAGAAAATCCTACGGGGTAAGGCTTAAACTACTTTCGAGGTTTTAGGTTAGATTGCAGCCACTGGATGAAAGCATCCAATAGCGAGGATTGCTCGCGGGGTTCAGATTGGAGGCAGGGAGATAAACGGCGGGGAGATTAAGATGGGGTCGTCGATCTGCAAAGATCAATGGTCGAAATCGATTGGGGAAATATAATGTAGAGGGGCTACATTATAGCGAAATGGGAGAAAATGGAAAGGAAAAGAGTGAAAACCTTTGGTGGAGTTAACAAAGGGTCAAAATGAAATCTGAGGTTTCTGAACGATCCTGGGCTGTCGGATTAGATCGGCTATAGAGATTAACGGCGGGGATTTGTTTATGAAGTCCCTTGGAGGATGGGTGGAGGGAAATGAATTAAATGCGAGATTGAACGTGAGCCGTTAGATCTTAGAGATCAACGATGGAGATTACACATGAGACAATGTAATGGAAACAAAGAAAAGTGGTTTCGGCCAAAGAAACCTCCGGTGTCGCGTTGCTCTAAAGAAGTTTCCAAAATCTTCATAAAAAACACGATATGACTTTCTAGCCAACACGTGGCTTTTTAAAACCGCCCATATCGCGTAACTTAGAAAAATGAACCCTCGGGCTTAAAATTATGTGAAACCGCATGCTGGTTGTTAGATCTGGTGTCTCAGATTGGACGTTCATGACGAGAACGTGACGGAGAATAGATGCAGGGGCGATAGAAGGTGGGGTGGGGTCAAGGAAGTTTTAATCTTAACCATCGGATCAGGGAATGAATGGCTAGGATTAATTAATGGGGGTGGTAGGTCCCAAATGAGTTGGGCCTACTCGGTTAAATATGGACCATTGGACAAAACAGATCAATGGCTCAGATTTAATCTTGGGGTTAATGGTGATAAAATATAAGGCGAGGGTCAGGCGGAGTTTGGGTTAATGTGGGTCATTGATCTGCAGAGATCAAAGGTGGAGATTCTCCGAAGAGGTTACACAGCGTTGTTTTATGAAAATAACAAAGGATGAGAGGTTTTATTTGGACTGCTGGATGAGTGAAATGAACAGCCCAGATCCAATCGTGGGATCGCCACTCGGTGAGGAAGAGAGGAAAGGTGCAAAGAAAATTTGCGATGCGATGAGATTGGAGAGTCTGTGGGTACAAATGTTAGAGGCTGTGGTTGAGGGCGATTGGACGTGAGCCATTAGATCTGAGGAGGAGATCAATGGTGGGGAATAAATCAGGCCATCACAATCAGAGGTTTCAAAGGGGTGCAATCGGAAGAACCCTTGCAGAGGTTTCTGATGCGATGCATGGGGAATAAAAAATCATGCTGACCATCGATTTATTTAAAGGATCAATGGTAGAAAATGCAACGGGCGTCCATAGACTAAAGCTTCATCGCATCGGGGAAAGCAGTTTAACAAAGAAAATGTGCCCATATGAATGCCCCAATTACGATAAGCACCCAGGGCCTTGGCATTTGGTTCCGGCACCAGGTCGCATGGTGGGGAAGTGGTTAGGGGCTTAGCCGAAGGTGGCTAAAGGCCTTAGTTTAAAAGAGATTGTTTTTTATGATTTTTCAGGGTTTTCAAAGGATTGTGGGTGTTTCAATAAGGTTTAAAAAGGATTTTTAAACCTGATTAAAGGGGATTTGTGAAGGGAAATGGAGAGAAATGAGGAAAAAAGGAGGAATTTATGAGGAAAAGGGAATAAAAAGGAGGTTAATTTTGAGTGGAAGAACGGGTAAAAATGGAGGGGAAAATGGGTTTTTGTAGCAGTCTTTTCCTTTGGTAAAAAATAGATTTTTCAAAATTTTAAGAGGGAAAGAGTAGGGAAGATTAATCAAAGGATAAGATATATTCACAAGAATTCAAGAACTAACAATTTGGCAGTAAAATTGTTCCTTGAAGGCTTAAAACATGATTTAGCCACCATTCGATATGACAAATTTTATAGGTTGCTAACAGTGGCTCCACATGGGGATGGCACCTTCTTGAAGGTGTCAAGAACTTCAGACTTGTATTCTTTGGGGGGTTGATCAATGCGTCCATTGGGCTGCAACTTTCTTCACTTGGATGATCTTCATTTGTTCACATAATGTTAGCAGCCATAAAAAAAAATGGATCTCTATCAAACAAGCTTTCTACCTACCCAATCCTACTGATCTAACATTTATTCTTCTTTAAGAGTGCATTTGGATTGGCGAACTCTTTTACAAAAATTTTATTCTTTTGAAAGAAAAAAAGTAGCCTAAGTCTACTTCTTATTTCTCCATGAACTCAGATTAAACAATTGAGTTCATAAGCTTCTCTACCTAACTACTATTTGTTAGGATTAGACTGTCTAATAGATTTTTATTCTCTAAATTCTGAAACAAGAAATTTAAAACCATACAAGTCAGGATTGAATAGTCTAACTTGTTGCTGATCTATGGCATAAAAACAAGCTTCACATAGATTTTTTATTTGCAGAAAATTAAATCAAAATGGTGAAGGCTTAAGACCTGAAAGTTTTAAGCACATCCTTCTGTTTTCTTCAGCTCTGTTTTTTAGTTTGTTTGAGCTGTTTTTTTCTTTGGTTCACTGGTTCAAGTTTTGGGCATATTAGAACCAGTTTATCTTCTATCCTTGGCTCAGGATTTAAATAGATTAGAGCCATGCTTCTTTTGAAACTCATAGGTTTAGATTTTTAGCTTGTTTGAACCTTTATTTTTCTATCCTAATCTACCTAACTGATAAGCAAAGATTAAGTTGTTTGGCAGATCTATTTCACTAACCTATCAGCAGTAAATTAAAAACTAATTAGTGATGATTAGGATGTATGACTAACTAGGAGTGTGTTTCTTAGGAGTGTCATTTGTGCTTGCACACTTTCAGATTTTGTTTCTCTTTTTGTTATGGGGCTATACCTTTCTTGTTTTTACAATCTGCCCTCTTTTCTCTTTTTATTGTTTTTGTATTTTTTATTTTTCTACCTTTGAATGTAATGATGGATGAAATATTTATAATGAGAAAAAATATTAAAAGGCTTCCAAACATGATAGGATCAAGAGAAATAATTTTTGAGCATCCTTCCATTGACAGGACCCCAAAACAGCTCAACTCCATTCAATTCTTGCAATAAATAAGCATTTTTACCAGTAGTAGAATGAATAAGATAAGGGAAAATCCATAAGTTATCAAATTTCCCATGTTTTCCCTTGTCTTATCTCCTTGAATCCCACTTTAACACTTTGTCACCAACATTGAAATTACTGGCCTTTATCCTTCTATAAAAAATTTCTTGATGCTCTCTTGCTTTTGTAATGCTCTGTTGTAAACATCCTCTCTGGTTTGCTGAAGATGTATAGTCTGATCAATCCTTTTGATCATGTCATTGTCTTCAGACTGCACTTCTTGAATCAACTTCATAATTGGTACACCTAGGTTGGTTGGAAAATTTGCATCTATTCCAAACATAAGCTGGTAGGGTGACATTCCAATAGATTTCTTAAGTGTTAATCTGTTAGCCCATAGTGCATGTACTAGCTTTGTGTGTCAAGACTTCTTGTTGTCCTCTAGCAACTTCTTGATTATGTTCACCAAAATTTTGTTTGAGGATTTTTCCAGTCCATTACCTTGAGAGTAATAAGTAGTAGAATGACCAAATGTTATCTGATATTTGTGATATAAATCAACCATCTTCTTGGATCCAAATGTTGCAGCATTATCAGTGATGATCTTCCTAGGACAACCAAATCTAGAGAGGATATGAGTTTCAATGAATTTTATGATGACAAAGTCATTGGCTTGTCTAGAAGGGATGGTTTCTATCCATTTGGTAAAGTAGTCTATTGCAGTGAGAATCCATCTATGCTGGGTAGATGATGGTGGATGGATTTCTCCTATGAAGTCTAAACCCCACTATTTAAAAGGAGCTTCAACAATTATTAGATGCAAAGGTAAGGGAAGAAATTTTCTTTTTCCTTCAAAAAGTTGACATTTATGACAGGCAATTATCATCTTTTGTACATCTAGAAAGAGGTTGGGCCAATAGTAACCAGATCTAAATATTTTGTTGGCTGTAGTCTTCTAGTAGAAGTGGCCTCCACATTGTCCTTCATGGAACTTGTGCTTAACCTTATCTGCATCATTCAGGAAAACATTTAAGTAATAACCCACTTGCATTTTTCCAATAAAGACATTTATCTATAATGAAGTACTTTACAGCTTTTAACTTTAAAAACCTTGCCTTTGTTTTTGATAAACTAGAAGGTGTATCCAAATTGAGAAAAACATATGTAATATCAGCATACCAAGAGGAATTCATAAAATGGTCTTCAATAATGGAAGTTGACAATTCCTGTTGTTCATCTAAATCATTTATCATATTTATATCAAGAACTTTAAAATTTGATTCAACCGTTAATATATCTAGTCCTTGGCCTTTAATGAGTTTAGTGGGCTTGATCTCTAAATAATATTCAAGTATCACAACTATCCACTTACCTCTCTTTCCATCTGGGTCCTGTGTTAGAATGTCTTTCACAACTGAATTTGGGACAAAGGCAATGATGTGGAAGTGAAAAATGTAAACTTTGAAGTATTTTAAAGCTTTGACTAAGGCAAAGGATTGTTTTTCCCTAATGTTATACTTCACAGGTGCATCTCTCAATTCCTTGCTAAAGAATGCAATGGGCTACTGTTGTCCCTATGGATTTTTCTACAATAGGATAGCAGTTACTGTATGTTCTAATGAAATGAAAAAATGTAAAATTGTTTTGAAAAATCAGGACTTATTAGAATTGGTGTTTTGGTTAATGCTTGTTTAACCAACTCGAAATACTTCTTTGCTTCCAAGGTCCATTTAACTCCTTGTTCCTTTTTCAGCATGCTCGTGATGTTTCTAAGGAGTTCAACTAAGTTGGGTATGAACTTTCTCAAGAAATTTATCTTTCCAATGAAATATTGAAGTTCCTTGACGTTTCTAGGATGAGTGATTTGCAATAAAGCCTCAATCCTCTTTGGGTCTATCTTTATTCCCTCTTCTGATATGATGTGCCCAAGAAGATTACCTTCTTGGAGACCAAACATTTTTTTCTTTGAATTTAAAGATATCCCAACATTTCTGCATTTCTCGAATACCTTTCTCAAGTGATGTAAGTGCTCTTCATCTATTTTGGAAAAAACAGTGACATCATCAAGGTAAATAATGATGAAGTAGACTAATTCTTCCAAGAATGCAATGTCGATGGATCTCTGAAAAGTAGCACCAACATTCATTAAATAAAAGGGCATTTTCACATACATGAAAGTGCCCCAAGGTGTAGTAAAAGTTGTCTTTAGTTGATCATCAAGATGTACTAATATCTGATTGTATCTTGAGAAGCCATTTAGTAACGAAATTCTTTTAGAACCAACTACCCTTTGTAAAATATGATCCATTTTGGGTAAAGGGTATTTTTCCTTCAATGAGGCTTTTTTTAAGTCTCCAAAGTCAATACAAAGCCTAATCTCTCATGTTTTCTTACTAACTGACACTAAATTAGGCACCCATTTTGAATATCTAATAGGAACAATAATACCAGCTTCATACATTTTCTTGATTTCCTTCTCAACCAAAGGTAACTGAATAGGGTTTATTCTACGGAGTTTTTGTTAAAATGGCTTTTCATTTTCCTTGAAAGGTATCTTGTGCTGAATTATTTTAGTGTCATATGATTGCAGATCCTCATAACTCCATGAAAAAACATCAGAAAATTCTTTAAACAGTGCTATGTATTTCCGTTTGATGTGAGCTGGTAATGTTTTAGACAGTTTGATCATATTCAATTTTAGTTGACTGCCTATATTACACTCTTCAACTTCAGATTCAACAGGCTCTAGTTTCAGTTTCTTGGCAATGTAATTGAAATCAAACAACTCTTCTAGAGGGACGAATCCCTTAGGTAAACTTTGATTGTTAGACTGCAAAGTTTCTAAGTCTTCTTTTTCTAACTCTGCAACAATTTCTATTGTGTTTTCAATTTTTTTAGACAACATATCTACATCAGCCATCTCCAGAGACTCTTCTTCTTCATCAAGTAGATTTTCTTCACTAGCACGGTCTGTTTTATAGTATGAATCTGAACTTGGTAGTTCAAATTTGTTTCTAGACTGCAGGAAGTATTCTATTTGTTTGTCTCCATCAAACACTTGCCAATATTTCTTGTTATCAGGGACAGCTGGTTTGAATTTAATTTGAGTTGAGCATTGTTTGGTTTCATAAGGAGTTAGGCACGTCCTAGCAGCAAAATCCAAATGATTAGCTTAGATATTGTGGTTTCTTGGGACAAAAATTAGTTTAAGTTCATCGAATATTTTTAATAAATACATGACATCTTTTCGATAAGCTCTAAGTCTGGGATGTTTTGCAGTATATTCCCCATTCAATTGCCTAATTATTAATTCTGAATCACCATGCACCTTTATTCTTTTGGCCCCTAATTTCTTCAATAAATGCAGGCCTAAAAGAAGGGCTTCATACTTGGCTATGTTATTCGTGCACTGAAAGTTTAATTTTCAGGAATTCCCTTCAGTATGATTATTCATTGTATTGTGAAGCCACACTCCCACACCTGCATCACTCTTTGTACAAGATCCATCAAATTGCATACTCCAAAGAGGACTAGTTTCAGATTCCCTAGTTTGGCTACTATCCTCTTCATCTAGTGTGCTTTCAGATTGTTCTTGAAGATCAGTACTTCGTTGAATTTATTTTAATTCCTCAAGTTTTTCATTGTATTGAGGATTCATTTCTTGACTCTCAAGGTTGAAAAGTAATCTATAATTGATTTGCAGCTCTAGACCTGTAATTTGTTCGCTATGATTTCCGGGTTTAGCAAACTGTTTTGACACTTCTATCTCATATTCCTCCTCCTCTCTATCTTCCATTAATTCAATTAAGGTCACTTTTTCAATGAATTTTTCATCATTGAACAGGATAAATGAATCAAGGCATATATTTACAGAATAAAGGGGAGATTTTTGTGGTCTCTCTTGGCTGGTAAGCATGTATTGCATATGAGATTCCCTGTAAAGTCTTCGAGTTTGATTAAAAACAAGGATGGTTTCATATGTCATGTCAATATGCATTATTCCTTGTAACTTAGCTCTCCAAGATCTTGATAACAGCATACCATATTTTGGGGGTACATCATCCACAACGATATCCATTACTAAAAATTTGGCTATAATTTGTGCTAAGTTTACACAGAGGTCTTTGATTAAACCTAAACATTTCACTCTGCTCGAGTCAAAGGAGTAAAGATCTTTGTATGGTCTAGTGATTTCAAGGCCAAGGCTCTCCATTACAGCTTTGGGCATTAAATTGTGGGAGGCCCCTGAGTCATGCATGGCATTGTGCAAAATTTTGTCATGAATATTTAAACTAACATAAAAAGGAGAAACCGATCCTTCTTGATACGTACCCTCAATATTAGGACCAAATATGAGCTCTGGTTGGTCATCATTAAGATTGACAGTGTCATTATTTTCTTCTGTGTTTAAAGCCTTTAAAATTTGAGATCTGTATACATCTTGGGCAGCTAATTCAGTGAGAGGAACAGAGATTTTGATTTTCGCAATTTCCTGCTCCAAACTAAAAGACATATGATTCTTTAAAGTGCTTGTTTTAGCCTTATTAACCACCATTCTATCAGCAAATTTAGTTTGCTGATTTCCCCTATTTACATTTGTAAAAATTGTTTTAACAAGAGCACTAGCTGAGGTGCTAATGCTACTAAGGTCTGCACTCTGTTTTTAAGTACTTTGAGTGCCTTTTTCTTTGTTTTTATCAGAATTTCCAGCCACTGTTTTATCTTTCTTTTTTTTAGTCTTGGGTTTATTCACAGGGTTGTTTTTTGTAGAAATTTCAGAGGTATTAGTCTTGGGAGTTTCATGATTCATTTTATTCCTAAGGTCATACTCTTTTTGAATCTCTATGATGACATTTTCCATTTCTTGATAATAACTTTCATCCTCAACTCTTTTATCATCATAGTGTGTGTATAGACCTTGTTTTCTAGTGTAATAAACTTCAAAATCATCATTGCCTACTCCTAGCATGTTCATGTCATTTTCCTCTATTTATTCACTTGTTTCTTCAACCTCACTTACATAGTTTTGATGAAAAGGAGGAGTGATCTGTTGATCATCCTCCCTTGGTCTGTTTTGAGGCTAGCTTCTCCTAAAATTCTGATTTTGGTTTTGATTTCTATTTTGAGGAGCTATTTGGTTTTGACTAGTTTGTGCTCTCTCAAGTATGCTCATATTTTTCATCATCTCCTCCATCATTATTTCCATCTTTGAGCTATATGTGGAAGGTGCAGATTCCTCTCTAAAGTAAACTTTATTTTCATTCTTCATTTTTTCTCTTTTCTCCATTAAATTAACTTCCACGGCAAGAGCTCCTTTTTGCATATCTTCAAGGGTTAAAGGATCTCTCTCTCTCTCAGCTGATAGGCCATTTCAGGATCAAATCCTTCAGAAAAATTGTTTAAAGTTGAGCCTTGTGGAGGTTTTAAGTCTGTGGGAAGGGCATTATAAACACTGTTAAAGCTAGTGCAATAAGATTGTACACTTTCCCCAGTGTTTCATGGAGATTTTTGTAATCAGAAAGTATTTGGAGAGGGTTCTTCCTGACTTCCCATTTGTTTAAGAATAACTGATGGAAGGCTTGGAGATCATTAATACTGTGAGGGGTTAAGCCTTTAAACCATTTTCTTACTTCTCCCCCTAAACTCTGAGAAAATAATCTAAGTTTGACAATTTCATCAGCAATCTCATTTCTGTCAAAGTAGTCATTCATCTTATCCACATGTTGTGAAGCAGTAGTAGCATTACTGGCATCATACAATGGTATCTTGGACTGATAGTCATGTGGGAGATTGACTAAAGGTAAAGGAAGGACTAAGGGAGCATACCATGTTTACATGATAGGAGGTTGTGGAAAAATTGGGGGGTTTACAAGTGGTGGGTTGACAAGAGGGAAAGTGGGCTGGAATGTAGTGGTTTGGATAGTGGATGTATGAAGAACAGATTTGGATGGACCGGCAATAGATTGTTGAGTAGATCTAGGGTGAGAGAAACCAAAATTATGAATGAAATGTAAATCAGGTGGAGTAGTTTCTCTGCTACCAGGATGTTCACTTCTATCTTGGGATGAAATCGAATGCTCTAAATCTAAATAATCTAAATCCTCAAGTGACTTAGTTCTAAATGGATTTCTTAAGTCAACTTGTGGATTTTGTAGAGCTGCAAGGTTTTCATGGACAGAATGAGCTCTATGGGGTGATCTGAAAAAAGTTGAAGATTTAACCTCAGGAGACTTCCTAAGTATTCTTTCAGGGTTATCAACTATCTCAGGAGGGTTTGGGTCAGGATAGGTTCTAGAATAAATATTTCTAGGAGCCACTATACTGTGTTTTTTAGACTCAACTAAACGAGAAAATTTCAACCAAATATGACAATCTTTAAGAGGCTAACTGATCTTTTAAACAAGAAAAATTTAATCCTAAAGTCCTCTAACTGAGTTTAAATGATGTTATGATGATAATGGGTTTTCCCAGTGGATTCTTAAGGTCTGTTTAGGATTGTAGAGTCACCAGGTGGAAATTTTTAGCTCCTTTGGAGGTAAAAATTTTTATGGTCCACCACCATGTTTATTTGAATACCAATCTAAAATATTTTTTGGTTTTCTGAGTTTTTTCTGTCCTGTAGGTTCTAAGAGTGTCCTAAATATGTTTCAACACTTAGCTATGGTGATGAGACGAAGAAAGTCTACTCTTATGGCTAAGCTAGATGATTCTTCAAGGTTTGATAAGCTCTTATGAGAATCCTAAGGTTTCCTTAGTTTGTCACTGATTCAAATAAGGTTTATCATGATTACCATTTGCTTGGTAGTGCTTGAAGAGGGCTACTTGCGCTATAAATGTATTCCTGATATCCTAAGAGTATCTAAAAATGGAAATCACTCTAAACTCCCAAGCGGAGTCACCAGAAATGTTATCTCCCCGTAATTTCAGCAGATTGGTGAGACTAAAACTATGGAGAGGACATTGGAACCACTTTGGGATTCTAGGATCTACTATAAGTTTGAATATTGATTTATCTTTAAGGCTTGAAATGTGATATTAGGCTAGTTATAAATAACAAGGTCTTGTTTGGTTTTGGTTGGGCATAGATATGTGAAGGTGAAGGAAGTCTAAATGAAGGGTGAAGGTGAATGAAAGTGAAGAGTAATTTAGCTAATAATATAGGGAAGAAACAACTTCAATCCATTGGGCTATGGAGTCATAGTAGGATTTAATTGAAACAACAAGGTTCAAGAGTGGTCCATGGGGCAAGTCATCTATGTCTAAGAATCTCTTAAAGTTGATTTTATGGAATGGAATGAAACAAGAAGAAGGGGAATTTTAATAAATGAAGAAGAAAGAGCAGCCTAAGATTAAGAAAGTACTTTGTAACTATCTTGCTTTTGGCATACACTTAAGAAAGACATAAAAGTAATATAAGATCAAGTAAGTACTTTGAAACTAGCCTGCTTTTGATGCCCTTTCAATAGAGAACATTTAAAAAAAAAAAAAAAAAACTTAAGATCAAGTAAGGACTTTGAACCTATCCTGCTTTCAACATATTCTAAGGGAAACGTTTCAAAGCGACTATTGGAGAAGAAACTAGAGGACAAGGCTCACCATAGACTTCCCTAGCTTTCCTCTACTTGGAAAACTTATCAAGATACTACATAAGATAACAAAGAATAGTCTAAGATTAGGTAAGGACTTTGAACCTAACCTGTTTTTAGTGTACTCTTAGGGAAACTTTCAGACAACCTTTGGAGACAAAACTAGAGAACAGGGCTCACCATAGACTTCCCTAGTTTAACTTTACTTGGAAGAAACTGAAAATAACATTCAAGAACAATGTTTAGTTTAGACAGTAGGACAAGGGAACACCAACATTCCTTAACTGCTTGGTATGTATTAAATCATTCTTAAATAATGCAACTTGGAAGAAAACATGTAGATAAAACTTATCAGTAAGAGCAGGGTACCTTTGACAGTGAATCCTAACTCTATAATTGATTTTCTTTATTAGAGAAAATGGAAAGAATGGAAATAGAAATAAAATAACAATTTACAATAAGAAAAACATCACCGTTGACATATACTAGGATCCCATAAATCAGCTTGTCTTTGATACTTGTTGAGTCTCAAATCTGCATCTTTTCCATACACTTTTCTATACCTTTTTCACTCACCTGAACCTCTCAATTTGTCAATATCATGTGTAAAAGAGCATCTAACATGGTTTTTAATTATATTTTTGTGTTTGCTATTTGATTTAGATTTTGTTCATTCAGCTGCGGAATCTTGCCACTTTCCGCAGCTGTTGCAACTTTCCGCAGCTATTTTGTGAAACTCTATGTTACAGGTGTCTATAAGGAAAATGAGCCACATGGGCAGGTCAGGAATGACGTGGACATGGTTCGTGTCCTATTGGTTCGAACAAACTCATCTAAAGAAGCCGCGGTCAAAGGTGTCCACATGGAAGTCAACCATAGAGTCTCATGTCGGTCGGGCTCTGTTTCGTGTCACATGAAGATTCATATGGCCGTTTCTAAGTTGCGGAGGATGAGTCGACATCTATACATGGCTCCTTAGTCGAATTCAAGCATCCACTCCTCGTAGATTTACTTTCCAACACGGCCATGATCCTAGATCCGTGGACGTAGTGGTCTACGTGCTCTCCACCAGCATGAACTTTAGGAGACGGTTATATTTCTTTGTTATATATAATGCGTTTGCATACGCATATAGAGTTAGTCGATGTTAGTCTCTGTTATCTTTTATAAGTCTGCTTTGTAGTGTGATTACGCTGCACTTGTGCCGTAACATCACCTTCCTGTAATGACTGCTTTTTAATATAAGAAGACTCTGTTTTGTTAACCGAAATTCGTATTTGAAGATCGTTGCCAAGGCTGGTGTAGAGGGCCCCTGCTCAGCTAAGGTTTTGTGCATTACTGTAAAATTCTCATTTCGTTTCTTTAAAGCTCATTGTGCCATAATCCATTCATATGTTTATACATTGCATTTGCTTCATTTCTGTTTATAAACTTCCATAGTTTCCATTTCACTTCTGTCTTTCATGTTTTATGTTGTTAATCACTGATTAGTGTTCTTGTTTCAGGTTTTAGATAGGCAGCCCGGGCATTTTCATAGTTTTTTTGACTAATGACATGGAACTAACATTGTTCTGCTACTAATTTGATTTTCATAATTTCTGTTTAATTTCAGTATTGCTTTATTCATTTCAGTTTTGCTTATTTGCTTCAGTAGTTAAATTTAAATATATTAAGCTGCTCATAGCATCTTCAGTTGCCTCCGAAAGCCACAGCTGGACTGATGGTGAGGGATTGTATTATGAAATGTGTAGTTTAGTATTAGTTTATTTTCTGCAAATGTAAATATATTAAGCTGCTCATAGCATCTTCAGTTGCCTCCGAAAGCCACAGCTGGACTGATGGTGAGGGATTGTATTATGAAATGTGTAGTTTAGTATTAGTTTCTTTTCTGCAAATGTAAGATATATTAAATTTTGCATAACATCTTCAGTTGCCTCCGAAAGCCACAGCTGGACTGATGGTGAGGGATTGAATCATGAATGTATGGTTTGATATTAGTTTTCTTTCTGCAAATTAGATATCAGTTACTCAAGTTATTTATGATTACTTCCGAAAATCATAGCTGGACTAATGATGAAGGATCAAAAGATAAATTGATGTAATCTGATTTAGATTTGTTTTGTTGCAATTTTGAATTTCCTTAAGCATAGTTTCTTTTATGTTTAGTCAGCAGCAAGAATAGTTTGGTTTTCATGCTCACTAGTTCACTGTTTTGATTAATTAGATTAGCAGCACCTTTTCATTTTAGCATCACATTTTCATCTCCTTTCAAGTCTTGTCATTGTGAATTTCAAATTTCTTTTTAAGATTTCAAGTTGGTAAATCATTATAGGGGATATCATTTCCTTGAAAAAACATAACCAAACTTGTTTTCATCTTAGAATTTCCATTTCACCTTAGAAAACCAAAAACGACAAAAAGTTAAGAAATAGGTTATCTTGCACATATAGTGCGCCGCACTTCATCGGCTTACGATTCCCGGATTGACAAATTAAATGCAGCAATTTAGGACACACTAAATTGACCAAACATTTTGGCGCCGTTGCCGGGGAAGTGTAACTAGGTAGCCAATTTCTTAAAAAAAAAAATTCTAAAAGAAGGGAAAACTTGATAACTTCTTGAAGTATGCTCTCCTCTTGCACCTAGTGTGATCTGGAGGATCAGAAAAGAGAGTTATTGGTTCAGTAATTTATTAAGTATGCTCTCTTCTTACACCTAGTGTGACCTGGAAGATCAGAAATAGAATTATTAGCCCAACTTTAAAATTAAAAAAAAATGATATGCACAGAGCAAGAGATTCTAGGGGAAGATTTATAGCTAAAGCCAAGAGTTCGATTTTCACAACTCCATCTTCTTCAAGGCATAGACCAGATTCACCACCATCTACCCCTAGCCTTAATATTTCTGGAAGTCAAGGAATAGCTGAATTAGAGGATTCTCCTATACCACCTACTAAAACCCACTTAGAAAACAAAGAGACTCTCTCTCATCCTCCCTTGGTAGAAGAACTAGAGGACTTTAAGGACTCTAAAGAAACTATCATGGCAGCGGAAGTAATAGATGGAGGTAGAGGTAGAGGTAGAAGAGGAGGAAACAATGAAGACAACAATGGTGAAGGAAATAATGGTAGAAATAGGGAAGGAGACAATTTGTTTGGATTCCCTATAGTTGATGAGGAAACTCATGCAACAATGAAAAATATCTCACCATCTGTTCTCCCTAACTTTTATGGATTGCGAAGTGAGGATCTTGAAACATCTCTGTTTGAGTTTGAGGTTGTGTGCCGAACTTATGACTATATGGAAAACTCTCAAAAACTCAAACTGTTTCCTTCAACATTGAAGGGATCTGCTTTGAAATGGTTCATGGGATTAGCCACTCAATCTATTAGGACTTGGAATGATATGAAACAAACATTTTTGGATAGATACTTGGACTATTGTATGCCCACCGATCACAAGGATGAGGTATTCAAAATGATGCAAAAAGAAGATGAAAATTTGGAAGACTTACTTGAAAGATTTCAATACAACTTGAAAAGAGCAAAGATGAGCAACTTAGATGATGAAACCTTGAAAGCCCTCATATTAAAATCCATTAGAGATGAATGGATAGATATTTTAAACATGACGGGGAAAGGAGACATTTCTCAACTTCCACTTCGTGATATAACAGAACTATGTGTCCATCTCTCAAGAGGAAAATCTAAAACAGGAAAAGGGCCTAGGGATCCTTCTCTTATTAGGGCTAACAAATCTGCAACTGGATCAGTAAGTAGGGCGGAGATTGGTAATATGCTTGATGAGTTCAAAACTGATATCTTAGGGAGCCTTAGTGAACAACTAGACACCCTTAAAATCCAAAACAAGCAGAAAGCAGAAACAGATGCTTTAGCCATCTTTTATCCGAAATGTAGGAAGAAACATGCTTTAAGGGAATGTCCCTTGGATGCAAAAGTTGTAGAAACATGTATGATTTGCTCAGAGAATCATGAGATCAAGGATTGTCCTTCAATTCCTGGACTCAAAGCTGTTTTTCAAGAAGACCCAAATTCAGTAGAATCTCTCTGTTTTGTCGCAAGGAGAGCTTGGCAGGGACAACAAACTCAAGGGTTTAACAACCCTATGAATCTTCAAACCCCACCAAATTGGAATCTTTGGCAACAACCTTGGCCCCAACATCAAAATTCATATCATCCATGGGTACAAGGGATGCAAAATCCTTATGGGATATTTGCTCAATTTTATCAATATCCTCCATCTTTTCAAAATCAACAAGCTCCACAACTTCCAAACCGAAATCCACAACTTTCATTGCCATTTCCACAACAACAACCTTCTCAACAAAATACAAATCCTCAACTCATGCTCCCATACCAACAGAAGAAAAATCAACTTCCAGCTCAGCCATTGCCAAATCCTAATAATAAAAATCCTCAGAATACTTATATGGTAGAAGGACAACAATTTCCTACCTATATGATTGTTCCTCTCAACAATGTACAACTCAGATCTGGTAGAGTTTTAGAAAAACCTTCTATAGATATTCAAGAGCAAGATACTTCTGAGGAGGATTCTCTTCAAGTCAATAAAGGTTCTGAGAAAGAATCTCTTCAAAATTCAAGCATGCAAAAAGAAAAAGAAAAGTTAACACCCATAACTCCTATAGTTGAGCAACCCGCATCTTCATCTACACCTCCTTTTCCTGAAAGACTACAAATTGACAAGGGGGTGGAAAAACAAATCTTGTTGCCTAACTATGACTTTCTAGATGAATTGAAGAATGTTTGTATCAAGATTCCCTTGCTACAAACCATTCGAGAGATTCCTATTCTAGCAAAAACAATAAAGGAGTTGAGTTTCAAAAGACCAGGAAGGAAACTAAAAGACACAAGAAGAATCCACCTGGTAGGAAAAATTGCAGATATTGTGATGGGAAAAATTACCATGCAGAAGTATGTAGATCCAGGAAGTCCAATTGTCAAGACACATATAAATGGGATAGAAATTCCAAACACATTGATTGACTTAGGGGTTTCTATCAACATTATGAGTAGACAGACTATGGAACAACTAAAACTTCCTAACCTTCTTTTTACACCTACTTTACTGCAACTTGCAGATCGATCAGTTATTAAACCAGATGGTGTATTAGAAGATATTTCAGTTTCCTTAGATTCTTGGGAATATCCAGTAGACTTTATGATTTTGACTCCTAAGAGTAATCTAGGAGGACACCCACTTATCTTAGGAAGACCTTGGCTAGCCACAGCTGATGCTTTTATTAGTTGTAGATCTGGAGACATGTACATTTCTAATGGTAATTCGACAAAGAAATTCAATTTGTATCCTCCCGCAAGAGCAATTACAGAAATAGGAGACAATGAATGGGTCGATGATGAGAACACTATACAACCTGTCTTTACCATTTCTGAAATCAGTGAGGATAGTCAAATTCTGAATACATTAGAAAATTTTGAGACATCTTCAGAATATGACCCCACACAATTTCAGTTGGAATCTGACATAGAATATTTATCATCAAGACAAATGTCTCTTTACTCTATGGAAGAGTTTGGTAATTCTGCTATTGAGATTTTTCCAGAAAAAACATTGAATGTCAACAAACATTTGGAGAAGTCACAACAAGAAGAACTAACCAGAATCTTGCAAAAACATTCTACTGCATTTGCATGGGAGTATACTGACATGAAGGGTATTGATCCTAAGACTTGCATCCATCATATCTATATTGAGGAAAACAGTAGACCAATCAGACAACCTCAAAGAAGGATGAATCCAAATCTTAGGGAGATAGTGAAAGAAGAGCTCAAAAAACTTCTCAATGTAAACTTCATTTATCCAATTTCAGATAGCCGATGGGTTTCTCCTTTGGTTATAGTGCCTAAAAAGAATGGTAAATGGAGGGTATGCATTGATTACAGGGAATTGAACAAAGCAACTTTGAAGGATCACTTTCCTTTGCCTTTTATCGATCAGGTATTAGACACATTAGCAGGTAAAAAGTACTTTTCATTTTTGGATGGTTTTAGTGGCTATAATCAAATTCAGGTAGCACCTGAAGATCAAGATAAGACCACATTTACTTGTCCTTGGGGAACTTTTGCCTACCGAGTGCTTCCTTTTGGGTTATGTAATGCACCAGCGACATTCCAAAGAGCAGTACTAGGAATTTTTTCTGATCTAATCCATGATTGTGTAGAGGTTTATATGGATGATTTTACAGTTTATGGTTATTCATTTGAAGAAGCATTAGAAAATTTGGAAAAAGTTCTTATAAGATGTAAAGAAACAAACCTTTCATTAAGCCATGAAAAATGCTTTATGATGTTTACTGAAGGGATTGTTTTAGGACATCATATTTCGGGAGATGGGATTAAGGTTGATAGATCAAAAGTTGAAGTCATCTCCAAGTTGCCTATTCCAAATTGTCAAAAAGATGTTAGAAGTTTTCTAGGATTTACTGGTTACTATAGAAGATTTATAGAAAACTTCACTAAAATTGCATCTCCACTCTTCAAATTGCTTACAAAAGACTGTGAATTTAAATGGGATCCTGATTGTCAATCAGCTTTTGAAACTTTGAAAACAAGAATATCTGAAGCATCTATCTTGAGAGGACCAAATTGGAAACTCCCTTTTCATATTTCTACGGATGCTTCAGATACAGCTCTAGGAGTTGTGTTGGGTCAAAAAGATTTAGTTCCTTATGCCATTTATTATACCAGTAAAAATTTGACTCCCACAGAGTTGAACTATACTGTGACTGAAAAAGAGTTTTTAGCTGTTGTTCATGCAATTAATAATTTTAGACATTACATAACAGGCTATGAAACTTTTATTCATATTGACCATTCTGCAATTAGATATTTAATGAACAAACCTGTTACTAATGGCAGAGTGACAAGATGGCTCTTACTTTTGCAAGAATTCAATACTACTGTGTTGGATAGACCAGGAAAACAAAATACAGTAGCTGATTTCTTGTCTAGGATTCAGAATACTAAAGAAGATTCTCCTGTAGAAGATAAGTTTCCTGATGAATACTTGTTTGCATTAACTATTAAGACCCCTTGGTATGCAGATATTGCTAACTATTTGGTTACAGGGAAACTACCTTCACATTTATTTCCAAGAGAAAAACGAAAGATTATTCGGGAGAGTTCAAAATATTCATGGATTTCTAACGAATTGTTTAAAACAGGGCCAGATCTTGTGATCAGAAGATGTGTCAGGGAAGATGAAATGCCTGATATTCTTAAGGCATGTCATGATGAACCATGCGGCGGACACTTTGCAGATAAAAGGACGGCCTATAAAATCCTTTCTTTAGGATATTGTTGGCCTTCCCTCTTCAAAGATGCAAAATAATATGTCAAAAGGTGTGACAGCTGCCAAAGAGTAGGGAAACCTACCCTTTCAAATGAAATGCCACTGCAAACACAGGTACTCATTGAACCCTTTGAAAAGTGGGCTTTAGATTTCATTGGACCTATTAATCCACCATCCAAGAAAAAGAAGTATATATTGGTTTGTACTGATTATGTTACTAAATGGGTAGAAGCCAAAGCATTAGTATCTGCTACTGAAAATTCAGTTGTTCATTTTCTTTATGAGGATATTTTTACTTGTTTTGGTGTTCCAAGAGAAATTGTGATAGATCAGGGGAGCCAATTCACATCTAATTTGGTGGAGAAGTTGATGGAAGAATACAAAATCAAGCACAGAAGATCTACTCCTTACCATCCGCAAGCAAATGGTCAAGTGGAATCCACAAATAAAGTTCTTGAAAGTATCATCACCAAAACTGTTCATCTACATAGAAGAGATTGGGCAGAAAGGCTTCCTGAAGCCTTGTGGGCCTACAGAACTACATGGAGGAATACAACAGGACATTCTCCCTATGAACTTGTTTATGGGAAAGAAGTCTTTCTCCCCATTGAATTTCAAATCAAGACCTTCAAGATAGCAGTTTAGTTGGGGATGGACTTATCAGAAGCCCAAAAGCATAGAATAGAGCAATTGAATGAGCTAGATGAGATCAGACAAGAAGAAATTTTAAGAACTGATCTAGTTCAATATCAAAGAGCTAAATGGCATGACAAGAATATCAAAGAAAATAAGTTTCAAGAAGGATATTGGGCATTATTATTTGATTCCAAGTTTAAAGATTTTCAAGGAAATTTTCAGACTCATTGGCTTGGGCCATATGAAATTGACAAGATCTTTAGCAATGGAGCAGTAAGAATCAAGACCATTGATGAGTTTCAAACTCCTCTTATTGTGAATGGCCATAGATTGAAAATTTATCATAAGCCACTCTCAAAAGAGGATTTTGTCAAATTGTTTCAAGAAAGTTCTGCAATCGGGCTGGTACAGAAGAATTCTTCTTCTCGACCAGCCTAGCTTTTGTTCTTTTCAGTTAAAAAAAAAAAAAAAAAATGGTATAAGCCTGAAAACCAATCATTGATTGGCAGTCTTATACAGAAAATATAGGGTGAAAATCAGGAACACCTGACACTCTATATTTTCCAAAAAAAATCTCTCTTTCATTTCACAAGTTTTGTCACCATCCACTTCATTTCATTTCACTTCATTCCATTTCAGTTCATTTCATTTCACCCCATTCTACTTCATTTTATCCATTTCATTCCATTCCATCAATAAAAATCTTTTTCATAACCATTTCCATCTGGTCATTTTTCATCTGTTCATTTCCATTCATCCAAGTAATAGCTGTGTCAGTTTCCACAGCTGACATCTGTTTCCGTAGCTGACTCCAGTTTCCGCAGCCAGAAGCAGATTACGCAGCTACTACTCTGCTTTCAAAAAGAATGTACAGTCAGATGTTATTATGAAATAAAATGCAGGTGAGAGGATAAAAAATGAAGACATGGAGCATTCAAGACACAAATGGAGATCAATTAGTTGAAGACCAAGGGAAAAGGCAAAGATTTCAAAGGTATGAATTAAATTTATTTCAAATAGCATTGAAAAACACATTTTTGTATAGTTCTGAACCATGAGTTCTATCCATTACGTGCAATGATTATATTGACAATTCTGTAACCCTTCACGATCTTCATATTATCCTCTCGCATTCATTAACAAACGGTTCCATCATTAAATTCCCAATTTTCATTCATGATCCACTATTCCACCGGTGATAATGAGACGTATTTGATTTGACCAAGGACTCTTACAGCCGCATAAATTTATAACCGTTGATTGAAACGTGCTCATATTTATTGTGCAGCCACCAAAACTCAAAACGTAGCCGAATGTGTTATACTTTGTTAATCTCTTTATTGTGTTTCTGCTGTGTTTACGAAACCCCACTCTGTTCTGTCTCACTCCATTTCGATCATTGTGCTCATTCTCACTTTCGGATATCTACCCACAGTCTCACTCCATTCTGTTTATGGTGCTCATTCCCATTTTATGATACATTCCCACAGCCATTGTGCTCGTTCCTGTGCATTCAATCGTTCTATTTCCATTTGAACCCTCACGCAGGCAAATTTGTGAAGAGCAGAAAAGAGGAATGGGTAAATTGTTAAGAACAGAGCCGGAAGGACCTAAGTTTATAGAGGGATATCCGCAAGTAAAGGAGATATTGAAGAAAGAAAATTGGCTGCGGTTTATCCAGAAATTCAGAGGTTATCATAAAGAAGTGACGAAGGCATTCGCAAGGTCGTTTAATGGCTTGGAAGCAGAGATTGGAGACCTTAAGTTTGCAGTCAATGAAGTATCTATAGCAACAGCTACGGAACTTCTTCAAGAGGGTGAGCGTTGGTTTAAAAATAAAAGCATCAGTGATGAAGCATGGAGAACAATCTTACGAAACCAAGGTATGGACATAACTGTTTTTAAAAGAGGAATTCCTGTGCATGCATTGAAAGAGGAATGGGATACTTTGCTGCTAGTTATTCAGAAATTCATTACATGTGAAGGCCGTTTTGGGTCCATGTACATGTACCATACCAGGTTACTAATGAATTTTATAGATAATCAAGTTCTCAATCTTCCATATTTTCTGTTAAATAGCTTGAAGAAAATGGCTGTGACTGTTCAAAAACACTTAGGAGATGTAGAACCCCATCTATATCACCACGGCCTTGTAAAAATTCTGATTGAAAAGGAGTTAAAGGAAAAGAAAGACACATGGGAACAATTTCTAGTTAGAAATTTCTTTGAGGAACCTCAGAAAATTCCTGAAGGTAGTTCAACAAGAAGGAGTAGAAGAAAAAGAATAAATGTTGAAAACCAAATTACTCCTACTCAGGGAATTCCTGAAGGTAGCACAACAAGAAGAAGTAGGAGAAAAAGAACAATTGATGAAATCCAAAATACTCCTACTACTACTATGGAAAGAACTGATAGGGAAGAGAGACTGTCAAAGAGGAAGAAGAAAGAAATCAAGGGTAAGAAGCCAATAACACCAAAAGAGAGAAAAATTATTGAGGTTGTACATAAAACTCCTTCTGAAGAAGAAGAAGATCATCAAGTGCTATCTGAAAGATTAGTTTATCTTCAAAAACAGTCATCTATACCCAAGAAGGCAGAGAAAGGAAAACAAAAACAAAAGGATAGTGTACCACAGCGTGTGAGGAGAAGCAGCAGACTTAAAGGAAAATTGAGGAAAACACAAATTAAGGGTCCTCATTTCATTGATTTGGGTGAGGAGACATCTGAACAGTCCCCAACTGACCATAGTCCATCTCAGTCAGTTAGTGAACCTGGTTCATTTCATTCTCAGTCAGACATTGAACATACTCCATCCTATTCTCAGCAAGATGTTGATGTAAGCCCTTCTCAACCAGATTTTGAAAATAACTCTCCTTCACGGCATTTTGGGGATAGCCCAATAAAAATGACACCTGAAATAGACCCCAAGCAGCAGGAAGTATATGACTATATAGAATCTTTGGAAAAGGCAGCTACAGGTCCAAGTACTTCGTCCATTCAGCCTCATACATTGCAGGATGATTTAGTTCAATCACTAAAACAGGAAATTTTTGAGCTGGAGCTTTTAAATAGGCACATCAAAAATGAAAATGAAACATTGAAAGAACAAGGAAAATTGGACAAAATCATCCATGATAATACCATGCTACATTTGGGAATATGGCAGAAGAAGAATAAGAAATTGAAAAGGAAATGCCAGAAGTTGAGCAGAGCACTCGTTAATATCAAATTTAGGTGCTTAATGAAGAAACCCAGAATGTTGGCAGTACCAAGGAAGAAGAGGAGAGGATTGGATGTGTTGGCTGAAGTGTCAAGGCACATGAACTGAAGAAAGATTATCAAAATTTTGGTTGCATGAGGACATGCAACACCTTCACAGTGGGGGTATGTTGAGTCTCAAATATGCATCTTTTCCATACACTTTTCTATACCTTTTTCACTCACCTGAACCTCCCAAGTTGTCAATATCATGTGCAAAAGAGCATCTAACATGGTTTTTAATTATATTTTTGTGTTTTCTATTTGATTTAGATTTTGTTCATTCAGTTGCGGAATCTTGCCACTTTCCGCAGCTGCTGCAACTTTCCGCAGCTATTTTGTGAAACTCTATGTTACAGGTGTCTATAAGGAAAACGAGCCACATGGGCAGGTCAGGAATGACGTGGACATGGTTCGTGTCCTATTGGTTCGAGAAAACTCATCTAAAGAAGCCGCGGTCAAAGGTGTCCACATGGAAGTCAACCATAGAGTCTCATGTCGGCCGGGCTCTGTTTCGTGTCACATGAAGATTCATATGGCCGTTTCTAAGTTGCGGAGGATGAGTCGACATTTTTACATGGCTCCTTAGTCAAATTCAAGCATCCACTCCTCGTAGATTTACTTTCCAACACGGCCATGATCCTAGATCCGTGGACGTAGTGGTCTACGTGCTCTCCACCAGCATGAACTTTAGGAGACAGTTATATTTCTTTGTTATATATAATGCGTTTGCATACGCATATAGAGTTAGTCGATGTTAGTCTCTGTTATATTTTATAAGTCTGCTCTGTAGTGTGATTACGCTGCACTTGTGTCGTAACATCACCTTCCTGTAATGACTGCTTTTTAATATAAGAAGACTCTATTTTGTTAACCGAAATTCGTATTTGAAGATTGTTGCCAAGGCTGGTGTAGAGGGCCCCTGCTCAGCTAAGGTTTTGTGCATTAGTGTAAAATTCTCATTTCGTTTCTTTAAAGCTCATTGTGCCATAATCCATTCATATGTTTATACATTGCATTTGCTTCATTTCTGTTTATAAACTTCCATAGTTTCCATTTCACTTCTGTCTTTCATGTTTTATGTTGTTAATCACTGATCAGTGTTTTTGTTTCAGGTTATAGATAGGCAGCCCGGGCATTTTCATAGATTTTTAACTAATGACATGGAACTAAGATTGTTCTGCTGCTAATTTGCTTTTCATAGTTTCTGTTTAAATTCGGTATTGCTCTGTTTATTTCATTTTTGCTTATTTGCTTCAGTAGTTAAATTTAGATATATTAAGCTGCTCATAGCATCTTTAGTTGCCTCCGAAAGCCACAGCTGGACTGATGGTGAGGGATTGTATTATGAAATGTGTAGTTTAGTATTAGTTTCTTTTCTGCAAATTGAAATATATTAAGCTGCTCATAGCATCTTCAGTTGCCTCCGAAATCCACAGCTGGACTGATGGTGAGGGATTGTATTATGAAATGCGTAGTTTAGTATTAGTTTCTTTTCTGCAAATGTAAGATATATTAAATTGTGCATAACATCTTCAGTTGCCTCCGAAAGCCACAGCTGGACTGATGGTGAGGGATTGAATCATGAATGTATGGTTTGATATTAGTTTTCTTTCTGCAAATTAGATATCGGTTACTCAAGTTATTTATGATTACTTCCGAAAATCATAGCTGGACTAATGATGAAGGATCAGAAGATAAATTGATGTAATCTGATTTAGATTTATTTTGTTGCAATTTTGAATTTACTTAAGCATAGTTTCTTTTATGTTTAGTGGCAGCAATAATAGTTTAGTTTTCATGCTCAATAGTTCATTATTTTGATTTACTAGACTAGCAGCACTTTTTCATTTTCAGCAGCACATTTTCATTTCCTTTCAAGTCTTGTCATTGTAAATTTCAAATTTCTTTTTAAAATTTCAAGTTGGTAAATCATTATAAGGGATATCACTTCCTTGAACAAACATAACCAAACTTGTTTTCATCTTAGAATTTCCATTTCACCTTAGAAAACCAAAAACGACAAAAAGTTAAGAAATAGGTTATCTTGCACATATAGTGCGCCGCACTTCATCAGCTTACGATTCCCGAATTGACAAATTAAATGCAGCAATTTAGGACACACTAAATTGACCAAACAATACTTCAAACCAGTAACAATCTTCAAGTCCAGTGGTTCTCTACAGCTTCAAACTTCTCATCTTAACTTAGGTATCTTCAATTACAAATAGAGCTTACATCAGCTTCAGTAAACTATTTACAGGCAATAGATATGTAGTGACCAACATGATCTCATCTTCTATAGAAGTATTTATAGCAGAAATGAGGAGGTGGGATGGGATACAAGATATTCTGGGTTCAATTAATATAGCTTAATGCTTCTCGGCCTTTCAGGGGCTTAATGGAGAAGCTTTCTGATATTTCCTTTGTATTAATTAGTTTACATTAAGTATTAAGCTTGCTGGGAAGATTTTTTTGACTTTAAGGCTCTTTTTATGTTTATAATAACTCTGCTCATAGTTTGCAATAATTTCCTTTGGCTTGAAATAACTGTTCAGCTGTATCAAGGAAAATATATTCTGTTCTGCAATAACTATGCCTCCCTTGATTGCTGTGAAACTGTAGGTGGATTTTGGTAGCTAGGGAGGATTAAATTTTCCTTTGATGTGGCAGTGGAGGCTTCACAGATTGATGAATTTATTTTTCCTTCCCTAAAATACCTTTAATTTACTTGAATTATGTGTTTTAGGTTTGATTAGGCTTATTCTGTGTCTTCTTGTCTTCATGATGACTTTAACTGTGGATTAGGCTTTCGATTTGCTGAATGTGTGCCTTAATCCTTTGGAACTATGCTAAAATATTTAAACATGGGTTTCTGCTTTGACTTAGATCATTTAACACTAATACTCTTTACTTGATTAAGCTTTTCTGTGTCTTGTTGATGTGAAGGTGTCACATAGGTCTTATAATGGCATTAGTGCTCATGAGGCACTGATAAAACTTGATGGAAAACCCTGCAGAATGATCTCTTTCATGAATAAAAGCATGGGGGATCGTCATCCCCGGCCTTTGAATTTCTTTTAAAATAGTTGAAAAACCATTAAAACCTGCACAAACAAAGAAAAATTAAGAAAATCCTGCGCAGTAAGGCTTAAACTACTTTGGAGGTTTTAGGTTAGATTAGAGCCATTGGATGAAAGCATCCAACGACAAGGATTGCTCGCGGGGGTCAGATGGGAGGCAGTTAGATAAACAGTGGGGAGATTATGACAGGGTCGTCGATCTGCAAAGATCAATGGTTGAAATAGATCGTGGAAATATAATGTAGAGGGGCTACATTATAGCTAAATGGGAGAAAATCCAAAGGAAAAGGGTGAAAACCTTTGGATAAGTTAACAAATGGTCAAAATTAAATTTGGGGTTTCTGAATGATCGTTGGTCATTGGATTAGATCCGCTACAAAGATCAACGATGGGGATTTTCTTATGAAGTCCCTTGGAGGATGGGTGGAGGGCGATGAATTAAAGGCGAGATTGAACATGAGCCGTTATATCTCAAATATCAATGGCATAGATTACACATGAGACAATGTGATGGAAACAGGGAAAAGTGGTTTCGGCCAAAGAAACTGCTGGTGTCATGCTACTCTTAAGCGGTTTCCAAAATCTTCACAAAAAAACACGATATGCTTTCGTAGCTGACACGTGGATTTTTAAAACTTCCCATATCGCGTAACTTAGGAAAATTAACCTTTAGGCTTAAAATTGCGCGAAACCGCGCGCTGGCCGTCAAATCTGGGGTCTGAGATCGGACAGTCATTGGGAGAGCATGATGGAGAATAGATGCACGGGTGATAAAAGGTGGGGCGTGGTCAAGGCGATTTTAAGCTTGACCGTCGGATCAGGGAATGAATTGATAGGATTAATTAATGGGGGTGGTAGGTCCCAAATGAGTTGGGCCTACTGGGTTAAATATGGACCATTGGAAAAAAAATATCAATGGATCAAATTTAATCTTGGGGTTAATGGTAATAAAATATGAGGCGAGGGTCAGGCAGAGTTTGGGTTAATGCGGGCCGGTTATTTGTAGAGATCAACAGTGGAGATTCTCTGGAGAGCTTACATAGCGGTGTTTTATGAAAATAAAAAGGATGAGAGGTTTGATCTAGACCAATGTATGAGTGAAATGAACATCCCAAATCCAATCGTGGGATCGCAAATTGGCGGGGGAGAGAGGAAAGGTGAAAAGAAAAGTTGTGATGCGATAAGATTGGAGCCGTCAATCTTAGAGAGATCAATGGTCAGAAATGAGTCCGTGGGTTCAAATTTCGGAGGCTGTGGTTGAGGGCAATTGGATATGAGTCGTTGGATCTTAGGAGGAGATCAATGGTGGGGAAAATATTGGGCCATCGCAATCGAAGGTTTCAAAGGGGCGCAATCGGAAGAACCCTTGCAGAAGTTTTCGATGCGATGGCCGGGGAATAAAAAAGTGCACTCACCATCGATTTATTTAAAGGATCAACAGTAGAAAATGTGGCGAGAGTCCACATACCAAAGCTTCATCGCATTGGAGAAAGCAGTTTAACAAATAAAATGTGCCCATATGAATGCCCTGATTGCTATAAGTGCCCAGAGCCTTGGCGTTTGGTTCCGGCACTAGGTCGCATGGTGGTGAAGTGGTTAGGGGCTTAGCCGAAGGGGGCTAAAGGCCTTAGTTTAAAAAATATATATTTTTTAATGATTTTTCAAGGTTTTTCAAAGGATTTTGGGGGTTTCAATAAGGTTTAAAAAGGATTTTAAACCTGATTAAAGGGGATTTGCGAAGGGAAATGCAAAAAAATGAGGAAAAAAGAACAGTAAGAGGAAAAGGGAATAAAAATGAGGTTAATTTTGAGTGGAAGAATGCGTAAAAATGAAGGGGAAAATGGATTTTTGTAGCAGCCTTTTCCTTTGGTAAACAACAAATTTTTCAAAATTTTAAGAGGGAAACAGTAGTGAAGATTAATCAAAGGATAAGATATCTTCACAGGAGTTCAAGAACTAACAATTTGGCAATAAAATTGTTTCTTGAAGGCTTCAAACATGATTTAGCCACGATTTGATATGAAAATTTTTATAGGTGGCTAACAGGAATAATAAAAATAACGATGTTGGAGTCTTTGGCATTTATATTTTATGAAGTAGTGGGATTGGGGTGCTTTTGAGCATATTTGAGCTAGGGACATCTATTTAGTATAGCTAAATTGATTTATTTTTTATGCCCTTTTATATTTAAGCTACATACAGCATATAAAAGAGGATCCAAGACCTGTCTAACATTTTTATTGCATTTTTTTCCTTATACAACGTCCTCATTGAAGAAATTGCAGAAATTCCCAAAAAGGAATATTACAACGAGTCACATTGCACTGAGGCCACCTAGGAGTTTGCAACTACCCCCCAATTAGCAAGCATGGAAAAATCCTTATCACCCATGACAACCACAAGGAACAGTCAAACGGATGAAAACAACAATAATACTCTCTTAGAAGTTCCCCCCAAACCCTCCTCACCCCGCACCAAGGCCAGCTAGGAGTCCACCCACACAGCGGAAATAGTGCACCTCAAGCGCCTGCGATGACCTCAATGAAAAGGCAAACAAAGGAAACAAATGGATAACAAGCAACCCCACAAACTCTCTCTCTAAAATTCCTCCCAACTGTCCCTGCCCCACACCAATTCCACCTAGGATTCCACTCAGAAAGCAACAACGATGGACCTCAATCACGTTATTTCCTATGGTGACCTCGATGCGAAGGAAAAGTAAGGAAATAAAGGGATAAAAACCGACCCCAAAAATTATCTTAAAAATTCCATCCAACCCTTCACACCCAGCAACAAGGCCACCTAGGAGTCCACCCAGACAACAACAACAATGGACCTTGATCACTTGATTACCTGCTGAAACCTCACTACAAAGGAAAAAGAAGGAAGTAAAAGGAGAATGACCAAGTTGAAAACCTGTATTAGAAATTCCACCCCAACCCACCCTGCATCCCACCGAGGCCACCTAGAAGCCGAATTGGTCAGGAGAAACAGTGGACCTCGATTGTTTCATCACCAACGACACCTCAATGAAAAAGGAAAATGAAAGAAATAAAACAAGAATGACCGATACTACAACCTAGGATTCCACTAGAAGAGCAACATTGATGGACCTCAATCACCTGATTTCCTGTGGTGACCTCGATGTGAAGGAAAATTAAGGAAATAAAGGGAGAACAAAATTACCACTCATGTGCTACCGAGTGGGGATGGAGATAATATTAAAGTCAACCACCATACAAATGACCCAAGACCATTCTTCAGGCACACCCAAATAAGAAACTCAATTACCAACCCACCTTTCACACAAAAATCTAACCCCTCCCCCCACCAAAAGGGGAGGAAGTGAAAAATATATAAAAGAGCCGACTTCATCGAGCTAGTGAGAAAAAATCCAACCTCTCCCACCCACCAAAAAGGGAGGAGGTGAACAATATAGCAAAGATAAAATTTCAACGGAGCTAATGAGCAACCAAGGGTCATGAGAGAGACATATATGGGTGGCCAATCATCTCAAGGAGCCACACACAACAACCTCATCCAACTCCAAGAACATAGAGCGCAAGGGTAACTATGTTCACATATGCCTCCAGGACGAGCATGGCCAAAATTACCACTCATATGCTACTGAGTGGGGATGGAGAGAATATGAAAATTGGCAACCCTACAAATGACCCAAGGGCATTATTCAAGCACACCCAAACAAAAACCTCAATTACCAACCCACCATTCACACAAAAATCAAACCCCTTCCTCCACACCAAAAAGGGAGGAGGTGAACAATATAGCGAAGATCTGATTTCAACAGAGCCAATGAGTGACCAAGCAGCATAAAGAGTCAACTTCAACGAAGCCAAAGAGCTACCAAGAGGCACAAGAGTGACATAGTGAAGAGTCGATTTCAATGGAGCAAACAAGCAAACAAAAGCAACGAGAGGAACATAGTGAAGGGTTGATAGCAATGGAGCAAACGAGTGACCAAGGGGCGCGAGAAAGACATAGGCAGCTAGCCACTCATCTCAAGGAGCCATACACAACAACCCCATCCAACTCGGAGAACATAGAGAGGAAGGGGAAATTTGTTCACATATGCTTCTTAGGACGAGCATTGCCAAAACATTACCACTCATATGCTACCGAGTGGCGATGGAGAGAAGAAAGACGATGACCCTAAAAATGACCCAAGGCCATTCTTGAAGCACACCTAAACAAAAAAACTCAATTACTAACCCACCTTTCACATGAAAATCCAACCCCTACCCCTAACCAAAAAGGGGATACCTGAATGACCGAATGAAGGCAGAAGAATGTGCACAAGGCACTTGAGCAGTCAAAACTTAGAAAATTTGATACGACCACCCTCAAATAAAACAACCCAACCCAATCACGTTTCATCATGCACCTCAAACGAAATGACTCAACCCAAACTCATTTCATTGGGCACCATGATAGGGCGCGACACGACAAGCCCAACCAAATGAAGGCAGAATGGAGCAAATGGAAAATGCACCACATGAATGTGCACAAGAAACCTGAGTGATTTTCACTTAGAAACTTTGATATGGTTTCTCTTAAAAAAAACGACCCGACCCGAATGTGTTTCATCGAGCACCCTGACATGAAAAGACATGCTGCACTCGAACGAATGAAGGCACAAGGGAGGAAACAAAAAACAGGTTACACGAACATGCACAAGCCACCCAAGTAGTCACAACTTTGAAAATTTGATACGACCACCCTCAAATGAAACAACCTGACCCGAACTCGTTTCATCGGGCGCCCTCACATGACCTGGCACTATGCTCCCAACTGAACGAAGGCACAAGGATGAAAAATTAAAATGGGTTGCACGAACATGCACAAGGGACTCAAGAGGTCAAAACTTAGGAAATTTGATATGGCCACATGACAGGATAGGATGTGCTCGACTGAACAAAGGCACAAGGGAGAAAACTACAAATGTGCCGCACGAACAGGCACAAGGAAACCAGGTGGTGACAACTTAGAAAATTTGATACGGTCTCCCTCAAAGAAAATGACCCGACTCGAACGTGTTTCATCGGGAGCCCTCACATGGCACAACACGACGTGTGTGATAGAACGAAGGCACAAGGGTGCAACCAACAAATGGGCCACATGAAAGTGCATAAGGCACCTGGGTGCTCACAACTTAGCAAATTGGATACGACCTCCCTAAAAAAAAACAACCCGACCGAAAAGCGTTTCATCAAGTGCCCTCACACGGTGCAACAGGGCCTGCCCGACCGAGTGATGGCACAAGGGATCAAACGAAAAATGAGCCACATGAACGACCACAAGGCACCCAAGGCACCTGGGTAGTCACAACTTAGAAAATTTGATATGACCACCCTCAAATGAAATGACTTAACCTATGTTAGTATGAATCTTTTGTCGAAGTGTATGAAAAAACACCACTTTAGGTATGCATAACTTATAGCCCTAACATCAAATATGGATGCCAATATCTTTAGATCTGCAGTTAGTTGATCAAGACAAATGCTGCACAAATCCAGATCTATGCATAAAAAGACATTAAGCAGTGAAAGTAAGGTTTTTCTCCATACATCTAATAGACAAGACAAGAAAAATATTTTTGAAAGAATTTTATATTAAGGGCACCTTAGAGGAAAACAAGAAAGGTGTTTCCAATTCTCCTCAATGAGATGGGTTCTTGAAATTCCTCAACGCTTTAGATCTAGCATTTCTCTCTCTTGTTGGTGTAGAAAACCCAGACAAACATAGAACTCAAAGGGAGTTCACAAAGTGAAATAATGGAAAATTTGACAATGATAATGGCTCAAAGTCAGACCAAGAGCATAGATCTAGAGTGATCTAATAGGCAACAAAAGGTGACAAATGAATGGGAAAACCCTTCTATTTGTAACAAAATATTAGGTCATTCTAGATCTTGGTGCATGATTAAAATAATATTAACCACATATAGATCCACCTTTTATGGAATATTTTGTTATATTTGTTGGAGCGAAAATGCATTTGACTTGGGTCAAATCCCTTTATTTGTAAATAATAAATAAATAAATGATTTATTTAGTATTTTAAGGAAGTGGTTGAATGTTAATTAAATAAATAACTATTTATTTAATTATTTATAAATGATTTAGTCATATTTAAAAAGGAATATTATTTAAATAAGATCTAAATAATTATTCCGAGGAAATAATAAGATAAATAAGGATTTATCTAATTACTTTCCTTGTTTTGGGTTAAATATGACCACGAATAATAATTATTATTTTTTAATTAATTATTCAATGAGGAAAATCAAACAAATATAGATTTCTTTAATATTTCTCTTTGGGATTTCCTATTTAGACCATAAAAAACCTAATAAATGTGTTTTATTAAGTTATTTTACATACTAAAAGCAATTTTACTTAGGGTAAAATTGGTCGTACATGGTGTACTTGGGTCCATCTAATGATAATAGGTTAGATGACCAAAAAATGGTGTAACAACCTGAATGCATTTCATTGGGAATCCTCACATGGTGTGACATGGCTTGCCCGACTGAACAAAGGCACAAAGGAGAAAATGGAAAACGGGTCACATGAACATGCACAAGGCACCTAGGCGATCATAACTTAGAAAATTTGATACGACCGCTCTCAAAAAAAATGACCCAACCTGAACACATTTCATTAGGTGCCCTAAAATAAAATGACCCGACCTGAATGTGTTTTATCAAGCACCCTCACACGACACGACATGACGCACCTAACCAAATGAAGGCATAAAGGAGAAAACGACAAAAATTATGCACAAATGTGCATAAGGCACCTAAGCAGTCAAAACTTGGCAAATTTGATATGGCCGCCATCAACGTGTTTCGTCGGGTGCCCTCACAAGGTGCGACATGACGCACCTGACCAAATGAAGGCAGAAGGGAGAAGATGACAAACAGGCTGCACAAACGTGCACCAAGCACTCGAGCAGTCACAACTTAGAAAATTTGATACGACCGCCCTCAAATGAAATGACCCAACCCAAACATGTTTCATCCGGCTCCCCCAAACGAAACAACCTAACCTGAATGTATTTCCTTAGGCACCCTCACACGGCACGATCGACCAAACGAAGGCACAAAGGAACAAATGGAAAACAAGAGGCACGAACCTGCACAAGGCACCCAGGTGGTGACAACTTATAAAATTTGATACGCTTACCCTCAAATGAAATGACCCGACCCAAACATGTTTCATTGTGCACCCTAGCACTAAAGGACGTGCCCGACCAAAGGAAGGCACAAGTGAGAAAATGAAAAACGGGCCACATGAACGTGCACAAGGCCCCCGGACAGTCATAACTTAAAAAATTTGATATGTCTGTCCTCAAATGAAATGACTTGACCCGAATGCATTTCATCGAACACCCTCACATGGAAATACACGGTGTGCTAGACCGAACACATTTCCTTGGGCGCGCTCATACGACCCAACCTGACCCTACCCGAACATGTTTCCTTGGGCACCCTCACACGACTCCACCCTCACACGTTTCCTTGGGTACCCTCACATGACCCGATCTGACCCCTCCCAAACACATTTCCTTGGGCGCCCTCACATGACCCGACATAACCCAATCAAAGGCAAAAGGGAGAAAAAAGGAAACGGGTCGCGCGAACGTGCACAAGGCACACAGGCAGTCACAAGTTAGCATTTTTTATATGACCTCCCTCACACAACCCGACCCAACTTGACCTGACACGAACGTGTTTCCTTGGGTGTCCTGACACAACATGACCTGGCCCTCCCGAATGAAGGCTGTATTATCCCAAAATCGGGACTGCTAGCAAGGCATGCCTAAAAAACTCATTTTTCAGGAATGTCTACTATAGCTCTTGAAATCATCCCTTGGATCCCTTATATATGAGTATCTAATACCTAAATCTAGGAAGACACCAGAAAAAAATCTCTCTAGGTGGGTCAAAATAGATCTCCCACACCTAGGAAGGCTTGAAAACAGCCCAAAGAAGGGACTGTAGCAATATAAAAGAACATTGCCAAAAAAATAATGCAGTTCTAGATAGCAGTAGTAGTAGGCCAATATGATAGCTTGAAAATAAATTATACAATGATAAATCAGATTTACAGTAAGGCCCAATCAATTTATAGGATAAAGAAAGAGACTTTATGGAGAAGAACCCTCTAAAAGAGGTGCTGCAGCAAATGTATTTCACTACAAAGCCTTGACAGCATTATTTTGATGAGTAAATAGTAGCTATAGGTTAAAACTCAAATATAGGATAGATATATGTACAAAATATTAGATCTATATCAGATCTATACACTATACTATCTCTATTTTACATCCCCCTTGGGGTTTTTAGCAAAACATGGAGCACAAAGAGTAGATATGAGATCTACTGCAGTAGATCTAGAGAATGATTCCGACATTATGAAGCAAATGTATCAATGAATATATCAAATCTAAAATGAATGTGGATTGTATGGCCAATCCATGGATAACCACAATGTAAGGAAGGATCCTTTACACCAAAGATCTCTCCTCCAAATAGTTGCCAAACACCTTGCAACTCTTCACTTGCGAAATAATGCAAATATGGGATAGAAATTGTGTTTTAGGCTTGATGAAGACTCTAGCCTGATTCCAAGTTGTAGATCTGAAGCTCAAGACTACTAATACACTCTTTCCAATAGGATAGAAGGCTTTCCCACTGAGAAGAGGCACTAATATGGTATAGATCTGAATAGATCTAGCCTCCACTTGTTGTTGCTCACAAGGAAAACCAAATCCTCAATTGGATCTGAGTTTTAGTTGGAAGAATAATTTTTTCCAAATGCCAGATATTGGACCAATAAATGCAAGGCTCTTCCAAGAGGGCTCTCAAGGAAAGAGGTGGGATTCCCAACTAGGAACACAGAAGTGCTAAACAACACTATTCTCAGTTAAACAACCATAGAATGAGAAGTGTCTAAACAGACAATTACTTTCAATAGAATATGTTCAAAAACCCCTCTCATGCATCTATCCTCTTTCATTTATAGGATGAAAGCCTTGAAAAACCCTAAACTATCTCAAAGGTTTAGCTCCTTTCACATTTGGAACCACCAACTAGATCTACACTATTTATCTTAGTACATTACGTTTGGAAAGCACTGTAGATTTGGTCCTGTTGACCCAGTAAATTGTCACAATTCCCTTTCACACATGAAGGAGTTTCATTAAAGCAGCCCAGATTTAGCCTTGTTCATATAGGCATCGATTTATTTTGTTGTTTTAGGAGTTTAATTTTTCCTCCTTTACAATTTTATTTTTGAACAAGAAAATGAAAACAAAAAGGAATATTGCTATTAGCTTGGGCTAATTAGGAACATTATAGTGCTCCCCTCCAAAATGTTTCTTGTCCTCAAGAAACTGATAAGGTGAGTGCTGAAACTCATCTCCTCCTCCATTGGTGTCACAAACAAAGGATAAGCTTCTCTCATAATCTAAGTGATCACCAAACCATCCATCCAAGACTTGTCCCAACAATGTCCTCATGAGGTGCAAACAACCCCTCCCATAAGGAAATAATGAATCACATGAAACAATTATGGTTTTCCCAATGCCCTCCCTAAAATAAAAAACATAAAGTACTAGGAGTGTAGTCATCCCATAGGGCACATGCATGCCTTCCCTCCTTCCTCCATTCATCCCCATGAAAATTACAAGCACATCATCAATATATGGAAACAAGACAATATACAAATAAATATAAATATGTATACATGGAGGTGGATCATAGTCCCACATGTGGAACCAGCACAGAGCATCTCCTACTTGCATAAAACCAAGATGTGGTAAGTGGTTTTCCCACCACTTACTTGTTGCCCAAATCATCTCACTGTTGTAGGAAATGTGAGATATATTTGGTGCCTTTGGGAAGCACCCATCATGAAAATAAATCTCCCTTTGCCTCCTGCAAATTGTGCAGCAACTCTTCAACTCCCTCAAAAATGTTTAGGAGTGGAGTTTTCTCCATGGAATATTCCAACTTATGCAAAAATGAAGATTTCTTGGGCTTGATTGGCTCTTCCCAAGAAGTCTCTGAATGTTTCACATCAAATATATTCACTAGTCTGCTAGTGAACCTTGCATAAGAAGAGATGTTTATCCCCTTTAAGGAAGAGGATTCAAACATCCACCAAGCATAAGATTTCCCTTGAAGATGTAGTGTTGCTGCTCTCAAGTCTTCTCCTTTTGTCACTTGATGCAGCTACAAGTACATGTCAAGCTTCTTTACCCAAGACTTGGCTGAGTCTTTAGGTGATCCATCAAAAATAGGTAGAGAAATCTGCCCAAAGTGTGTTAAAGGCACCCTTTCCTCCCACTGTAGGTGCCAGATCTTGCTTCTTGGATTTGATATAACTCCGGGAAACTGAGATGCTCTTTGAACCTCGCTGATTGAGATTAATATTCTTGGAGATAATCACCAAGAGATTCCTCCTTTGGTGTTCCTCCTCTTCCTCCTTTCTTTGACAAGAAAGTAGGCATGCTACAATGTTGTGGAACATATTGTGTGGCTAAATGCTCACAAACATCATATGAAGTAGTGGGGATTTCTTCATGTGCAAACCCTTTCAGAGGATCTTCTTATCTTCCACTCCTCACTCCCCTGATTTAATTCTTCAACTCATGCATATTTTGGAACACAGTTTTAGGAAAATGTTTCCCAATCAATCTTCCAGATGAACGGTTTGAACACTTCACTTCTATGTCTTCGGTGTAACCACATTTCTTCATAAATATTTTCTTCCCATCAAAATACATATTTTCTATTGAAAATCAAATCACAGGTTGTGCCAAGAAATTTACTTCGATACCATTGTAATATCCCAAATTCAGGACTACAAGCAAGACATGCCTGAAAAATGCATTTTTTAGGAATGGATGCTATAGAACTTGAAATCAGCCCTTTGATCCCTTATATCTAAGTATCTAAGACCTAAATCCAAGAGGAGATTAGAAAAAAATCTCTCTAGGTGGGTTAAGAAGATCTCCCACACCTAGGAAGGCTTGAAAACTGCCTAAAGAAGGGACTACATCAATGTAAAAGAACACACCCCAGACAATAACACAGTTCTATATAGTAGTAGTAGTAGGACAATATGATAGCATTAAAATTAATTATACAATGATAATTCAGATTTACACTAAGGCCTAACCAATGTGCAGGAGAAAGAAAGAGACTTTACGTAGAAAAACCCTCTAAAAGAGGTGCCACAACAAATGTATTTCACTGCAAAGCCTTGACAGTGTTATTTTAATGAGTAAAAAGTAGTTGTAGGTTAAAAATTAGATCTAGGATAGATCTGTGTAAAAAATATTAGATCTATATCAGATCTGCACACTAGACTGTCTCTATTTTATATCCCCCTTGGGGTTTTTAGCAAAACATGAAGCACAAAGAGTAGATATGAGATCTACTAGAGCAGATCTACAGAATGATTCATAAATTTTGAAGTAGATGGATCAATGAATAGATCAGATCTAAAACAAACATGGTTTTTATGGCCAATCCATGGATCACCATAGTGTAAGGAAGGCTCCTTTACACCAGAGATCTCTCCTCCAAATAATTTCCAAACACCCTGCAACTCTTCACTTACAAAATAACACAGATCCGGGATAGAAACTATGTTGTAGGCTTGATGAAGACTCTGGCCTGATACCAAGTTATAGATCTGAAGCTCAAGACTACTAATACACTCTTGCCAATGGGATAGAAGGCTTTCCCACTGAAAAGAGGCACTAGTATGGTCTAGATCTGAATAGATATAGCCTCCACTTGCTACTGCTCACAAGGAAAACCAAACCCTAAATAGGATTTAAGTTGTAGTTGGAAGAAGAATCTTGGCCAAATTCCAGATAGTGGACCAAGAAATGCAATACTCTTCCAAGAGGCATCTTAAGGAAAGAGGTTGGATTTCTAACCAGGAACACCAAACTGCTAAACAACACTATTCTCAGCTAAACATCCAGAGAATGAGAAGTGTCTAAACAGACAATTCCTTTCAATACAATATGTTCAAAAACCCCTTTCATGTTTCTCTTCTCTTTCATTTATAGGATGAAAGCCTTGCAAAACCCTAAACCATCTCAAAGGTTTAGCTCCTTTCACATTTGGAACCTCCAACTAGATATGTGATGTTTATCTTGGTACATTGCATCTAGACAACATTGTAGATTTGATCCTATTGACCCATTCAATTGTCACAATCCTCTTTCACACATGAAGGATTTTCACTAAAGAAGCCCAGATTTAGCCTTGTTCATATGGGCATTGATTTATCTTGTTGTTTTAGGAGTTTAATTTGTCCTCCTTTACAATTTTATTCTTGAAAAAGAAAATGAAAACAAAAAGGAATATTCCTATTAGCTTGGGATAATTAGGAATATTACAAAGGCACATGGGAGAAAACAACAAACAGGCCACACGAACCTGGACAAGGCACATGAGCTATCACAACTTAGCATTTTTTATATGGCCTCCCTCACATGATCCGAACAGAACATGTTTCCTTGGGCACCCTCACACGGCTTGACCTAACTCGACCTAACCTGAATGTGTTTCCTTAGGAACCCTCACATGACATGATTCGACCCGCTAGAATCAAGGCAAAATGGAGAAAATGGAAAATAGGTCACATAAACGTGCACAAGGCACACGGGCATTCACAACTTATAATTTTTGATATGACCTCCCTGACACGAACCGAATCAACCTGAACACATTTCCTTGGGCGCCATCACACGACACGACCCGACCCAGCCAAACAAAGACACTAGGGAGAAAATGGGAAAAGGGTCACATGAACATGAACAAGGCACATGGGCGGTCACAACTTAGCAATTTTGATATGGCCATCCTCACACGACCCGACCCGATCCGACCCGAATGTGTTTCCTTGGGCGCCCTCACACGACCCAACCTAACCTGACCTGACTTGCCTGAACACATTTCCTTGGGCACCCTCACATGACACGGCCCAATCTGACCTGCTCGAACGCATTTCCTTTGGTGCCCTCACACTACACTACCCGACCCGACCTGACCTGCTCGAATGAAGGCACATTGGAGCAAATAGAAAATGGGTCACATGAACGTGCACAAGGCACACGGGTAGTCACAACTTTGCATTTTTGATACATCCTCCCTCACATGACCCGACCTGACCTGACCCAAAAGTGTTTCCTTAGGCACCTTCACACAGCATGACTCGATCTTCCCGAACAAAGGCACAAGGGAGAAAATGGGAAATGGGTCACATGAATGTGCACAAGGCACATGACCGGTCACAAATTATAATTTTTTATACGGCCACCCTCACATGACCTGACCCGACCAAACCCAAACACATTTCCTTGGGTGCCCTCACACGACCAGACCGTACTTGACCCTACCCAACTTTCCCGAACATGTTTCCTTAGGCACCCTCACATGACACCACCCGCCCTGAGCAGACCTGCTCGAACACATTTCCTTGGGCACCCTCACATGACACGACCTTACTGACTCACCCGAACGCATTTCCTTGGGTGCCCTAACACAACAGAAACCACCCAAACATATTTCCTTATGTGCCCTGACATGGCACGAACTGAACCAGCCTGCCCGAACATGTTTCCTTGAGAACCCTTACACAACCTAACCTGAACACGTTTCCTTGGGTGCCCTCACATGACTTGACCCATCCAAACGTGTTTCCTTGGGCCCCTTCACACAACACAAACCAACCTGATCATGTTTCCTTATGCGCCCTCACACGACTCAACTCGAATTGCCCGAACGAAGGAAAGAGGGAGTAAATGACAAATGGGTTGGATGAACATGCACAAGGCACAGGGGTGGTCACAACTTAACATTTTTAGCATGGGTGCCCTCACACAACCTAACCCGAGCTTCCTGAATGCATGACCCAACCCACCTGAATGCACGACCCAACCCGCTCGAACGCATGACTTGAGCTACCTAAACGCACGACAGGAACGAAATGACCTGAATCACCCAAATGCATGACCCGACCTGCCTGAGCGTGTGACTCGAACAACATGACTTGACTAGCTTGAACACATGACCTGACCCACCCTAACGGCACTACTTGAACTGCACAACCTGACCCTCTAAAACATGCACAAAGCACACCCACGATCACCACTTAGCATTTTTGACATGGCCACCCTCACACAACGTGACCTAACCCGACCCACACGAACAAGTTTTCTTGGGCGCCCTCACACAGGTGAGGCATTGGCACCACTACCACTTCATGACAGATGGTATCAAATCTCGATTCACTGTAAGTTGATATTTGTTGAAGCTTGAATATTGAAGCAGAAATACAATGATAGGGCTGTAGTTGGTATCGAAGCTTGGACGTTATATTGGTTGGTCTCAGTGAAATAGTGGTAGGGAAATACATTGGTCATGGTCAAAGCTGCATAAGAAGGCATGGAAAGTTGGGAAAATGTCAAGGGATGATCTCTCAGACCTTGTACAGGTTGATGTTTTTTTCGCTTCGTTGAGTTTCATTCATCGCATGTCCACCGAATGCTTCCAATGCCCTCCTCAACACGTGGGTCTTACATACCCCCCCACTTAAAATAAGATTGTTGTCCATGAAAGTGCTACCATCGTCATCACATCATATCATCATAATATATCGTTGCAACTTTTGTCATGATATATCATCGCACAATGTCATTGCATAAACCATCAAGGCTCATTTCTAACATATCTAAAGTAAATTTCTCCTCAATCCATGATCATCAACACATCTGTGACAATCACCACGTGTTATACCATCGTGGGAAGTCAATCTCTCCATAATGGCCACATGTTGCTACAACATATATCATGTCAACCCATCATATATCATCAAAATCAAGTGAATCTCTACATCGAGTACTCAAAACAACTCAACATAAAAAAATGTGTTATGTATCGATCATACCTTGCACACTGCTATAGCCCTCATAAATTGAACTAATTGGGTGACTAGTCCAACCATATGTTCTCATCGTAAGAATTCAAATCTTCATACCCTGCATTAGTTTTTCCTCTCACATCATGTCACATCAAGCAACTCCATCAAGAATTTGTCCCATATGAGTTTAAAGTAAGCCATGTTCATGTACATGAAGCTCCCTTCATCTCATCTGCAACATGATGTCCATCCAGCAAGCCATCTCTATCTGAAATTTGTTTCTTGTGATGCCAATATCCATGTGTTTTTAAAAAGACAGTCACAAATATCAAGCATCATCCATGCGCAAAAGGTAATCCTCAAATAAATTCAAAAAAATCCTCTCGACAATGTGCCATATTCAGGTCCATGAAGCTATGTTCATCCCATTTGCAATATGAATCCAACATGCATAACAAAGTTAATTCAAGAAGGCTCAACCCATGCCCAAGTTTATACCACCATGGCATCTCATCGCCACATCTCCATCAAGCTTGAAAGTGTCATGTTGATCATCTCCATCAAGTGACTCCCCACAAACACACCCCATAAATGTTCTCAAAGGTATGCATCCCATAATGCATCAAAACCAAGATGAATCTCAATCTCAACTCCTCAGTGAACTAGATACTACAAGATCATTGTATTATGAATCCCCTAATGAATGCAACTCCATCATGAAATCCCATGCATCATCCTATCCAAAGCATTGGCAAGCATAATTTTATTGGCCATGAGTGCCACCACAAGTTGTTCTCACCCCAAAAGTCATATGAATGTTCTCATATGTTGCTCATAGGTTGCTCATCCAACCAATGCCTTCTTGCTCAAAGTGAACAACATCCATCAGCACATCTATAAATGATCTCCATGTAGCACCAACTATTGATCCTTCTCAAAATACTACTTGACACTCCTCCATGATGCTCATAAGTGGCACCTAGTAGGTGCACTTTCATAATTTATCCACATAATTTCCTCCCATGCCCTCTTGTCAATGTACATGCCTTTGGCTTCTCATGTGTCCATAAAGAGTACACTCATATCAACTCTATTCATCATCATGTGTATATTGTATAGGTTAAGTGCCCTCAGTCACTTCCACCATCATCATCATGAGTCCCTCCTTCAAGGATTCTCCCCCACTAAAGGTGCACCAACAATTCATTCTTGGTTGTAAGCCATGAAGAAGTCTACCCAAAAAATGTGGCCTACTAGCAAGGCAGTCCATGAGTCATGATAGACACCTAGCCAATTTCCATGTGGCTAAGAATGACCCATATAAATCACTAAGATCATCAAGTTCCACCCTTGTCACAAGAATTTGAGCCTACTAGAGTGAGGTCACAAATTTCCCTATCAAGGTCTACAACACGAAATTCTCCTTGCTTCTCCAATGTACAAGGTTCCATCATAGTGATCCAAGGAAAGGTCCTCCATGGTATTTGCAAAGAATTCATATTCTTGCTCATTCCTACATATGATCCATCTCCTAAATGCTCAATTGAAACAAAAGTTATATCTTCATGAAGACTCTCTAAGCGAGTGTCCTCTATCCTGATCAATGTATGTAATGTTTTCAATCCAGGTACTGCCTGCTCATCAAGTTCCTCCTTGATCATTGTCATTTCTACAACATTTTCATGTGGTTCATCCACTAATGCCTAAAATTTTCTTGGTCCAGGTTCAACTTGTTACATAATTTCTTCCTTGATAATATTTGTATCCTCAACATCCTCCTGATAATCATCCATCACTGATGCTTCTAATGTGCTTGGCACTCATCCAACCTGTTCATCAAGTTCATCCTTGACTTCAACCACATATGAAACATCCTTGTGAGAATCATCCACCATAAATTCTTGTAATGTGCTTGGTCCATGCCCAACCTTTTCATCAACTTCTTCCTTGACTTCAATCACATATACAAGTTCTTTTTGTTTGGACATTGTAGGCTTCATGCCAGCATGCTTCATCTTTCCAATGTCTCTAAGTTTGAGAAGCTTATCAAGTAACTTGCTTCGCTCTTCTTCCACAATGTCCATTTTTGCTCAAAGAATTTTCACTTTCTTTATAAGTTGAAAGATTTCATCTTTGTTCATGTGAGATGTCCTCCTCTTTCCCAATGCATTAATGGTACAACTCACCTCAACAAATTCTTTTCCACTTCCTTCAAATTCTCTTTAATTTCTTTAAAGTTCATTTTAATGAAAAAAAATCATCCATCAAGATTCAATACCACTTGCAACATTGCAACTGTATCCCTGATCAATAATAAAAATACCCTAAAAAGGTAGCTCTGATACCAATTTCCACACCACAATACATGTGGTAGTCTCCCAACCACTCTATAGATGGGTGTGGAACTAGCTTATTTTTCTCTTTTCAAATATTCAATAAGTATACTACTCCTAAGTCAACACTTGTTTAATAAATCTTCCAAAGTGTTCTTGTGTGGAAATACAAAATAAATAAACATTGATATCAGACCACATGAGTGCCCATATATTCAAGGGAGGGGAAACTCCCATTAATAAATCTTCCGGATATTATGTTTCAATAAATATGTACAATCTGCAATAATTATACAACCAAGCCTACATAAACCATTTATGCTTCTTTCAAAATGTGCTTATACCTTGGTCTAGCCTCAACATCTTCCCAACAATACAAAAAATCCAAACGAACCCCAAAATTCCCTTTTATAACATGTTTCTGAAGTCTTCACGAATTCTGGTTTAAGTGGGTCACTCAGGTCACAGATGCCCTTGGCACCCTGAATGGGTTTCTGCACGTGGGTCACCTGGGTCACAGCCCGCATGTGTTTCCTGAGCATCTTTGACCTGACCTAACCCTGAAGAACAACCTTCGTACCTTCAAACAATGTTATTCACGTCCTAAATGAAGACGCGTTGCACGAACCCAACTTGACCTAAATGCGGCCACCCTAAACACTGTTCTGCACACGTCCTACAGAAGGAACCTGAATCGACCCTACCCCTAAAACTCTTTTGCATGCATCCAGTGAAAGGAACCACACTCCACCTGAGGGTGAACACTGAATGCATTTTTACCTGACTTGACCCAGACTTTCTTTCCTTGTTGCAGCTTTTCCTCCACCCGTGACCATTGCTCTAGCTCACGCCTTAGCTTACCAATGGTGGAATCAACAAGATTTTGATGTCATTCTTGCTTTCCTTTATCATCCATCACACATCCTCCTTTTATATGTGTGTTTTGCCACACATTACTTCCATGGGTGGGGCTTGACCCATATGGCCAACCCACTAAATGTCTATAAAGCGTTGGTTACGATGTAACATTTCCTCCTTATCGTTGAATTGCCACCACAGCCAGCTGATAAACATCCAAGACAACAGTTAGCCATTTTTGGATGTGTTTATGCATGTTTCTCTTAAACATCACACGATCACTATGATAACGTTGCATAATAGCCGAATGTTGTTTTCATTTGTCGGTGCACCCGTCTAACCTTTCGTCATAATTTTCATTTCTTCATTGACCATCATTCATTGCATGTCCACCGAATGATTCCAATTCACTCGGTCACCATCCTCAACTCATGGGTCATACAGAAGCAGTTTCCATCGCGACGGACGTATACTTGGGTGGTGTCCATTGAGCACGGACATGGAAACCTTATATTTTACATAGTTTTTTGTCTTTCATCATGGAGGAGCGAGGAAACCCAACCTTCCCTGCAGTTGGATCACTTTCATCGTGATGAGGCATGAAAACTCCAATTTATAGAGATAGACCAGGGAATCAGTTTCCATCATGCTACAAAATTGAAGGGCGGTTCTTTGTCATGTTGCGTAATCGAAGGAATGAGTTCCATAAACTTAGGAAATTTCAGTCGTGCTATGAGATAGAAACCCAATATCCCTACACCAGGGCCATGTTTTTCATCATGGTGGGAGATGGAAACCACAAGGTTCCCGCAATTAGGTATTTTCCCTCGTGCCATGAAATAGAAGCCCCAACGTTCTACAGACTTGGGTAGTTCTCTGTCATGTCGTGATATCGAAACTTGACTTCCCTACATTGAGGCCATGGTTTTTGTCATGGAGGGACATGGAAATCCTTGAGCTTCCCAGAATTGGGAGGTTTCCATCATGTTGAAAAAATGGGAACCCCCAAGCTCCGCAGACTTAAGCGATGGTTTATGTTGCGTCATGAAATCGAAACTCGAAGTTCTCCATACTTGTGTAGAAATTTTAGCAAAGGTGTGGCATGGAAACCCCAAGTTATGCATATGAAAAATTTACGGAAGGCAGAGAAACTAAACAGCAGAGTGAGAAAGAAGTGAAACAACAAAATCGTGAGAACACACATCCTTTGATAGATTCATTAAAGTGGATTTATACAAGAAAATGGACGGTTAACTGGACGGTTATCTAGAAACTGAAATCGAACTAAATCAAAACTGATTCTAAACTAATCTGTAGCGCAACTAATACTTTAACACTCCCCCTTAATTTTGAGGGTTACATATGTTTTATTCCTAACTTTTGACATTGAAATTCAAAATTAACTTTTCCTAGCGGTTTGGTGAAAATATTCGCTAACTGCTCCTTGGAATCACAAAATTTGAGAACAATGTCACCATTCTTAACGATTTCACGAATGAAGTGAAAACGAGTGTCGATATGTTTGCTTCTTTGATGAAACACATTGTTCTTCGACAAGGAAATAGCGGAAGTGTTGTCACAAAGGATTGAAATCGGTTCATTTTATGTATATCCAAAGTCAGAGAGAAGTCTTTTTAGCCACACTGCTTGACATGATGCTGAATTTTCTGCAACATACTTGGCCTCTGTTGAAGATAGTGCAACTATGGGTTGCTTTTTGGATGACCACGAGATCAAGTTTCTTCCAAATAGAAAAGCATAGCCATAAGTGCTTTTCTGATCATCAATACAACCTGCATAATCACTATCTGTATAACCAACAAGCTTACTGTCTGCAAAGGCTGCATACGATAAACCATAAGTAGATGTACCTGCAATGTATCTTAACACCCTTTTTCCAGCTTTCCAATGACAGTCTTTAAGAGATTCCATAAACGTGGAGATATAACTAGCTGCAAATGCTATATCAGGCCTAGTAGCAGTAAGATACATAATACTACCAGCAAGTTGCTTATACAAAGTCGCATTAACAATAGTACCCACATCATCTTTACTCAACTTTGTACCAACTTCGATAGGAGTATCAACCGATTTACACCTGTCCATCCTAAACTTTTTTAAAATGTTAGTAGCATACTTCTGTTGACTCATAAACATACCATCCTATGTTTGTTTCACTTCGATACCTAAGAAGTATCTCATTAATCCAAGATCTGTCATTTCAAATTCATTTTTCATTGCAGATTTAAATTCATCTAACTACATGTTACCTATATATATTATGTCATCAACATAAAGACACAATATCAAAATATTACCTTGATGATCATTCTTGATATACAAAGTGGGCTCGTGGTCGCTCCTTCGGAAACCATTATTCAACAAGTAATGGTCTATTCGGCTGTACCAAGCTCTTGGAGCTTGCTTCAAGCCATACAACGCTTTCTTTAACCTGTACACTTTATGTTCGTGATTTTTTATTTCAAAACCAGGTGGTTGTTCAATATACACTTCTTCATTCAAGACACCATTCAAAAAAGTAGACTTTACGTCCATTTGGTAAATAGGCCACTTGTTTTGTGCTGCAATAGCCAATACAAATCGAACTGTATCAATTCTTGCTATAGGTGCAAATGTTTCACCATAATCTATGCTAGGTTTCTGAGAAAAACCTTTGGCAACTAATCGTGCTTTGTGCTTATCAACTTCACCTCTCTCATTTAACTTTGTTTTAAAAACCCATTTGACACCTATTGAGTTTTTATCATGAGGTAGATCAACCAAATCCCAAGTTTGATTTCTTTCAATAGCATCGATTTCATTATTCATAGCATCTACCCATACTTTATCTTTTATAGCCTCTTCAAAAAAAGTAGGTTGAAATGAAAGAAATGAAAAATTTATATCATCAACATCATCTTGTGCATAAATATCACTTAAGTTTCTCATCTTTGGATTATCAGAATCAGACTCAGAAGACAATGAACTGCTACTGCTGGATGAACTACTACTGGTTTTTTCTTGAACCTGTAATCTTGGAGTGCTTGTTGCAAGTGTCTGATGTTCATCTAACAGAATAAAAGGATCAGAACAAGTATTTTTATCCATTTCATTCCAAGACTTATCTTCCAGAAATTTCACATCTCGACTTACGACAAATTTCTTAGTTATAGGATTAAACAATCTGTATGCCTTAGATTGATCACTATATCCTATAAAAATATACTTTTCACTCCTATCATCAAGATTTTTTCTCAATTTTTCTGGAACATGAGCGAAAGCAATACAACCAAATACGTGAAAGTGTGAAACTGTTACCTTTTTTCCACTCCATGCTTCTTCAGGTACAAAATTTTGAACACTGGAAGTTGGCGATCTATTCAAAATATATACCAAACATGCAACTGCTTCAGCCCAGAGATCTTTAGACAAATTTTGTGTTTTAAGCAAACTTCGAGCCATATTCATAATTGTTTGATTCTTTCTTTCTGCGACTCCGTTCTGCTGTGGAGTATAGCTGGTTGTCGTTTGTTTTTTAATACCATGTTGTTTGCAAAAATCAATGAATTCGTTAGATTCATACTCACCTCCTTTATCAAACCTTAGAACTTTAATAAACTTTCCACTTTGTTTTTCAGCCTCGGCCTTGAACTCTTTAAACTTCGAAAATGTTTCTGATTTATATTTGATGAAATACACCCAAATTTTCCTGCTAAAATCGTCAATGAAAGTAAGAAAATAGAGACTACCAGCAATTTTTTTTTCTTGCATAGGACCACATAAATCTTTATGCACTAACTCTAGTTGTTCTTTGGATCTATTAGAGGCTGAAGCAAAACTATCTTGTTTATGTTTACCCATAATACAACTTGTACATGAAGAGATATGATCAGACAAAGAAGGCAACCCTTTCACCATGGATTGACTTTGCAACAAACTCATAGTTTTGATAGGTAAATGACCATATCACAAATTCCACAAATCAAAGTTAGTTGGCATTGAAACATTATGTGCATACAACTTCTCACTTTTTAACTGTAACTGATACAACCTATTCTTTGTCATTGGAATCTTTGCAACAAGAGACTTATGCTTATCAACAATCATGCAAGTAGTGTTGTGAAAGCTAACATCATAACCATGCGCATCTAACTGACCAACACTCAACAAATTATGCTTGAAATTGGGTACATAATAAACATCATAAATATTCTTCACAACATTTTGTTTGGTTAAGACAGGTACAACACCTTTTCCTGAAGCTTTAACCTGACGATCATCACCCAAACCAATAGATGAACTGAAAGATGTATCAAGATGTGAAAACAAATCACTATGACCAGTCATATTATTACTACATCCACTGTCAACCAACCAAACATCTTTATTAGGTACTTGCACAGTTACTTGGCATGCCAAAAATAAAGCATCTGATGTTTCACATTCAGTGTTTGTAACATTGTCTTTGTTTTTATTCAGAACATACTGTAGTTTTCGACATTCAGACTTATAATGGCCATATTTTTACAGTAGTGACACTAAATTTTAGATTTATATATCCACCTACGACCATGATCATTTTGATACTTCTCTGAATGTGTTTCAGTTACCTGTGATCTATCATCAGACTGAGACTGTCCTCAACCTTTACTTTTCCTGCCACGAAAACCTCTGCCTCTCCCTCTATCCATTGACGCTTTAGATTTAAAAGCATGCTCTAAATCACTGACATCTAAATTAATTCTTGCTTCATGTGCCAACAAAGAACCAGTTAATTCTTCCACAGATAATTTTGTCAATTCTCTCGATTCAAAAACAGTAACGATCATATCAAATTTTTTTGGCAAACATCTAAGAAATTTTTCAACAATTCTTTGGTCATCAAGTTCTTCACCATTCATCCGAAGCTGATTTACAACACCCATAACTTTAGTCATAAACTAATCAATGGTTCTGAGTCAGTCATTTTAAGCGTTTCAAATTGGGTTCTAAGTGTCTGTAATCTTACCATTTTTACTTTATCATTTCCTTCATAAGCAGCCTTAAGTATATCCCAAATTGATTTAGCAGATTTAGTAGCATTAATTTTAGGAAAGATAGTGTCATCTAATGAATTTAAAATGCAGGACTTTGCTCTACCTTATTTCTGTTTAATTTCATCAAATTGTCTTCTTTGGGCAGCAGTCATACCAGCAATTTCATTTGCATCAGGTTCTTGGAACCCCAACTCTATTAATTCCCAACACCCTAAGCCTTGTAAACATGCTTGCATTTTAAGACTGCAAAAATCATAATTTTTCCCAATAAATAGAGGTGTGGGGATTGCAAATTGATTTGACGAAGCCATGTTGTAATCAATCAGAAATTTGATAAAAAACTTCAAAGAAACACCTTTCTTCAAAAAAAATAAGGCACTCTCTTTTCCCCTCAAATATTTCTTTGTTGTTGAAACTAAACCAAATATTCCGGGGGAAAATTTATCAACCTCAAATACTAACTAAAAGAGGGTGAACCCATAAAATAGTTTACCACACAAATTTTAATCACATTGTACATAGTATTTATTTTGATTCTTTGTTTCACTCCAGCAATTAAGGAAAGAAAAATGGTGAGTATACAAACATCCAGACTACAGGCAGCAGCGACAGGTAGGCAGCAACGGCATGTAGGGCTATTTCTCTTGAACGCAAAGCTCTTCCCGTTTGAAGGCAGTAGGTAGGGATTTTCTCTTCCTTTTTGAAGGCAGCAAGAGAGGATCTTTTTGTATGAATTAAACTCCCTTCAACGCAAGGAACCTGAACTGCACTTCAACCTTCATCTTCAACTAGCAGGCTGCTATCTTCACCCACGTTGGTTCTGCCGTCTTATACAGGCAGCATCAAATATGAAGGTCGTCCTTCCTTCTCACCCACGCTAGCTTTGTCAATTTCTTCATGCAGCAGCAAACAGGTGGTGGTAGCAAACAATAAAACAAATCTGAGACTTCTCTATTGCTGCAGCAAGCAAATCTCCAGCCTTTGCCAAAGAAAAACCCCAAGGCTCCGATACCATGACAAATTTACGGAAGGCAGAGAAACTAAACAGCAGAGTGAGAAAGAAGTGAAACAGCAAAATCGTGAGAACACACATCCTTTGATAGATTCATTAAAGTGGATTTATACAAGAAAATGGACAGTTAACTGGACGGTTATCCAGAAACTGAAATCGAACTAAATCAAAACTAATTCTAAACTAATCTGTAGCGTAACTAATACTTTAACAATTTTGGCAGTGGTCTCCATCACATTGAGACATGTAACCCCCAAGTTTCTCATGCTAGGGTTGCGGTTTCCATCACGGAAAAACACGGGAAGCCTAGGTTTCCTAGACTTGGGAAATTTCAGCCATGCTACGAAATGGAAACCCCAAGTTTCTCCAAATTGGGTCGGTTGTCCATCATGTGGTGAAATGGAAACCCCCAAATTTCATTGACTTGGGAAATGGGTTTGTATGCACTGTAACATAGAAAAAAACCCGAGCTCCCTAGAGGCTTGGGCCATACTTTTGAAACACCACCAGTTCCCTAGACTCGTGCGATAGTTTCCATCCTCATGGAAACTCCAAGTTCCCTACACTGGGGATTTTGGGAAATCCTTAAGTTTCCAGTGTGTTGTAAAATATGGAAAATCACAGTTTCCATCACTGGCGAGACATGGAAACCCTAAGTTTCTCAGGCTTGGATGTGACCCTCTACCGTGTGTCGCAAAATTGGATCCCCAATCCCCATGTTCCCCGGACTTGGGCAATGGTCTTGCCCATGACATGACATGGAAACACAAATTTTCCCAGTGTGTTTCCCTCAGGGGCATTGGAGGACACAAAAACCCCAACTTATGTAGGCTCGGGTTGGTTTTACATCATTTCACGAAATAGAAGCACACCCGCTGTGTTCCCCGGACTTAGGTGGCAGAGCTTTTGGCCATGCTGCGACATGTAACCACCAACCACAAGTTACACAGATTGGAAATCTCACTTGCAGTCATGGCATGGAAACCCCAAATTTCCCATGCCCAAGCAAGAAATGCAATATTGAGATGTGAACAAAATAAATGATGTTTTAATGAAGGACAAGGGGGAAGATGTGCAATGGCTATAGTTATCCAAATTTTGAATAAATTGAGAAGGAAGAAGTTCCAAATCAAGGCGAACAAGGGTTGAACCTTAGTGGATCATGGAAGCAAGGCCAATCTTCCACTTACAATACCATGTCACATATTTCATTCGTCTATAAAGGATTCTTCTCAACAACTGTTTGAAATTGGAATTCAAAGTTGCCCTGACAGAGATGCTTCACGATTGTGGTTTGCAAATGACATGGGCCCCTGGGGGTGACAAAGAAATGCCCCTACTACTGGTCGAGGTACAGTTGAATAGTGGCATGCACTACTTCTAGCATGGATTCTAAATTAGAGGAGTTCAGTCATAATCCCACACATGGTAGCTTCGCACCACTGGCTTTTCAACCAAGCGCAATGACCAATTGTGTGAATCAATGTTTCCTCTCATACTAAGTTGAATTACTATTATGGTGTGGTTCATCAGTAGGGTAAACATAACCTGTCTCATGATCATCTAAACCCAACACACGTTCCCTATTGGTGGGTGAAAAATCCAACACTTGGTGAATTCTACTTCAGAATGATAAGAAGAGTCGACATAGAAGGATCAAAAAGCAACATCACTATGAACGCTTGGCTACCACAAGCCAGTTATCCATGTGGAAACTTTTCTAATACCTCTAGCTTCAAATTCTAAAATTATAAAGGATCAATAGGCCAAGATTTTACTGTTTGTATTTGTACTGAAAATCAAAATCAAATGAGATTTTGCACTTTTGTTCCACATGAGATTTTTTTTCTCATTGAGCTCATCTTAGGACACCTGCATTATATTTTAATAAACGTGCCACCCTAACCAAACTCCCCACCTGACAATTCCTTCTGCTCAGATCAACCCGCTAAAATGTGCCTTAAGGCCAAAAACAGGGGCAATGCCCCATCTCCGCCCCACTGAATAAGTAAAATAACATTAAAATTAGTGGTAGTTAACTTGTGTGAAAAATAACTCCCACTTATTCTACAACTCTGAAGTCATTTCAAAAAGTTGGACAAGAGTCAAGCTCAACAGGGTCTTCATTCCCTCCTAATTCTCCCAAGCCTTTTCCATTGGTTATGGCTTCACTAGAAACTAGATAGGTATAGTTGGAATCTAATTAATCCATTCATGTGTGTCAGTAATTAGATGACGAGGAATTTTTCTACCTTAAGGGAGTCATCGTTACTCCCGTCGTTTACCCACAATTGGTTGAATTTCTTCACTTTGACATTCAGAGCACTGGGCAGAAATCATTGCATCAGCATCCACAAGAACCATCACAATTCTTTTTTTGAATTAAATAGTTGGATTCCCCTTTTCTGTACTAGCTTTGAGTCGACTATTCACCACCAAGGGAAAAGCCCCCATGAGGGGGCATTCTACACTCATAGTCCAAGAGGCATGCGACTGCCCACCCTCACCACAAGAGCAGCTCAGGAAGAATGCCAACAACCCACGAATTGAGGGTGGAGACCTCTAGGCACAACCCTCAGAGCCAATCAATTTCCCAAAGTACATATCCATTTTGTCGACTTCCCTTTCCTACATTTTTCTATTGACCATAGGTTGTTCACCTTGGATTCATGATGCAGTTATGGGTATGACCAAGCATGAATGGTACTCGATCCTCTAGATTTTAAAGGATCACCGAGGATGCACTGGACACTGCAATATGTGCGGTGTTGTTCCAGCTATTGTATCCTATCTACAGGTGAACCGATTCCAGGGTGGGCAAGCTGTTAAAATTAAAATATAACTTTTCTCGAGGCCCCCGATGACGTCTCCATATTTCCTAACGTTTCCACCCACTGCCATGTCTTGATTCGGGAATATTAACCTGATTCCCTTTCAATGCTCATGCAGAGTGTAGCCTTAATACAAGGCTTCCCCATATCTTAGGATTGAATAACCCATGTCCAAGTGTTTTTCACATGGAACCTTTCCCCACTTCAGTATTCAAAGTTCTCATTTTAATATTTGCTACTACCACCAAGATCTTCATCAGGGGTCTATCCACCCAAGCTCATGCCCGAGGTTTCTCAATAACCCCCGCATCCTCCTACTCATGAAAGCCAAAAAATTACTCTGACAGTCGAGTATAGACTGCTAGCTTTAGCTCCATCCATTTTCAAGGCTAGTTGATTTGGTTGACGAGTTTTTACACACTCCTTAGCGTGCAATTCGGCACTGTAAATAAACTTTCAGTTCATCCCACATCACCATTTCTGCTTACCAAAAATGGCCCACTTGGAGCTCTAGATTACATGGAAAGACTCAATGGAGCAACTGCACCATCTTATCTATTTAAAGTTATAGAATAGGTTTAAGGTGTTACCCCCCTAATGCCTCTAATCGTTTTATTTTCCCGAAAAAACTCATGCATGAGCTCCAGCTATCCTGAGGGAAACTTTGGTGGAAACCAGTTACTAGATGGTTCATTTAGTCTTTCACCCTGATACCCAAGTTAGAAAAATTATTTGCACGTCAGCATCACTATGAGCCTCCACCAGATTTTCCTATGGCTTCACCCTACTGAAGCATAGTTCACCATATTTTCGGTCCCAATAGGTTTTCTCGCACTCAAACCCTTCGCATAAGCTCAAGGTTAGTATATGATGCACCCCCCAAGAGAGGGGATCTTACCCATCAGTTCCCTGCACCTTGGAGGTTTTCAAACCCACAGAATCACACACATGTTAGACTACTTTATCTTTGTTTCAAGACGGGTCGAATAGAAATCCCACGAACCATCACCACAAGTGCACAGGTGCACATGGCCCACCACAAGGGCGTGCACTTCATTCCTCGACCACCACAATGGAAAAAAAATAGGTGGTGCTCCACCTGTGCTTGTGATGATGCTAAAGCTCATGTTTTTTTGCACCTCAAGTCGAGCAGCGGACTAGCCTGTGCCGTTGCACATCCGATTGAGACGCATCGATTGCCTCCATCATCTTCCCTCTAGAAATTTCAAGCACTCTTTAACTTTATTTTCAAATTAATTTTCATCTTTCCCTCATGGTACTTTTTCTCTATCAGTCTGTCACCCGTATTTAGCCTTGGACGAAATTTACCACCCAATTAGGGTTGCATTCCTAAACAACCTGAGTTGCCGACAATGCCTCATGATGCAGCAAGGTCTCGACCTAACGAGGCTATCACCCTCTTAGGTGCCCCCTTCCAAGGGACTTGGCTGAGTTTCCCTGCTGAGGATTCTTCTACATACTACAATTCAAGTGCCGCTGCCACCCTATTTTCATGTTGGGCTCTTCCCAGTTCGCTTGCAGCTACTCGAGGAATCCTTGTAAGTTTCTTCTCCTCTACTTAATTATATACTTAAACTTAATGGGTGTTCTCGCCTAAGTATAGGTCTAAATTTGGAGATAAACACGCCCTATCCAATGGGAGGACAAGAGAGAGAAAATCAAGTTCCAAGAATACCACACAAGGCATGCATCAGCTAACACCGACTGCCTAGCCAAGAGGAAAAGATAATCGCTTGTCAACACACACCAGAAAACATCCCCTGACACATTTCAGCCAAATGCACCACATTTGGCATGAACAATCACCTCCGTTGCTCCCTAAAATATTGCAAGGAGTGTGTTTGATTAGTATGTGGTGACCAAACAGACGTGCCCTTGACCAAAGCCTCAGGCAAAAATTGCGTTAAAAAACTCGATGATTCGTGGGATTATGCAATTCACACGAATTATTGTATTTCACTACATTCTTCATTGTACAAGAGCTAGATATCTATTTCCGAGAGTCATTTCTATGTGTTACCAAAAAATCGCACCCCCACAAGAAATGGCTAAAATCCAACCCAACATACAATGCATCACAACAAGAAAAACACCCCCTTCCTCCTCAAAAAAATTGCACTCCATATCCTGCTCACTAAAGGGAAGGCTCAAACAAGCTCACTAGAACACATGCCTTTGAAAAAAGGGGGGAAATACAAAGAACGTTGATCGAGAAGGACTAGGATGGCTAACCCAGGAGCTGCAGCTATTTTTCATCGTTCTCAAAGACCCAACCGCAATAGTTCCCCCCTTTCTCTATAACGCTGCTGGGGACCGACAAGAGGAATGGAAGGGGAAAAAAACATATATTCAAATAACATAAAAGAAAGATAAGGTGGCTCCCACCTTGTCACAAGGGAAATCTCAAGCAGACAAACAAGAAGAGCTTTCCAAACCACATGCCTTTTCAAAAAGGGTAGAATTCTAGAGAACAATGACCAAGAAGGACTAGGGTGGCCACCTGAAAACTCACACTTCTTTTCTTCCTTCACAAAAATCAAGCCACTACAGCTACCCCTTTTCTTTCCATAAAGCTAGTGGCTGGAATGAGGAAATTAAGAAAAACATATCAAGGAAAGAGAAACAAAATTGTCCAGCCGCTCAAAGGATGAGGCTCAAATAGAGAAAAAATTTCTTGAGCCCTGTGGCCTTGGAAAAGGGGGGCGGGGGAATAAAAATTAATAATGATCAGGAATGACAAGGGTGGCCACCCCGGGAGCTCACACTATCTTTCATATTTTGTGAATACCAGTCCTCAATGATTTACCCTTTTCTCCGTAAAGCTAGAGGTCGAAAGGAGGAAGGGAAAAAAGAAATGTGAAAACATAAAAGAAAAGAAAAGGAGAGCCAAAACATGGTTTCCAATAGAGAAGATGTGATTCAAACACAAAACAATATTTCAACCCCATGCCCTCGGAAAAAAGGGTTGAAATTGCACATATCACGAACGGGAAATATTAGGGTGGCCGCCCCAGAAGCTCACACTTCATTTTCATCCTTCCAGAAATGCCAATCCACAGCAATTCTCCCTTTTCTCTATAAATATAGGGACCAAAATGAATCACAAGGGGAGGCTCAAACATAGTACAAGCTTTCCAAGCCCTTTGCCTTAGAAAAAATGGGGGAACTGCAAGGAATGGTGATCGAAAGGGACTAGGTTGTCAACCCAAGAGTTCGCACTGATTTTCATTCTTCTTGAAAACCAACCCACAAAAATTCATACTTTATCCATAAATATCGGGACCAAAAGGGAAGAAAATGACATGAAAGAAAGAGAAACCAAAAATCATGCACGTAGCACTCGCTACAAAAATCCAATTTGGGATAAAGGGGTCCAATTTCAAGCAACACTAGAAAAACAAAGGGCCACCACCATGCGAGGAGATGTTGGCTTAAAAAAAAATAAAGAAAACAAGGTAACCAATAAAAACCATCCCTCATTTTCACACCCTTCCACATAAATCATGACATGACATCCTTTCTATCTACATAGCATAAAAAATGGCAATAAAAAAACCAAGCAGACAAGTCACAACCTAAACTTGAACACTAGAAAATCCGAGGGCCACAACGATACGAGTTTCTAGAGCATAGTAGGACTAAAAGGTAAAAAACACCCCAACTGAGACAAGGCTTCAAAAAAAAAATGCACTAATAGAAAACCCAACCTGCTATTGCACCCATCCATGTACAGGACACCCAACAACCTTTCCAGCCAAAAATTCAAGGGGGGCCAAAGAACCGAACTCCAAAGAGGAGTTATCACAGGCTGACACTAATTCTAGATAAAGCCAAGGGCCACAAATACACCGATGGTGCAATGTCACACCCTAAAAAGAGGGAAGGCCCCAAAGCGCACACCACAACGATATTGTAACAAATGACAAATCCAAGAAATGACCAAGTCGTGCAAAAAAACCACAATCCAAAAGGAGAAACAAGGACATAAACTACTCCTACTTTCCTTGGAAGGGGGAGTGGCTTAAGAAAGGACGAGGAATTCCCTCAACACCAAAGGCATGAGAAAATAATGCTACCTCATGCCCATTGATGTAGAAACTTTCAATTTTGATTGAGCTCAGCTGGAGGGGGGGCCTTTTCATTAACTAGACCCAACCCTTCCTCGAGGGCATATCAAGGAATAGTCTAGAGGACTAGGGTGGATATCCCAATGGGTTTCACTGCTCTTCATCCATCCCATATGGATCCCAACCCAACATTTTCCCCTCACGAAAGGGTTGAGGTAGCAAGCACACATGCAACTAGTCCCTTGAAACAACCATAAACAAAAAAGCTCACCCAAGCAACACATAAACCACTACCGCTGCCATTTGGATAGAACCAACTATTGAGGCCCACATCTTCCAATGAAAAAAATACCAAGCACCGCCACTACAAATGAGTCTAAATTTTTGCATCGTATTTCCCAAGCATCTCGACTGTAGCAACCATGGCCCACCGAACATACCATTGCAGAGCTTCCAAACCCCATACAAAAAACACATTAGGGGAAAAAATAAAAAAGGATGGGATAAGCACAAGAATCGCTTGCAAGAACAAGAAAAAACAAGCATGAACTCAAGATAGGCAACTAACAATGTTGAAATTCTCTTTCGCAAGAGGAACCACCCCGACAAGAATCAAAACCTCTCTCCTAGAGACACACCACATAGGTCTAGATTACAATCAAAACCCACAAAACCCAAACGAAAAAACAAAAACCCTACTATCAATGATCCTACCACAGGTTCACCTACGATAACATTATTACAACTTCTCCTTCCTCTAAATTATAAGCTTCAATGAACTTCTCTAAATGATCAGGTTCAAAAAACTTCACCTGATCGTTCAATAGGTAGGAGTGACATGTAGTGTGTAAAAAGGGCAAGGACATAGTCAGCACGAGTTGATGACATGCGCTTACTAGGAATTCCTCATTGAAGACCAATAATTTCAATGGTTTGTCACCATCAAAATGAAATTTGATAAGATTTCCCGATCCTCTCGAAGTAGGAAGAAACAGTCGTTGGCTGCATCAGTGTAGTGTGCATGCACCCCATAACATCTAATGTCATCAAAAATGTGTTATTGCCTCAAACTTCCATGGCCTAAATGGCAATATTCCCTCTAAGAAATTGGCCGTGAAGGTGAAACTCTACATAGATAGTTAGCAGGCTGAGGTCTTGTTCATTATTGGAATTAACCCAACAAATCGCTCCACCAAATAAGAACAACCATGCACCACCACTCATAAAATCAAGAAAGATATCTCAATTTGTCAATCCTTACTATGTCTGGACTTGGTAATTTTCCTCGTGTTGAGTAAAATTAAGCCACATGCTCCACTCCTAGTGGTGCCCTTCTATCAATTCCTTTAAGTTTCAACCTTGTGACCATACTCACCGCGGAACCCAAACACTCTAATTTCTCAAAAGGTGCTGGTAGATTCCTTAGAGGAAAATCCATCGATCCCTAGTTGGCATTGTTTATGGTTGAGGCTAGGATGGTAACAAATCATCTTCGAGCCCCCAAATTTCGTTCTTGATTAATGAAAAAATCCTTGGAAAATGCTTTCACAGTGGTATGTTCATAAATCCAAGAATTTCAGCTCTGACAATGAAATATGAATGCCCTCGACAGTTCCTATTAATCATTTCTCCAATCTCGAAGGCCAACACAATAGGACCAGACTCCTATCATGTTATTCCATGATAATGTATTGAGAGCATAAGCTTACTTTGAGCAATCTAATTTTTTCAATGCAACAACGCCAAAGCTGCGACCCGGCCAGTTAAGCCCAAGAGCACGACACCAACAAAAGGGATAGAAGGGCAGGTGCACACGAAGTAGGCGAACCAACCTTTACGATGCAAGATCCAACTATGAGATTTTTAACTGCAACAACTTAAATATGCGCTATTGGAACTAGAATTACCACCGATGCTAAAACAATACTTTCCCTCCAATGGATCCTCATTAAGGGGTTTAGATTGTACTCATTCCAATTACCAAACTCAATAAGCCCAATATTTTTATTTATTGTCACTACCTCCCCATGTCAATATTGGGTAATTGGAAATCCTTCTACCTTCCTTGGATGTGGTAGTCATTTCTCAGGCTCCCTCTCCAAAATTGAACCCTAATTCTCTATCACCCATCACCACCATGGTAGGCCTCTATCCTACCATCAAAATTTGATAGGGCATAAATTTGAATGAAGCATCACTAGGACAAAGCTTTTGCGATCCGTCGAGTTATCATGATTCACTGGAGAAGTGGGAAAGCCCACACCAATATTTTATCTAAAAAATGCATCCCTTCCAAAGATTTGGGGCTTGGTGCACATATTAGCTCTAGAATTACTATGGTTATCCGAGTAGTACGGTACAATAAAAAAAAACTATAACTAATTTAGTGATTCGTCTGTAGTTTCACATTCTGAATTAGTTCATAGTTAGACATGCATGGATTAATCTTTGAGGCAAGCATATGACTACTAGTAGGATCAACCAAGTAGCACCCTCCCACTTCAGAGGGAATTTAAAGCTCTCGCTTACTAAGAGCCATGATGAACACCCATCAAGTCAAAGAGAGGTCAAAATATCATGTAAAGCTTTTATACCTTCAACGTTTGGCATCCCAAATAAGCGACTAGAGCCCACACACACTACATGCCAAGGATGTTAGCCATCAGTATTTTTTCCTGTTGTGATGACTATATGCCTTGCCTAGGTTTTCTAGAAACCAATTTCGAATAGTCAATTTTTCCTCTAGAAAACCCCTCAGAGAATTTTTTATTTTTTCCCTCTCTTGCAGACTGTGTTAGAAGTGTTCATCAAGTTTTAGTCTCGATAAAACTCCCCTGTCCATAACTGTCATAAGCCTTGTATCTCTGAATATTCAAAATCCCTTGTTTTCACACAACTCACTGTCAAAGCATAATTTTTTTCCCCTCTCACTATTTGAATGTCCATTTGATGACCTAACTATGTCTAAGAAACCCTTTAGAAATTATGAAAAAGTGTCTAGGTTTAGGCGATGGTGCTTGGGGTAAGTATCTTGAGAAAATAGTCTCTAGTCAAAAAAAATTGTTTTTTAATATCAGTCAGCTATCTTTTCCTTAAATCTGGCAAAGAAAATCCATTAGTTGTCCCTAGGTTACACACCATTAGTTTTGTCATGTGTTTTTGTTTCATCAAAGCTCAAAATCTCAACTCAAGAAAAAAATAGAGTAAAATATGGTCCTATGTCCAAAGAGAAAGTGATCAAGTGAGTTTCAAGGTCCATCCTCATGGTACAACAAAAAAGGTTGGCAAATATCAAGCCACCTTATCAATACATCCTTGCAAGGATGCCAGAATGAATGGCATTAACCAAAATTAGGATAAGAGACATTTCAATAAAAAGCTTTAGTCAAAACTGTTGACTGTTTGAAACTAAAGGAAATGCAGAGTTGAGAGAAAAAGGAACAAACTGGTTTTATCTGTACAAATAAAAAATACCTAAGAATGTCGAGGAATCATCCATCATGGAAAATAAGTACAAAATTTGGGAAAATACTACACCAAGCACTCCATTTCACTTCAAGATGGTGTTTTTCTTCTGTTTCCAAACATCTGGGTACAACTCTGAAAATCAGCACTATGAGACTAGGTATGGCAGATTTTTGGCAAAGGGACCCTTCAAACGGTCTTTATGCATCAAGGAACAACTGCCTTTTTCATACCCCTGCAAGCTAGACTGAAAACCATCAAAGACACCATCATCACAAATGAAACTAAGGCTACTACAAAGGATAGGTCACACCTATGAGAGAAAAATCAGATATGTTAGATTTTGAAATACATTATAGGTTCATTATCTTCACAGTGAATTTCTGCAAAGGACATGCCTCAAAAAAATTAGATAACGGATGAACAAGCTTGAAGTGTCTCCTTCAACGATAAGCAGAGGGCACAAATTTTTTATGAGTTACCCCTTAAAAGAGAAATAGAGGGCACATTTTATAGTTTTCAAAAGGGGAGATTTTCCTTTATACTAAAGAGTGAAAACTAGTTTTGTTGTTTGCAAAATACTGTTTAGATGAACCACTATGGAAGATGTTTCAAGATTTTCATCAGAAGTGGATGAATGTGCAAAAAGAACATCGAAGAGCAAAGGGGACACCTCCTTCATGTCCAAGAAAATGGTGCAAGGGTGTTAAACTAAATTTTCTCCTTAAAAGAAGAATAGAGGTCACAGTTTACAAAGTTTCAAAACATATAAAGTGCCCTTTCACCAAGAAGAAATAAATAATTTTTTTTACACAGGAAACAAAGAATGCTTTTGCACTAAAGAGGGAAAGGTCAAAATCTGAAAGATGAACTACTGCACAAAAAGAAAGTCACACTAAAAGGAAGAAAACAACAGGTATGTTTTACTTTGAAAATAAAATTTGTTTGATTATCCTCACAGCAATGGAAAATATGTGGAAACAGTTTCAAAATTTTGGAAAATAAGAAAATAGACAAAACAAGCCATGTGTCATGCCCAGGAACAATTTTGCTTCAAAATGTGTTTCTAACCAAACAAATATGAAATTGAAAAAAGTGAGAGGTTTTTTTTTTTATAATAGGCCCAAGAAGAGAAACATCCTTCATTTTTTGCACAGGTATCATGGCTTGGGAGAAATGTCAAAAATACAGGTGTCACGGGAAAATTTCTGCACAGCTAGAATAACCTTGGGAAAATCCTATTTTCTCACAGATGGAGTTTCTAAATGATTTTCTTCATGATTCAAATGAAAACTATACTTGAATATATTTCCAATGAGCTATCATGAGCTCAATTTGAAATTGAGGAAGGCATCCAAAAGTGGCATGCAACAGCACTCTACATTTCTGCACCAACATTCACCATTTTTTACCAGTGTTGTGAGAACATTTTTTGGACAGCCAAATGGACACCAAATGAAAAAAATAAAGTATATTTTGAAATTATACATCCATAGCTTTCCAATGAGCTATCCCGAGCCCAATTCAAACACTTGGAATGCTTCCAAAAAATTGCTGCAAAAAGACGCTACACTCCTAAGTAAAAACACGTAGCACCTGCCCATTTCATTAAAAAAAGGCCAAAAAACTACAAGTTTCTTCCCAGAAGCAATTTCTATCAAAAAAAATAATTTTTTTTAGGTATTTTACATATTTTTTACCCCTCAACATTCTTGGTCTTAAAAAATTTTGTTTTTGAAAGATAAATTAGAGTTCAAGGCAATTTGAAGAAAAGGTGTCTATTTCATTTGAAAAGTTGTTTATTTGAAATGTGAAGATAGAATTGATCATATAAAAGGAAAACAGTAATGAAGGAGGCATCTATCATAAAAAAGGTGATATTAAAAGAGATAGCCCACAATATGAAAATGAGGCAAACAATCCACAGCTTAGTGGAATTAGCAAATTTGATGATGAAGGGAGCAACAATATAAAAGACCAAACTGAATAGGTACTAGTGTTGACCCTTCCTCTCATTTCTCATCAACACAGTTAGGAGCATGAGCTTACTGCCTCTCCAAGGCAAGGGGCCATGTGTCATCCATCAATGGTGGTGAAGGCTAAAACCACTAAAACATTGAAAGGCAAAAATATTCAAACAGTGCTAAGTAATGTCACCAAGGCACTGAGAAGCAGAGGTAAATTTCCAAAATAGAGCAAGGTTGAGTTTCCTAAGAAAACCAAACGAAAGAAAATCAAAGCTACCCAATGGAGGCACTTGGCGCAAAAACATGGAAAAGACCGATCTAGGCTTAATATTTTGGCCCAATATTTTTTGCAAGTTTCTAAAAACCCTTGAGGGGTATACTCACCAAATTTGGGCAGTTTTCGACACATTCTTGTTTTTTGTGAATTTTAGGCCTAAAGAGCATAAAACTATGGGCGCTTCAACATTTTATTAGAGAATTATCAGCTGAAGAAAATTAGATTTTTGGATTCCTTGGCATCAAGGGAACATGCTCAGAAAGTTTCAAATAAATTGAAGTTGTTTTGGTCCCTCAAAAAGGCCAAAAACAACCATTTTTTACCTTTCTGTGCCTATTATCAGCAGGCACTACACTCCTTGGTTTTTTCAATATTTCTAATTTTTGGCTGAATTCTAAGCATCATATTGGAAAAGATAAAGTATTGTTGTAAAGTAGACATCCATAGCTTTCTAACGAGCCATCATAGGACTCATTTCGACATTGGGAGGTCAACCAAAACTTCACTGTAAGACAGACCTTTTTTTTCGTGCTACGTTCCTGTAGATTTTGCTAAAAAGTAGTTTTCTAAGTGATGACTAGGCCAAATGTGCGTTAAGAAAGTTTATCTTGTGTTTCAGGCCTTGAAAGTGATCCTTCTTTTTCTATTTTGGTCCGAAAAGATATTTTTGAAAGATATTTTGTGCCTTGGACTTTGTTAAGCCTCAAGGACAATTTTAGATATTTGTTTTTGGCGAATGGCCTTCTAGTTTCTCTAGGTTGTTTTCCTCCTCTTTGGATTATATAACCAAGAGAATTCACTGTAAAAAAGAGGCAGAACTTGATATATTAAGAGAAATACATAGCATTATGAGCTTGGAAGAAATACTTGTTTTATGAAGTGGATGATGTCTTACCTGTCTTGATGGTGGAGGAGCATTGTGTGTAGGATTCCATGGCTTGGTGAATGGTGATGTTTCTTTGATTTTGATTATGTTTCCTTGTTTTCATTAATGTTCCATATTTCTCATTTTCTGTAGATCATAAAAGTATATGTTGAGACATGCTCATGGAAGCACCTCAAACATCCTGCATGTTACAGCTTGAATGTTTTCCTCTTCTTGATCATTTCTAAAGGATTCGTAACTGCCCTATAAGTCCATCAAGAAATTGTTATTTGTTTCATTTATGGTCAATATATTTTTCTATCTTGTATGATTTAAGGTATGCCCTCCTTACTTATAGCTTCTCAAAACTCCATTTCTGAAATCTTTCTATGAAATATTGGTGGTTTTAGGTAAGTCAAAGAGGTCTTGTTCGATCTTGCCCTTTGTCCATGCTTGCAAACTTATTTCAGAGTTCTCTATAGCTCAAAATATGTTGTTTAGGAGTTCTCTCTTCATAGATTGAGTTTTTTTTTTATCTTATTTATTTTCCCAATAGCTGAAGGTGATTTTATAGAGTTAGAGGTTCTTATGCTTCTATGTATCGCCAGATTTTTTATCTTTCATATGTATCAGTTTGAGTTTTATTCATAGATATTTATGGTTTGCCTTACCTCATGAATACTTGCTTCAAAACTATATATGTTTAAGATATCTATTTCTTTCACAAACTTAATGTTCATTTCACTTCATTTTCACCCAAAGGATCCATTTACCTTGACTAAATCGGCCCTGCAGTAATACCTTGTCCACCATTTAGACAATCCTGACTTTATCTGACCCCATAGCCCTATTGATTTGATGAAATCTATTTCTATTTTTCCATTTTGATTATTTTACTTCAAAAAACCAAAAAACAAACCAAAACATACTTAACATCTAGCCTAAAATCAAACATACAAAGCGAACAAGTTCACATCCTTCGCATAATAGAGAGAACCCTCTCTGAGTCCAAGAAGGCTAGGTCCTAGGACTCCAAATTTGGTCTGATGTTGCCTTGTCATTTGGTTTACCAATTTTATAAATCACGGGACCTCAACAAACGACATGCAAAATAAATTCTGACATCAAACACGATGGAAGGTTGATGCAAGATCCACAAAGCAAAAAAATGGGTCACCCTGACGAGTCACATTGAAACGAGGCTGCATAGGAGTTGGCAACCACACCCCAACCAGCAAGAATGAAAAAATCCTTGTCACACATGGTAGCGAAAATGAATAGACAAATGGGAGAAAACAAAAACAACTCTCTTAGAAGCGCCCCCCAAACTCTCCCCGCCTCGCACCAAGGCCACCTAGGAATCCACCCACACAACAGAAATAGTGGATCTCAAGCGCCTGGAGTGACCTGAATGAAAATTCAAACAAAGGAAACAAATTTAAAACAACCAACTCCACAAACTCTCTCTCTAAAATGCCTCCCAACCTTCTCCGCCTCACACTGAGGCCACCTAAGTGTCCACTCGGATAGCAGCAACGATGGACCTCGATCACCTGATCACTTGCAGTGGCCTCAATGCAAATAAAAATTAAAGAAATAAAGGGAGAACAACTAACCCTACAACATCTCCTAAAAATTCCCTCCAACCGCTCCCAACCAACAGCGAGGCCACCTAGGAGTCAACCTAGATATCAGCAACAATGGACCTCAATCACATGATCACCTGTGGAAACCTCACTCAAAGTAAAAATAAGGAAGTAAAAGGAGAATCACCAAGTCAAAAAAATTTATTAGAAATGACACCCCAACCATCGCCACCCCGCACCGAGGCCACCTAGGAGCCCACCTGGTCAGCAGAAATAGTAGACCTCGATTGTTTGATCTCCTATGGTGCTTGCAATTCAAAAGGTAAAGGAAGGAAATAAAACAAGAACGACCGAGCCTGCAACCTCTCTTAAAAATGCCCCCCCCCCCCCCAACCCTCCCCACCTCGCACCGAGGCCACCTAGGAGTCCATGCGAACAGCAGAAATGGTGGACCTCGATCACTTGATCACCTGTGGCAACCTCGATGCGAAGACAAAGGAAAATAAAAATGTAAATCAGGAGGCTTGCTACAAATTCATGAACATATCCAAACAGGAAGAGGGATCAGATAGCCTCGCACCACACACACCCTACGTACAAACAACCTAGGAGATTGCCCCACTAGCTTACCAACTGGAAAATGAGTACTTTTAACCTACATCCACCTCCACACAGAGGAGCGAGGTTGAACCTATCCACCTTGATTTCCTCCTTCCAGATATATCCCCCACCAACAATGTAGAAATCCTAGCCCCAATTGGACCACAATTGCATACGCGATCAAAACAAGAAATACCCTTCACCTTGTCTCTCAAAATTCCAAGCTGAAAAATTATACTGTGCATGCAAGATGCAAGGAAAAAGATGACCACTCAATCAAATGTATGGGCGACCACATCTATCAAAACCTTGGAGCCAACACAGGGACAAACAATGTGCACTTTGAAACGAATTACAAACATTAATTTTACAACAAGGAGAACTGCTCCTCACATCACCCAATGCAAAAAGAAAGAAAGAGGGGAGGCTTACAAACAAAACCCTTCCACATTCCTCTTAAATTTATGTATCTCAACCCACAATGTTGAAATGGAGAGAATACAAGGAAAAGAAACTGGCACCATAAAGAGCCAAAAAATGAAGAGCATAGTCAACTCAAGGAGCCACACACAACAATCCATACAATTCTGAGAACACAGAGCAAAAGGGGAGTTGTTCACATATGCCTCCAAGGACGGGCATGGAAAAAGTTACTACTCATTTGCTACCGAGTGGGGATGGGGATAATATGAAATTTGGCCACCCTACAAATTACCCAAGTCCATTCTTCAAGCACACCCAAACAAGAAACTCAATTACCAACCCACCTTTCGCACAAAAATCCAACCCTGCCCTCCAAGAAAAGGGGAGGAGGTGAAAAATATAGCAAAGAGCCGACTTCATGGAGCCAAGGTGTTATAGGTCAATTTGAGCACCATTCCTAATGACCTGGTTAACTGGACATGATCTCTAGGACCAGTGATCAAGGGTCTATCATTCCCTATCATTTCAGTTGCTACATGCCCTAAGACAAGAAAAAAGACAAATCAAGCCAGAATTTCATCAAGAAAAGGTTTCCAAGGTTTGAAGTTTATTATATAACATATGAGAGCTCACCAATGCAGGCTCTAAGGGGCCTAAGTGCATTTCATATGCAGGTAGCCCCATGCAAGTCTTCTCTGCAAAGCACTTCCCAACATTCGCAAGTGTGTTGGTCACATTGGGAGAGAAATTCTCATTGTTCCAGAATCTCCACTTGGCCAGTGCCTTCTAGAAGAGTTCACATGTGCCAAGCTTCGGATCCAAGTGTCCATTTGACATCTACATGACTAGAAAAATGTCTTTCCTATTATTGGAAAGTCATTGATTCCAAAACAATCTACAGTTCATCTATAAATTGTGCACAGTTCTAAGTGCTCAAGGAGGAAGAATTTGAGTAGAGAAATGCTGGAGAATTTTCAATTGAGAGATAGATTTGTGTAGCTATTGCTGGAGAGATTTACAATGTGATGAGGCTTCAGGACATTGCTGGAAGGGTCACTTCAAATCAGTCACTTGGTTGTAACCTCTCCTTCTATCATCAATAAATAGTACTGCATATTTTTCCCTATATGCATCTATATTGGCTTTGATTTTCCATATTGCAAAATCTTAGTTGATGTATATGGTTTATTCTTTACTAATTTAGCTAACTAGCCTGAATAGATATCTATATTATTGCATATTTTGTTGTTTCAGTGTTATTTCTTGTAGGAATCATTCAGCACAAAACTGCCTGAATTTGAGACTACAACAAAAGTGATAGAAGGAGCCATTTGGAAGCAACTGATCAAGTAAGCCTCCAATCCTCTCTGTGTATCTATTCCGAGTTAGGAAAATTAGTCATATAGTCTTTCACCTATTGTTCTAAACTAGCACCTATTAGTGTCGGTATCTTCATCCCTCCGCCAGAGATCAAATTTCTCTTGTTGCATTGCATAATTAGGTGTCTCATTCCGTCAGCTGCATTCCATTAGGAGCATGGATCATCTAACGATAGTGGATTTTTCCTCATTTCCCTCATGTCCTTTACCTGTTGGCCTATTTCTCTTCATTAAAATCATTTACAGTCATTTTTTGTCTCATAGTTTGCAAAAGTTTAGGGTTTTAGTGTCATTAGGTCTAGGGTTTCATTAATAAACTCTTTAGAATCCAAAATAATGGTTAGCAGGAACATGAGGATGTTGAAATAAGGTTTTGGTGCTAAAAATCTCATCATCATATACTTAATAGTGTATTTTTCTTCAAAACTTTGTTTTGAAGAAAAATAGAATTTTTCATCTTTATGTAAATAAATGTAATGTGATTTTAAAGTTTTCTGAGTTGTAATAATACTTTCACTGGCAACCCTGGTCACCTTTGTCAAAACTCTAGCCATCCATTCCCTGCAGGACAAACAGAAAGCTCATCATTCAGTTAAAACGCCAAAAGGAAGCAAAGAAAAGTTTTCGAAAAGTGTCAAAATTCGAAACATTACAAAGTGGGTTTTCCAAATGGAAAATCAAAATCCTTGGCATATATATCATTTCTATGTTTCAAGACTTCATTTGAATGCCAAGAGAACAGTAGTGAACCAAGGAGAACCCGTGAAGAGCAAAGCAAACAGTTTGAAGGAGATTTTGTGCAAAGTTCAGTCACGCAACGCATTGGGTGAGTGTCGCGATGCATTGGGTCGACTCTCACCGTGTAAATTTCTTCCTGCGCGACGCATTGGAAGGATGCGACGCACTGGGTTTGCTGTGTGACACATTGGGCTGGAAAGCAAGTTTATTGCCATTCCTTTCAAGCTCCAAATTCTCTCATTCCTCCTTTGTTCAAGTAATTCTGAGCAACCTTTCCATTTCCAATGAACACATGTTTGGTGATATTTGTGAGGATTTAAATACAAAAAAATCAAACCCTATTATCTTGTTTTAAGAATACTCCTTTAGGGTTTTGAAATTTGTTTTGTGTCAGTCATTCCCATTTCCCCTACCTTGTTAGTCCCTCCTCGTTGTTTATCTTATCATATCAGCCCATTTCCTTATTCCCTTATATCCCTAAGTCACTCATTCCTATCCCATTCCCATTATCCCCATCCCAATTATAAATTTCCCCAAACCCCAATGTTATCCCAAAAACCTAATGACTATCCTGAAATTCTTCAATTGACAATTTTCACTTGGTAATATTCCATCATTTTCACCACCCTATCCCTCCATAGGCCCTCCCATATTATCTCATATTTGGAAACAAAGTCAAAGACACCAAACTTCTCATTTTCATCCAACATAAGATAAACTTTGGAAATCATGGAGACCGATACATCTTATGACTGAGACAGTGATTCCACAACTGAATTGCATGCACCTAAAAGACCTCATAAGAATGGCAGACATGTGAGGGAGGAGCCTACTTCATTGGCTAAATTGCAGGCTTGTCCACTTGCTATGGCATGTTTTCAACAGTAGTCTTGTTATCAATTTTGTGAAATGGTTGCTAGGGTCCGTCACCATCAAGAGCTGGCCTGTTTTTTTTTGTTGCATTTACATGATGGCCAAGTCACCCTTGCAGGTGTGACATTCACTTTAACACCTGGAACTATCTCTCAAGCAACCGGAATACAAAATGTTGGAGAACAATGGAACAAAAGGCAGCAAGTTGACAGGGTACACTATGAGCCATATATCAAGCCTATTTTTGTGAGACAACTCAGCAGAGTGTTTCCCTTCTGGTTCCTAAAGGATTCATATGCTCCTCTGATGAAGCTTATTATCAAATATTTCAGTTGTCAGGGCCGGTTTTCACGTCTTTATGCCTATCATATCACATTACTGATGCATTTTACCAGGGTGAGGATGATGAACCTCCCTTATTTCATGTGCCGGAATATTGAGAAGATGACCACTCTCATGCAAAGGAAAACTCCTAAGCAGCAGTACAATAGTATCCACAACTTTACACTTAACAAAATTGTGGTTATGCATCAGCTCATCTTGTAGGTTATTTCATGGGAGGATTTCATTTCTAATGATTTCTTCGCAGCTTCTCAGGTACCTTCAGAGGTTTTTCATGAGGCAGGTGAACCTTCATATCAGCATGAAGGTCATGAGACACAAACCACTAGTATGTCAGTGTTTGTCACTTAACAGAGAGGCACTAGAGGCTTATTTGCAGTAGCTAGGCGAGTATTATCTCCACCGAGGGTGGAAGGGGTCTCGCTTCTGTAATCAGCAATACAAGCACAGGTATAGGTAAAATACAAGGGTAAGAAGCCCATGCAGGATGAGGGGTCTTCAGGAGGCCAGGATACCGATTTCATACTCATTGATGAGGATTTGGGCTCTCCTAGCTGAAAGCCGAGAGAGGTTGTTCAGGAGTAGAAGGTGGAAATAAACACTTTGTCCGTCAAGTTGCAAAGAGCCAAATGGATAATAAACTACCTTGAGCAGCGAAACAAACAGTTGGAAGATCAACAAACTATCATGGAGTTGCAAAATATATGTGAGAACCGGCAAGCTGCCCAAAGGAGCCAAACCGAGATGACATCCATTGAGCGAGAGATTGAGGATGATCGCGAAACTTGGCTCGAAAGGGTCAATATTCATTTGGAGAAGCTGTTGGAGAAGGAAAACAAGGAAAAGAACATGTTGAGGCACATGAAGAATCATTATTGGGAAAGAAATCATGTTTGCAAGGCACGAATCAAGATCCTGAAGGCTAAGTTGAAGAGGGCATTAAGGCGTCGGAAAAGGCATGATAGACTTGAAATTTTGGCAAAATCTTCCTTGGCCCAGCACAGTGCATGATGGAGGAAACTCAGCCCAAATTTCAAGAAATTTGGGACAAATTTTGCAAATTTTATTTTTTTGGCCTAAACACAGATTTTTCAACCTGACGCGTCGCGCCACTTGGCACGCGCTTATGATTGGGAGCTCCTCTTGGGTAAAAATTTGTATTTTTGGATTTTTCATGAAAATTTGTGCATGCATACACATGTACAAGATTTTTTGACAGGTTTTGTACTTCCATAAGGGTCAAAAACACCCTAAAAATGACCTTTCTGCCCCTTTTTGAACACACAGGAAGCAGTGTTGGGAAAAATAATTTTTGTAGGGGAAAATGGCAACCAAATTCAGAAATTCTACTTGTGTTGGAAAGTAGACAGGTAGAGATTTCCAAAAAGCTATCCTACACTCAATTTGGACACTGGGAAGGCCTTTAAAATTGGCTCCAAACAGGCACGATGCATAGAGAATTCAGGCACGGCACATTGGGGATTTTGGCTCATTTTTCACTCAGTAACTCTATTTTTCACCTAGTTTTGGCCAGTTTGACTTTATTACTTCCACATTTAAAACTCTTGACGTAATTTTATGTAATTTCATGGCTCCTGATGTAATTTTGACAAATTTTTACTCATGAAAGTAGATTGATTCATCAAAAGGTGAATTGCAACTGAATGAATCAGTTTCCTATCTTATAGAGGTGAGCTGTTCCACTGCCTATTTTCCAGTTCTTAGTTTAGATATTGTTGAAAAAAATCCTAAAATAGTGATCTCGACCCCTATAGGCATGGGGATGAGTTATGATTTCCTATATCTTGTATTTTTTCAGTCATTTGCATGGTTGGACAATTGGGATTGCTTGGAGTTTCATTGTACATTTCATCTCTGCAGTTTGGCAAAGGAATAGACCAGGGTTTGCAGAAGTCCTTGGAATTTATGTGGCTCTTTGTTTTGATGATGTATTTCTCTCTATGATTGTAATTTTACTGATGTTTCAGGTGTATCATCTTCCTTCTTATTTCTTCTTAAGTTAAACAAACAAGTATAAAGGTGGAATTCATTAGATTTGCAGTGCTCTACCTTGAGTTTTGTTTAATTTTCTATGTTTTCAACTGTTTGAAGAGGATTCTTGAAATTCTCTTGCCCTCTTCAACACCTCACCAATATGAGCTATCCATTTCATTCAAAATTGAAACATCAAAAGAGTTTCCTACCTTGCCCCATTCATATCCCTGCGAAATTTCTCATTTCCCATACCCAAAATCTGCCTTTCCCTTTGATCCAACAAACACCCTCAAAATTAAATCAAACTCTCTTACATATATAGCTAGCCTAAAATCAGCATTTATTCAAGTCATCTCAAGCCTCACTGATCATATTTTGCTGAGATTGACCAGGAGAGAACCCTCTCCCGATCTGGTAGGGCTAGCTACCAGATTAAGCGTGGTTTGATGTTACCCTAGACTCTGCCTTTCTCAGCCTGAGGTACATTTAGGAAATAACAACACCTATCTAGGGAAGCATGATTTATTCGTAATTCACAATTCTGGCCCAACAAATTGGCGACTCCGCTGGGGATCGTTTCTCTTATTTCTAGGTGTTTAAGCCTCTGATTTTCTCTATTTATCCACCCAGTAGTTGTTGCTCATAAATATGAAAATTTTTCAAAGTCAAATTTGTAAGCACAGTGAGTTAAACAGTAGTATTTTTCATTTTATACTATGACCAACGCACCCTTATACTGGACATAGTGCTTTGCAGAGCACTGTCTCCCTTCCTATCTTGCATTGTAGAGCACTGTCTCCCCTTGGAGACTACGTTGACTCTTGAAAACATTCAGATTCCCTTGACTTTGCCTTTGCAATTTGCTGCAATTTTTTTTGCCGCTGTGTTTTGAAAATTTTGATCCTCAATTGACTAGTGAATCTATATAATTCTTCCTCCTTTGACTGAAAAATTGTTCAATGTTTGTTTAAAAAAAATTTCTTTATCATTGACAAGTTGATTTCAAAGTACTTTTTATGGTCATATTAAGAATCATTTGAAATAGGAAATTGTCATAAAATCTTCATTTCCTTGATAGGAGAAATTGTTGTTGAAATCCTCATTTTTCCTTCAAAAGAGAAATTGTTGTTTGTATTCTTCATTTCTTGAAAGTAAAAGGCATTTGAATTGTTGATTTAGTGCAGCTAGTTTCTTTTCTGCATTTATAACATTAAAGAAACTGAAAAGAAAAATTTGCATTTGCATGTAGAATAATGTGTGTTTTGCAAAAGGAACATTAGGAAATCTGCATTTATTTTGTGCTCGTTGATTTATTTTTCTCATTGATTTGTTTGCTCACAAATTATTGCTATTTTACCTTAGTAGCTAGTATTTTCATTGAAAAAGCTGAAAGTGAAAGATTGTTTATCATTCTTAGCTTGCATTTTAGGAATTTCATACACATCATCACAGTGAACCTTCGAAAGGAAAATTGTTAAGCAAGATCAACATAAAATTAATCTCAATTTACTTAACAACACATTGGAACCATAACGATAACACTTAGAAGATCTAGGCTAGAGATGTGTTCCGGCGTCGTAAAACATAGAAATTGTGGTTAACTTGTCTGCGATACATTCCAAGTGTGATACCTCACTCCACGTACGTAATTATATCGTAGCTTTTCCATGTACTTTAGGGTATATCGAGCGGTGTTACAGTACGATAAGTATAAAAGGGTGCTCTCACTGTGTGGTTTCGCATCAGACAATGCCAATACAGACTTGGGCCTCAACATACCTTTAGGTATATTTGGGGGGACAAAGTTTATGTGCTATCCATCCATAGTGAATGGAGTCAGCTGCCTTGAAATTTTCATACACCAAACACAACATTCTGGGAGATTGGCTACTCGTACTTCTTGGTTCGCCAGGAGGTATTCTACAATTCATAGTTTCTTCGTAAACCATTTTTCCTAGCATTACCCTCTTTTTGTTTTTTTTTTTTGTTAAGATAAATCAGTAATCATGGAAGAAAAAAATACTATCCCCTGTCTTTCACGTATATTAGCTTTAAAACCACCTTTACTACCAGAAGTTACTTCTGGCAGGCGAAGGAGATCACGATCTGCCTAATCAAGTACAATCTGTACCTCTAGTGAAACATCATATTTTAAACCAGAGTTAGCTAAAATTGTTTCTACACATCCCGGTTCATCTGTTGTTGTCGAAACAGAGTCTTCACAGTTACCTGTGGTCATGATCCATCCAAAAAGTGACACCATACATCCCGGACCCGACGTTGTTCAATCACAAATTGATCTAGATCATGTCTCTTCTTTGCCAGAACATCTGAATCCTGAAGTCGAACAACCGAAATTTATTCCTACCTTGGTCATCCCACAAACTTCTATAGCCTTTGAAACTCCTATATCACATAGTCAACTATCTAAAATATATTTTGGGCCTAACAGTGAAGTTATTCCTCCTAGTTTAATTGCGATTGAAGAAATCTCACAAGATGATACACCTTTAAATCCAACCCATTTTGTGGGGGAAATTTACCTGTACGAGTCCTTTCTTCAATCATTTCCATCTACTTTTGTTGACCCTATTCCCATTCAATCTCCTGTCGATTTTCAAGGGTATAAATTTGGGCAAATAACCATTTCTTAACCAACATCTTCAGTTGGGTCTGCTGTTCCAATTAAGTTAGCTCCTACCCTCGCTACTCTATCGATGTTCACAACTTCACCAGATTCATATTTCCATGGTGGCCCTACTGTCCCAACAGGTTACAAATCATTATCTGGCACTTTCACTAGTGCATCTTCAAGATCATGGTCTTTACCAATGTCATCATCTGGTATTTTAACTAGTAGTCCTATCATTAGTACTGAACAACTTGATTCATTATATACATCATCCAGGACATATGAAGTCAGCCCTCTTGGGTCAATTCCTTTAAGTACCATATCAACTAGACTCCCAGCACTTGGAGAAAATTATTTTCCATCTTATTATTCTCCTCATGCTGGGGGTAGCCTTTGGTCACCCAATATGACATTACTCCGTCACTTTTTGGTGAAACTGATACTAAATTGAATGTTTTTCAATGGCAGCTGACTCTACCTATCCAACCACAAATGGTTTTGCACTCGTATCAACTGGTTCAACCTATTACATCCACTTCATTACCACTTGTTAATACATCTTTACCCCTATTACAGAATCAAAATATTGTACATAAACCTTCTCAGGTAGGTATTTTAACTCAATATCATCAAATGTTGGGTCCACAGACTCAAAATCCTTTGGTTAATTTACAACAACCTGTATCAGGAATCTTTTACTCACAAGCTGGTCTACCATTTTATGGGATATCACAATCACAACCTAGTTATACATATCAACCGAATCCAACTTATCCTAATTTGGGTTATAACATTGGTGGACAGACCCCTTGGAAACCTTAGGCGCGAATGCCTCAAACTTCATTTTAACAAGTATCATATCTAAGATTTGGTCAACAGAATCCTCAAGCGTTTGCTATCCAAAACAACCCCTATCTGGGTTACCAGCAATAGTTTCCGTATGTTGGTGCTCAAAGACCTGTTGCTCAAGCAATTCCATCTTACCCTAGCTATGCTCAACCTAACCTTAATCGATAGTTGCCCTTTGTTGCAACCTTGGAATTACCAGATTTAAACTGGTTAACCAATGATCCTATCAATTATGCTCCTTCGTGGTCACTGATACCCCATAAATTACCCTCCGATATTCCTAAATTCAATGGAAACCCTGGAGAAGATACATCAACTCATGTCATGACTTATCATTTATGGTGTTCATCAAATTCCCTGAATGATGATTCTGTTTGACTACATATTTTTCAGCATATGCTCACAGGTTCGGTTGCTAAATGGTACATTGAGTTACCTAGAGATTCTTTTGAAAATTTCACTACCCTAACTACTGTATTTTTGACCCATTTCCAGTTACTGATCAGATACGAAATTAGAAAGGAACTCTTGACAAACTTCAAACAGACTAATGCTACTCACATTTATAATCATATTCATGAGTGGCATTGCCATCGGCGAATGGTTAATACATTTGTTCCGGATCAGCTCCTTGCTGAATGGTTCATTAAGTCCCTATTACCATCTATAAATAAAGATGTGGCTAAGGGTGGAATCGTCACAGAAGAGCAAGTTGTCACTCATGCCCAATATTTAGACTTGATTTACACTCATTCTGGCACGCTCAATGAAAATTACTAATGTGTTGCAATCTAATTTCAATGTTCCTCCTCAAATAAATGACTCTCATGCGAGAGATGGCTTGATAGGCGCTACAAACACACACCATGCTACTGTATCTGATCCTTCTCCTACTTCTGAAATTAATGCCATGTAATTTGACAAAGGAAAAAGTGACAAGATACCAGGAAGTGAGAAAAAGGGGAAATAAAAGAAAAAGAAAAATTCTAACCCGCAGTAAAGATCATCTGATCAACCGTATGGACCATGTAAACCTCATTATCCATGCATAATATGTAACAAGGAACACTTTTTTAGGGATTTTCCTCACTGTGCTGAAGTCTAAAAAATCATCAAGACTTCCCATGCATCAGCTGTGTTGATAGACCCATTTCCAAATCTAGACACTAATTTGCTTGCTACTGATCCGGATCCTAGTTCCCAAGAGTTAATGTTATCCACCATAAAACCTTCAAAATATATTTTGGTGTCGATGTGGAATAAAGAATATGGTAGTACAACCACTGATCAACCTACTACCTAATCAACGAATCCATGTATTGAATCAGTACCACCTACTATTATTCCCGAATTGACAATTAAGCCACAAAAGGGAGTAATTCATAAATCGACATATAATCCTCGGGTAAGAGCTGCACAAAATTACAATATAGTTGAATATTTGGCTCAATCTCCTTCAACTATGTCTTCTCTTGAGGTATTACAAAATTGTCCCTCCCAAAAGAAAGCTTTATTGTCAGCCATTGGTGGAATTGATCCTACTGATTCAAATCTTATCGTCTTTAATCATACGGGCTATGTACCGCAACTAACAGTAGAATTGGCATTCTCCATACAAGTAAATGTTCTCAATCACCTTGTTCATCACACTATTATTGATGAGGGATCATCTACGTGCATTATGTCTCTAAATTGATGGAAGTCATTTGGCTTGCCATGATTATCAAAATAATCAACGACCTTGAAGACTTTTAATGGAAGAACATATAAACCTTGTGGTATTATCAATAACCTGCATGTTGAACTAGGGGGGCAAATAGTGAATATTTATGTCACGTTTGTTGATGGGCCCCTTGACTATAATATTTTACTTGGAAGACCATGGGTATATTCAATGAATGCCATTGTTTCTACATACTTTAGAATGATTTCCTTTCGATATAAATGTACAATCACAATCATTAATCAATTATCCTTATTTTCCTCCACTTCACAGGTAACTGGGAGCATTCTGTTTGTTCACTTACCACAAATAGAAATTCAGAACATTGGTGCAGGACTCTTAAAGGATTCCAATCTTATGGGAACCTTTCCATTACTGTTGCCTGCGATGTCAGCATAAATTGAAGTAAAAAGACCTGCTACATGATCTCTTCCACTCTATCTAGCTTAAGAGAGAGTACGAGTGATTCTGATATTTCTATGTTGGATGAATTTTTACCGCCCAACCCTATTGAGCTTGCATAGAAATCAATCTATTTGGCTTTGGCAGAAAATATTAAATCAGCATTGCCGAGTGTTTGGGTTGATCATTCATTAGATTTTGGTACCCCATATGATCCATTTTCCTCAACATTCTTGACAGATGAGAATATTTTGGAAGCTATGATGTCAGAAGGAGAACCATGGGAATATTATCATCATAATTCCCATCTTCCTGATTACGAAGAAAATAATATTAGTGAACTATATCACCCATCCATCAAAAATTTCTTTTCAAATTCTTTTCCAATTAATGCAATCGATTCTGAGCGAAATCTTTCAAATATTGAAGAAACCATTTCTATCGATATTTTGACCAAACCTGGCATTGCAGAAAATATTCATGTCAGTGTATCTTATTCTCCATCAGAACTAGAATCATAGCGCTCTCTATTTCGTGAATTTCATGACTTATTCACTTGGTCTTACGAGGAAATGCTAGGCATAGATACTAGTATAGTTGAACACACTATTAATATGTATACTGATGTCAAACTGGTGCGCCAATGGCTTGTTCCTGTTCATCTGAAGAAAGCTGCTACCATCAAAGCAGAAGTTGAAAAAATTTTGCATCCTGGTTTCATTTACCCTATCCCACTAATTGAGTGGGTTTCCAATATCGTTCTTGTCATGAAAAAACAAGGAACCATTAGACTGTGTGTCAATTATCAGGATGTCAATATGTTTTGTCCAAAAGGAAACTATCCTACTCTATTTATCGACTAGATTATTGACGATTGTGTTGGGTGTGAAATATTCTTGTTCATGGATGGATTTTCCAGCAACAATAAAATAAATATCGGCCCAAATGACCAACATAAGATAGCATTCATTTGTCCCTGGGGCACATTCACATATAGGAAACTTCTATTTGGTTTAAAGAAATCGGAGGAAAATTTTCAGAGAGTAATGGATTATGATTTCAACGACATCAAGAACATTGTTCAACCATATCTAGATGATTTACCAGTGCATTCATGAGATCAGAATGATCACCCGATGCATTTAAGATCCATTTTCTTACGTTGCCGACACTACAAAATACCCCTCAGTCCATATAAATGTGTGTTTTGTGTTGGTTCTGGTTGATTGCTCAGATTCGTAGTCTCAAGAGAATGAATTCAAATAGATCCACTGAAGGTACATGCCATTCCTGATTTTCCTGCACCATCAAATTTAATTCAGATACAAAAACTTCAAGTAGAGGCTAACTTCCTAAGAAGGTTCATTCCAAACTACGTCGAAATGGCTAAAGTATTTACTCGATTATTGAAAAAGGGGGTTCCCTTCCATTGGGACCAACTTGCACAAGCTTATTTTGATGTTGTCAAGGATACTCTTTTCCGAGTGTCATTAATGTATCCTCCTAGTTATCAAAATGATTATTTCCTATATATCATCGCGGCTGAAACGACCGTCGCTATGGTTTTGGTCCAAGAAGAATATGGAATTGAACATTCGATCTATTATTTGATTCGTAATCTCAATTATATAGAAGTTAAGTACTCATAACTAGAAAATCTTTCCTTGGCAGCTGTTCAAGCTGTCCAAAGGTTTCACCATTATATCCCGCTCCGAAAATAAACAATAGTTTTGGATTGCAACCCCATGAACTATATATTATCACGTTAATTGCTGGCAGGGAAATATTCAAAATGGATTGTCATTTTGTAGGAATTTGATTTGGAGTTCATAAAATCGAAGTCAAAGAAGTCTTTAGTTTTGGTTGAGCTTCTCTATGACCTTCCCTTTGATAACACTGCAATTATATCAGAACCATAAATTCCTGACAAGTCTCTATTTTTGATCGAATCAAATGATCCTTGGTATGGGGATTTCATCATTTATCTCCAAACTCAAAATTTTCGACCTAATACCTCTCACTCTGAACAACGATGTATTCAATACCAAGCCAAATATTATCCGATCATTGGTGATACACTTTATTGTCGTGGTGTTGATACCATTTTAAGGAGGTGCCTCACAAATCAAGAGGCTGAAAAAGTATTAAATGATTGTCATGGTGGGGCTTGTGGTGGAAACTTATATTGATATGCTACCGCGCAAAAGATTCTCCACGTCAGTTACTTTTGGCCTACTATTTTTCAATATTGCATCCTCGTAGTTAGAATTTTTCATGCATGCCATATTTTTTATCATAAAATATACAAACCACCAATGCCAATGCATCCTGTTTTCTCTGGTGGACCATTTACGAAATGGGGTTTTAACTTCATGACTTGTAACCCTCCTTAGTCTGGGGGGCATGGTTATATTATTGTCACAGTCAACTATTTTACCAAATGGGCCAAAGCGATGCCTACATTCAACAACACAGGACAAACAGCTGCATTTTTTTCTTTAACCACGTTATTGCACAGTTTGGGGTCCCACAGGCCATAATTATAGATCATTGGAAGCGTTTTTTCAACCACATGATGTCTGAATTGATTTCTAAGTTAGGATTGTCACATGATAATTCTACTCCTTATTATCCACAATCAAATGGAAAAATTGAGGCTATTAACAAAATTCTTAAACGAATGCTTCAACGAATGATAGGTGTCCGTAAAAGGAACTGGAATTTGATCCTGTACTCCTCCTTGTGGGCATATCAAACCTTGGTGAGAAATGCAACCAGATTTACTCCTTTTCAATTGTTGTATGGTCTGTGTTACATAGTAATTTGTCACCGTCCCTGCAATCCCCTGTCCCACACATTGGAGGGCCTTTTCCATGACCTATGAGAAGTGACAGAACCTAAAACCACTTTCATGTCATCCCCCTTGACAAGGATAAGCATTCCTCTGAAGAAAGTTTCCTTTGAAAAACCATAAAAACTAATCTTTTGGCTGTGGCACAACTAGCTAGTTTAGCCCTCGCGCCAATGGGGAAAATCCACCAGAGAGGGCTCGCCAGCTGGTGCTCTATCCCAGTGTCTTGCTCGCACCAAGATTAATAAGGATTATTTTTAAAAAATAAATGGTAGAAGTTTGATTCCAGCAAACTCCTTAACGAGTCTCTAAAATGAGTTGGGAGGTTTGGCTCCAGATTTCCATGTATGGGAGGTGGTTTTCCACATATCATGGAAGCTTCCTTGAGGATAGGGCCAATCCCACAATTGTAGGAATACCAAATCCCCTTCCACCATGTATATAAGCTTGCCATTTTCCTTTGGCAAGCTAGTAGTCCTGATAGCACTAGAGAAGAGTTGAACTTATAGCAAGGAGACTATCTCCAGAAAACTTTTGAGAGCCAAGCCGAAGAGAGAGAGAGCTTTGTCCCATTTCCGACGAGCTTCATTATGACATGATCCGTTGTCGACCCCGCTGAAGGAAGATCCAATGCCAGAGCTTTGGGTTCTATCTTTCCTTTGTTATTATTAATGCTAAGCGACTTTGATTATGGTTTCATTCATGTGTCTTTGTATTTGATGCAATGAATTACACCCTCTCTGACTGATGTATGGTTACAATATTTAGATTCTATGATGTGTATCATTGTGTTTCTTCACATGTGTGCAGGTGTTCAAACGTGTTAAGTGGAAGGATTTTTATCTGCCAAAGTGGAGGACGAGAAGTATCATCCTTTCTTCGATGACCATTACGTAGGACCTGAGGTAGGAAGCTCATTATGTTCTGTCATTTTTGTAACTAGAGACCTACATCACTGTGTGTCTGATTGTTGCTAGACCCGATCTGGGCTAGTAGGGATCACCTCTATCTGCAGAGGGGATTTATCTCTCCAAAAAACTGGTGACTCCACTAGGGAATTGATTGGAGTTTGTCTTGTCTCTTTCGATTGCGTTTGGATTTTGTCTGCTTGATTTGCTCTTCTGATATGTCTCTTTCTGGTTTAGAACTTATGTTTAGCTCCCACCATACCTAATATACTCTTTGCTTTCTCTTTTTCATTTCCATCATTAGTAAACTCGATTGGTGCGCTCTTTAGCCTGAAAATCACGCTAGATGGCACTTGTTGCTAGTTAGGCACCTGCGCCAACCCTGTTTTGGTGCCAGATACAGCTAAACAGTCGCGCGAACCCTGTTTGGTGCTAGAGTTTTCTTTTTTTTGAGCCCTATAAGTCTAGTTTTTGGTTTTGGTGTTGTTTTTCCGACTCTATGAGTGTCTTGAAGTCCTTTTTGACTTTTTTTGACCTCCATCCTCTAGTTGTTTTTCCTCTACTTTCAGTTTTACATTCTAGCCCTAGGGCATCTAGGTGTTATTGTGTACTGAGCCTCATGTGGGAGTTTTTGGTTTTTTCTCTTTCAGTCAACTTCATTTTTGCTTCCTTGCATTCATTTGGTTGGTCTTTATCGTATCATTTTGTTATTTGAGTGATTGCTCTCTTTCTCATTCAAGTTTCACTTTGTCTCATTTCGAGCCTAGATCACACAGTTGGTATGAGTTTTTGTTGGGATTCCTCTTTGATTTGAAGGATTTCTCCGTCAGTTTGAGGTCCGATTGTGCGTTGAGTGAACTTGCTTTCTTTTAATATTTTGTTATCATTTCTCAAATTGGTCTCTTATTAGTTTTTCATTTCGTTTGGTGCATTTCGCTCTAAAACATTGAAAATACAAAAGACAATTGTTTTTGCTTTTTATTAGTTAGTGAAAATTGAAAACTTTTATGCATTATTAGTGTTATATAACTCTAAAGGAAAAGCTTTTAGTCTCATTAGCATGCATTAGAGACACTAGTGGTTGTTTTGTGATCATTTTTTTATTGTTCAAAACACTCTCAACCTTCCCATAGTTAGCTATTCATTGAAAAACATGATATATTGTGGCATGTAGTGTGCATTTAGAGGATTTTTGAGACATAACATTTGGTAGGCCTTGAAATTGAAACATAATTGAAGATAAACCCTAAAATTTATTCAATTTACCTTAAGGCAGCATTGAAACATTAACGGAATATCTAGAGGTCTAGGCTAGTGACGTGTTCCGGCGTCATTAAACCTAGTAGTTGCCGTTCACCTCTTGGCTTTAGACAGCGGTAGTACGGACTTGTGCTCCATGTACCATCGAGTATATAAAGGAAGACCCCAATAGGTTTCTATCCTTTATTCGTAAGAATCTGAGTCTGTTGCCTTATACTCATGATACACCGGCCACAACATTCGGGGAGATTTCCTACATGTACGTCAAGTCCTTGGTTGATTTCTCTTTCATTTTTTAACCAAGGTGTATATTACAGTTCATAGATATCTGGTACACCCTTTTGCCGAGAGTTCTAGAGTAGTCATTTCGATCTTCTCTGACTCATTAAATTTGAAAGGATCATGAAGAACTTGTCCTTTGACACTTGTTTCCAAATTGAAAGAGATAGAGTCACCTTTACTCGTTTCTTGACTCTTAAAACATGAAACGGTAAAATTTCTGAGTTTGAGTGTGGTAAAATTAATCACCTACAATCACACGCCCTTTTAGAGATTGTTTGTTGGCCGTTTGATTGTTTGCCTTGGTTCTTGCCCATGTGCTTTTGTTTTTGATCTCTTCCTCTTTTCATTACTGCCATAGTGGCGGAACCCTCAGTTTCATCTACTAGTAGTCTTTACACAGATGATTTGTCAGAGGTCTCTCAGTCCTCTGCTGAACCTCAGCAGCCTATTGTATCTGAGTTTCTTGATGGGGGACCGTTCATATCTGAGCTTCCCTTTGGTGGACCAGTTGATTTCAATTGGCCCTTATCCAATTCTTGGTTTGGATTTGGAGTAGGGGAATATTTCGCTCCTCTTACATCGAGATCACCTTTCTTAGCTACGGTTATACCTCCTAGTCCTCGCCGTCTTTTAGAAGATCTTGCGGCAAGGTTAGATATGGACTCACCCAGTCCTTCTCGTAGTGAGTAGATTCCTACATCTGGTGAAGATTACCAGCTTTTCCCAGAAAACAACCCTGAGTCTTCTGTCATGTCTTCGCCTGGTCCTTCGCTTCCAATGGGATATAGGTCCTTAAGTCAGATTGTGGCTATTGTGGCTTCCATGGGAGTATCAACTCCGTCCACGAGGCCATTTATACCTTCGTTAGGGATGTCACCATCGACACCTCTCGCATCATCTCCTCAGGTCACATCAGTACCTGTTAGGCCTACTATCTACATAGTTGCATCTATGCCTAATGTCACTACTCAGTCCATTAGGACCTTGTCAGTTTTTGAAGACATTTACATAGCGTCTACTATTCTGGAGAATATCTCTCCTGAGGAGTATTGGTTGTACTTACGGCCATCAAACACCGAGGTTGGTCAGTCCTCCCAGGATCCCAACCGTCCTTATGTTTCCCATTATGGACCAGATGGTACCCCTATTTATTTTTTTCCATATCAGTACGATGAGAAGGGAAACCCTCTACATTTTCCAGCTCCATAGGCTTACCAGTATGTCCATGTTTTTCTATCTTCCCAGGCTAGGAAACCTTCTAACCCACAAGGACAACCCTTCCAGGGCCAACCTTTGGGCTAGCTTGGTTATCTATATGACCCACAAGGAAAACCCTTACAGGGCCAACCTTCGAGCCAGTAGGGGTTGTTGTATGGTCCGTAAGGAAAATCCTACAGCTCTCAAGGTCAAACTTTACAGCCTCACTCTGTGGTCCAACCAGGGCAACCTCAAGAACTCATAGGCCAACCGGGGTATCAACCTGGGCCATTTTACGGTCCTGGGGGGAAATCCACTCTTCCTAACCTATGGTGCAACCTCAGAAACCTCAGTTTCCCATCGGTCTGAATGTTGCACAACCAGGGCCATATTATGGTCTTGCCATAGGTCAATTTGGCTATTAGGCACAACCTGGCTCCATCCTACCATCAAGCCAACCGGCTCAATCGGGCCATCCTGGTGTCCTTCACCAGCCAGGTCAACCTGTTCAACCAAGACAACCTGTTCACCTGGGTCAACTTGTTCAACTAGGGAAACCCGCTCAGCCAGGTCAACCTGTTCAATCAGGCCAACCTACACATCAATTCAACCCTGCTCAACATCTGATTTATTCTATTCTATAGCTGAATCCACCTGTGTGCCCAACTTATCAGGCTCTGCAGGGTCCCACTTACCAACAGCCCTCTCGACCCCAAGGCGGTTATTACCTTCAAGGTCAGTCTCGATCAGTTTACAACCCACCCCAAGGTTCTGGTTATTACCTTCAACAACCAGGCTATACCTATGCTCAACATTCAAATCCATACACTGCTCAAACAGGGCCCACATATAATTAGGGATAGTACCCTGGTTATCAACCCCCTTACACTGGTTATCAGCAACTGTATCAAGCCAATTATACGGCCTATACCCCCTATGGTCAGAATCCTCCAGGAAAAAACTAATGGGGGTAAATTTATGCTCAACCAGAGTGGGGTACAGGTACATGTCCTTATCGAGGGCCTGGTATGCCTTTCAATCCTTAGTTACCTTTCCTTTCCACGTTGGAATTGTCAGATGTTTCTAAATTGACCAATGATCCGATTCTTCACAGTCCATATTGACCTCCGATTCCAACCAAGGTGCCTAGTGACTGTCCTAAATTTGAGGGTAAAGTTGGAGAGGACCCCCAAGCTCATGTCATGACCTACCATCTATGGTGTTCTTCAAACTCTTGGGTGGATGATTCAATTCGTCTACATCTCTTCCAGCATACTCTTACCAGTGTTTCTGCTAAGTGGTATATAGAACTACCCCGTAATATCTTTCAAGACATTAATACGTTAGATATGGATTTTCTGACACACTTCCAGTTACCGATTCGTTACAAAGCCGGGACACATCTCCTGACTTCTCTCGAGTAGGATAAATCCACTCACATATCTAATAATATTCATGAGTAGCGACGTTGTCGTCGACTGATCAAGTTCGATATTCCTGGTCAACTTCTAACTCATTGTTTCACTACCTCCTCTGTTAACAAGATCGCTCAAGATATTTCTATGGGGGAATGTGTAACTGAAGAACAAGCCATCGCTTGTGCCCAACACCTTGATTTGGTGTACTCTCAGTCTGGCACACTATATGATATCTTGAATGATGCCCTGTGGCCAGGGACCTCTAAAGCACCAGCTAACCCATTGGTGGACGTTGTTATTGGTTCCATTTCTTAGACTTCTTGGAAGTCCTCTAATGGGAAGTAGAAGTCAAATTCTTCCAATAATTCTTCCCTTCCTGCCCCTCCAGATTCTGGTAAGACAGTGGAGGTCAAAGCCATTCAAGCCAATCTTGTGGAAAAGTCCTCCAAAGGGAAGAATAAGGGCAAAGGAAAATCCAAACGTGATGCCCCGAAACTAGAGTCTTCTAAACCTCGTGCTGACGATGGTTCCCAACGCAAACTGAAGTACCCCTACCTGATCTGTGAAGGAGACCACTACACCAAAGATTGTCCCTGACGATCCAAGGTGAGTCAAATTCTAAAAATCTCTAAAGGGACTCTAGTAGTTCTCAAGGAACCGTTCCCATCTCAGCAGACCTAGATGGTTGAATAACCTTCACCATCTGCATCGTTTTGGTCCCAAGTCTTTATGATAAATGGTGTTGCACCTGTTTCGATTGCTATGTGTTTGAAGGATTATGCTGGATCATGCCAGGAAGCTAGGAAGGAAGTCGTTGATGGCCCACCTCACCCACCTGTCTCTGGTCCTTTAGAAATTGAGAAGACCAGCACTGAACCCATTGTAAGGCAACCTTCCAAAGGTGTTCTACAAAAATATTCCTATAATCCAAACGCCCGTGCCACTCATCACTACAACATTGTTGAGGATTTGGCACTGGCGCCTTCCATAATGTCTGTGTTGGAAGTGCTTCAAAGTTTCCCATCGCAACAGAAAGATCTGTTTTCCGAAATCGGTGGAATTGATCCTGCCGATTCTAGTCTTCTCACCTTCGACCTGGAAAATTTTGTCCCTTGACTTCTGCATCAAATTTCTCTCATTATACAAGTCAATATCAATGGCTTCAACATCCACAGAGCTATTGTGGACGAAGGTTATTCCACCTACGTTATGTCATCTGCCTGTTGGAAGGCCATTGGCTCTCCATCTCTTACTTCATCTCCCAATGCCCTAGAGGAATTTGATGGTAGGGAATCAAAACTCCTGGGTGTTCTTGAGAGTTTACCGATCACGTTACAGGGTAGGAAAATCAACGTAGAAGTAGAAGTGGTTGACACCAAGCTCAAATACAATCTTCTTCTTGGCTGCAGCTGAACCCACGCCATGCTATACGTTCCGTTCACCCTCTTCCAACTTTTGAAGTTTCCTCATTAGGGCAAGATCATCACTGTCGATTAGCTTCATTTCTTCACCTCATCCTTTGAGAACAACGTACCTTACATGGATCAAATCCCGAATCCCCCCGACAGTGTAGGACCCAGTATTTTCAAGGACCCTGTCCTCATGGGTATCTTTCCCACATCACCACCACGCACCATTCAAGTTAACATGATCTCTAGGTCAGATGACCCTTGGATCATCCCTTCGCTTGAACAGGTGACCTCTTTCGAAGAATCGATGCCTTTTACTCTAGTTGAGATCAATTACTGCGAGATCATCGCTGCATCAGATCCTCCTCCTTCTGAACATGCTCCTTTCAGCATGGATGTAGATGTATATTCTCAATCACCTTGGCTCGGAGATGCATATTCACCTGATCCTTTAAGATAATGCTTCCCCTCTGATGAAGCTATCGTTGAAATGATGTCTCTTGAATTTCTACCATGGAGCGATGAACATCATCATTCCTCGTTCATTCCTGGTCTGGGGGCAATGTCTAATTTTAGAGTGCTTTGCATCTCAGGTTCCCACTCCACCTCTTGAAACACCGATATTGACTCATGAGGTTCTTTCAGAGGGAAATATGAGTAAAATCACACAAACGATGCCTATCAACATCTCCATCAAACCGGGGATAGTCGAGAACATTTACGTGGGAGTTACTTGTTCTCCCGAAAATATTCAAGTATACATGAGCCTTTTCCGTGAATTTAGAGATGTTTTCACATGGTCCTATGAAGAGATGCCTGGGATTGATCCCAGTATAGTCGTGCATGAGATTCCCACCTATCCAGGTGCGAAACCCATGTGTCAACGTCTCCGCCCAGTGCACCCCCAAAAATCCATAGCTATAAAAGTAGAAGTTGTAAAACTTCTTAACGCAGGCTTCATATATCCAATTCCCCTCACAGAATGGGTTTCTAATATTGTCCCTGTAGATAAGAAGCAGGGAACTATAAGGGTCTGTGTTGACTACCGAGACATTAATCGGGCTTTTCCTAAGGACAATTATCCCACTCCTTTTATATATCAGATCATCAATGACTCTGTGGGGAGTGAGATCTATTCCCTCATGGATGGCTTCTCGAGTTACAATAAAATTAATATTTTACCCGTTGATCAACATTAGACCACCTTTATCTTCGTGTGGGCTACCTTCACTTACAATAAGCTCCCTTTGGGCTTAGAAAATGCTAGAGCCACCTTCCAGCGCACTATTTCCTATGCTTTTCATGAAATACGTCACATTGTTCAGCCGTATCTGGAATATTTGCTGTCTCATTTAGCTCGGCCCAAGGACCATCCTGAACACCTTCGCCAGATTTTTCGCCGCTGCAGATGTTACAATATTAGGCTCAATCCTCAGAAGTGTGTTTTCTGTGTAGATTCTAGTCGTCTTTTGGGATTCATCGTCTCTAAATATGGAATTCACCTTAACCCCCTCAAGGTTGAGGCCATCGTTAACCTCCCATTCCCATCCTCATTGCATCAACTTCAGAGTCTACAGGGAAAGGCCAAATTCTTACGTCGCTTTATTCTGAACTATGCAGAAGTGGCCAAGGGGTTTACGTGACTTTTGAAACAAGACATTCCCTTCCATTGGGACAAAATTTCTTAGAAATTCTTTGATAAACTTAAAATGTTGCTCGTCAATGCTCTGTTAATATGTCCTCCTAACTATCATCGCTATTTCATCCTTTATTTAGCTACCTCTTTCAGCATGATAGCCATGGTTTTAGTACAAGATGCTGATGATGGAAATGAACATGTGGTTTACTATTTGTCTTGGAATCTTCTAGACACTGAAATGCGATATGCTCACATCGAGAAGTTGGCGCTTGCCGCGATCTAGGCCGTTCAATGATTCAACCATTGAATCTTATTGCGTATGGTAACCGTGATGTTCGACTGCAACCCCATGACATACATATTGTATCGACAATTTCTGGGGGGAAAGTACTCCAAATGGATTTTCATCCTTCAGGAATTCGATTTGGAGTTCACCATCGCCAAATTGACAAAATCATTAGTTTTTGCTGATCTTATTTACTCTCTCCCAACAGACTCCGCTCCATCCCAATCCAAGGATCACATCCTGGATGAAACACTCTTTCTTATTAGCACTCACTATCCATGGTATGGTGTCATCATTTTGTACCTTCAGACATCCACTTTTCGGTCTGAGATGACGAAGGATGCTCGACGGCACATTCGGCATCAATATCAACCATATCGCATTGTCGGAGATACCTTGTATCGTGTCAGAGTTGATTCTATGCTCCGCCGATGCTTGACCCTGGAAGAGGCTGAGAAAGTCCTAAATGACTATCATAGTGGCGCCTATGGTGGCCACATGTCCAGTTATGCTACTGCCCAGAATATTCTACATGCAGGTTACTTATGGCCTTCTATATTCAAGGACTGTATTGTTGCAGTTCAAAAATTTCATGCGTGCCAGGTCTTTCAACACAATATGTGTGTGCCACCCCTAAATTTGCATCCCTTCATTACCATAGGCCATTTTTCCAAATGTGGCATAGATTTTATGACATGTAACCCTCACTCGGCCGAGGGGCATGCTTATATAATCATTTTTGTAGACTACTTCACTAAGTGGGGCAAGGCGATGCTTACATTAGCTGCCAACGATAAGACAACCACTCAATTCATTTTAAACCATGTAATTATGCATTTCAGAGTTCATCAATCCATTATCACCAATGATGGCTCTCATTTTCGGGATTACACGATGGCAGGGTTGACATCAAAGTCGGGATTGCGACATGACAGCTTAATGCCATACTACCCTCAGGCGAATGGCCAAGCTGAGGCCATGAAAAAATTACTAGTCATGATGCTTCAACAAATGATTGGTATTCAAAAATCCAATTGGCATCTCTAATTGTTCTTAGCTATATTGGCCTATCAAACGTCTCTAAAGAGTGCAACCGGATTCACACCTTTCCAAATGGTGTATGGTCTGGAAGCGACTCTCTAGGTTGAATGTGTGTTGGAGAGGTAAATCCCCTCTACAGACAGAGGCGATCCATACCCACCTAGATCAGGTCTAGCAACAACTGAGTCACGCTAAGACACAAGTTCCTAGTTACAAAAGAACAAGATGTGACAAGAGGCCTACCTTAAGTCCCACGCTACTATTATTTGCAAATAAGATGGCGCTTCCGTCCTTCGCTTTGGTAGATCACAATTCTCCCACCTAGCATGTTCGAACACCTTCACGTACACAAAGAAACAACAACACACAAGTGTAAAACCTAATACATTCAACTATGTATCAGTCAGAGAAGATACAATTCATAACATAAGACATGAACATATGAATGGAACCATAATTGAAGTCGTTTATTATTAATCAAAATGAAATAAGGATACAACCTGAGCTCTGATGCTAGATCTTCCTTCAGTGGGTCAACAATGGAGTACGTCTCGATAAAGCTCGTTAGGAATGGGACAAGTCTTTCTCTGTTCAGCTTTATGAAGATAATCTCCTTACTACTAATTCACCTGTATTCAGGCTAGCTTGTAAAGGGAAAATGACAAGCTTATATAGATGGTGGAAGGGGAGTAGGGATCCCTATAATGGTGGGATTGGCCCTATCCTCAAGGAAGCTTCCATTATAGGTGGAAAACCGCTTCCCCTACATGGAGATTCAGAGCCAAACCTCCCAACTCATTTTAGAGACTCGTTCAGGAGTTGGATGGAATCAATCTTTCTCATTTTATTTTTAAAAAACAATACTTATTAAGCTTAGCGTGAGTAATACACTGGGACAAAACACCATTTGGAACACCCTCTTTGGTGGATTTCCCCCATTGTTACGAGGGCTGAATTGGTTGGTCGTGCCAATGCCAAAAGGTCTATTTTTAGGGATTTTTACAGGAAACTATCTTCAGTGGGATGATTGTCCTTCTCAAGGGGGATGCCATGAAAGCTATTTTAGGTTATGTCAGTGCTCACAGGTCATGAAAAAGGCCCTCCAATGTGTGGGACAGGGGATTGCAGGGACGGTGACAAATTACTGTGTAATAGATGCCCCTTAAAGCATGAGGCTGGAGAGAGAGAGAGGGGTGATATGCTTTACGAGAACATGTCAAACTGAAAACACTGTCATCGGAAAACCTGTGTAGACAAGTACAACTGATATCTCAAATACATGATGTGTGGTATCGGCACAGCCATCCATAATAGAGTATACAATAATCAAGATCCAAGGCATGGACGCAGCCATTCAGTGAGGATCAATAAATAGACTCAGGTATGGTCGCAACCATCCAATCAATGAGTCATGTAGCCAATCATGATAATCCACAAAATATATAGCCTGGATTCCAACAGACAAAATTCAGGGTCTTGCGCTCCATCTCGACCCAAATAGAGTACAAGTTCAAGCATTTGAATAAGTGAGCTGAAGTCAAACATGCAAGATCATCGTCTAGTTACCAGCCAATGATGAAAGATGCTAGAAAATGCGAGAGGAACCATGAGTAATGACAATGGCCCTCAAGGTACTACAGGTAAAATCCATGGAATGTGAACAGTGAGTTGAAGTCAAACACCTGCAGAATCATCTGATCGAAGGTCAATGATGGAAACCTTGCATCGAATGTGAAGAAGTTTCCATTGAGGCATGCAGGCTCCAAGGTATCGGAAGGGAGTCTCTAGATCAGCTTCTTGGATAATGAGTTGAAGTCGACAAGATGTGACCTTGATTGAAGGTGGGCCATAGTGCTTTCCACATCATCGACGTGAGACAGAGGAACATAATGTTTGTGAATTAGGATCAGATAAGAATCGAAGGAAGGTTGAAACTGCAGAGGTCAACTTCTCTTAAACATATCGGCGACAGGACAGTGGATTTGGCAGTATTTGACATCAAAAGATCAGAGGTCATGATGACAAGGCAAAGATCAGATTAAAGGTCAAAAGGGATCACCCAAACCCATTGAGGCAAGTGGAAAACGAGATGAGATGTCCCCAACCTGACACGAATGTGGACAAGTGCCATGTTCAAGAGTGACATAGTGCCGACACGACGAAGATACTGGCTCTATTTTCCCCACCATTTCTGGCAAGTACACCAATTATTTTTGAAAACAAGCTTGAAGGGGATAGCATATGCTTGTGATATAAGTGCGTCCTTCGGACAAATCAAACCTAGTACATTTAGTGAGCCCTAGGAAGGAGAAACTCTAATATCGTCATTACGAAAAAATATAATGTCATCAGGGTTTAACAAGTCTGACAAAGGAAGAACTCAACATATTTTCATGTTTAGAGATTTTGAAAAGACAGCGGAAAATTAAACTCCAATAGTCCCTTTTCGTAGATAGTTCCTCAGATCCAAAAAGGTAGAAAACTATGTCTGAGAAAACCTCCTAGTCATGATACACTAGGGTATTCCTTTCTCATAAATAATCTATCCCAGCCTGAAAAAGGAGTAAACGTATACTGGGTAGATGTCGTTTCACAGCCAATTTAACGAGATCAAAATGACAAGCGACTCGGCAATTTTTCATTTTTAGAGAGTCAGAAAGAGCTAAAATCTGACTCCTCCTGGAGAAACGAGTGGTATAAAGGGTAGCTACTGGTTTCGGTGATGGTGGAACCGCTCAGAATAAATAAAGGTTAATATACTGGCTAACAAGTCCACTCATCACAATGGTTCCTCAGGAATGGGTAAAACAACCAAGTGAAGGCATATGATTTTCCAAGCAGATAATGACGATGGAATGAGAAAACCAAGGCTCATCTAGCAAAAACAAGAAGATAAAATGGCAATCACAAAAGGTAAAATGGGAATGGTTTCATTTTTACACAAGCTTGAAATCAAAAAACTATTCTTGAATTTGGTTTCATTTTTACACAAGCTTGAAACAAAGATAAACTATGCTTGAAAACAATTTCATTTTTACACAAGATTGATATAGAAACAAACTATGCTTCAAAAAGTAAGTATTCCCCCAACATGGTGACTCAATTTGAGGTACATGCCCCCCAACCTTCAATCCATATGAAAGGTAAAATGGAGTGAAGGTTCAAGTTATGAGATCAATAGAAAGACTCGACTGGGATTTTACGAGATCTTATCAAAGACTCAAATTGAACAAGAAAGTGTTTCATTGTTTTAACAAGGTTGATACATTAAAAGAACTATCCTCATGACATATTGTTTCATTTTTTAGGGAGCTTGACACAGGAAAGGAACCATGCTCTGACCAACCTTGTTTCATTTTTTAAGGAGCTTGACACAAGAAAACTAAATGTGCTCTGAAGACAACTCATCATGATGAATAAGAAGTCATGGCTTCCAAGAGTTCTACATTCGATGGGAGAAAAACATCTCGGAAATCAGGACCCAATGCCTCCAGCACACAATGCGCAATGGCACTATCACTGAGTATAGTCACGGGGTAGGTAGCCATGTAGTTTACCTACAGTGGGGAAGATACAACAGGTGGATAAAAACCAAGAAAGGATGATGGCGTGCTAGATGCCACATCAGGACCAAAGAGCGAAAGTTGATCAATGGTCACGATTCGTCCTTCATGTGGAAAACAGACCACACAAAAAAGGCAAGAGACGAGCTCTCCCATGGCATAGGTGTAATCTCACCCCAAGATAATATTGAAATCAAAGGGGCCTGGAACAACCATCACGTCCATATGGATAGTTTTACCTCCCAAAGTAACAGGTGACCTTGGAAGGATCCCTAATGGTTGACTAGTTCTTCTATTAAACGCCAACAGATTCTGCATAACAGGCACAAGCAGCGATGAACCAAAATCTTGACAAGTAGTTGAGGATAGAACACTAACAGACGCGCCTTCATCTATAACAGTTCTAGGTACAACCAGACCAGAGGTTTGTACCATTATCTCAAAAGGTACATAAGACAGAAGGCGGTATCCTGCAAATCGACTCCAATCAAAGGAAGCAACCAAACTACTCGGAGGGGCTACCATCAAACTGATATGGTCTTCCCCTAGTGTTACAAAAGAAGAAGGAGCATCCTCCATGACCTCCATCTCAAAGGTGGGAGGAGTATCCTCCGGGACCTCTATCACGGGAGGTGGAGGAGTAGCTTCTTGAGGTATAGGGATAGGAGAATATTTCTCCAAGTCCAAGGAATCTGAAGAAACAATAAGAACATGAGGGGTGCGAGATCCACTCTCAACAGGAAATAACTAGTGCACCGTAGATGGGGCCCGCTCAACCAATCCCACAACCAATGGTTGGTCGGGAACGGATTCTTGAATTTGAATTTCTGGGGGAGCCGGATCGACCAAGGATGACTCTTGACCAATCATGGAATCAACTGGTAGAGGACTCAAAGACAACTACTTGTAACCAGTCGGAAGTCATGGCACAAAAACAGTCGAGTTGTCCAAAACTCGCTTGGCTTCATCCATATAAGTACAAAGGTGAATGGCATGGTTCCCCCCACACAACTTACAGGGATTGGCAAGCTTACCCTGCTTCTTAAGAGTTTTACTAGCACTTGTTAGCCCCCCTATGAAATTTTTGACAAGAAAATAGGGGGCTAAATTATTGTTGAGGCTTCAAGGAAAGCTTTTCCTCTTAAGACACAGTATCCTTGAAGCCTCTTTGTGCCTTTTGTCCTTTGATGAAATTTCCTCTGCTAATTTCCCTTATAAAGCCTCTCTGTTATGAAGAAAAATGCCCAAAGGCCCCCTTCTCCCTCTTATTTCAACCCCCACTTAGCTTCCACTTGTTTCCCCTTCTATTTCCCTTCTTACCTTTTTGAATTCCCTTTAATTTCTTCCCTTACCCTTTGTTGGGCTTCCTTCACCCTTATTCCCTCTATCATTACTATTCCTTGGCCTTGAAATGCATTAAAAAAGGGCCAAAACCCACTTTCTGACCTTTTAATAAGGCTTAGCCCCTTCCGCTGCACCCTTAGCCCCTTTTCTTCCATGCACCCACACCCTGGAACCGAGTTTTAAACCCTTTGATGCCTAGCGCAAAGCCCAGATCACAGATTTTAGTTTTTATTTTAATACCCATCGCACTTTCCATCTTCGCGATCTGCGCTCATCGCACTTTCCATCTTTGCAATCTGCGCTCATCGAAATTCTGCCCCGTCGAGATAGCGCAAAGCGCAGTTTTGTTTGGTGCTGCTCTCTGCCATCGCATTTTCTCCATTTGCGATTTTGCGATGCGCGCCCCGGCTCCACCTCATATGCATTTTCGTTCATTTCATACATTCTTGTTGTGTTTCTCCAAAGCCTAAAGTTACACCATTAATCCATCAAAGTGTATAATATATTTTCCGCGTCATCCCGTCTCGCCACGTCAGTGCCACGTGTTCCATCCATACTTCCCCCTAGTCCATTACATAAAACCAGTTTCTGTACGTGTTTTTTATGCATTTTTCATTCTGCAACGACCACACATCCTACCCGAGTCATTTTTCACTGTTTTTCTGCGTGTTCGTTCACCATGTCACCGATGGCATGCCCATGTCTTCCATCTGCATCACCCGCCACCCCCGTCATTCACATTCGTTCTCTTCACTGCCCTCGTGTTTTTGCAGGGATATTCGAAAGAAATGACCACCACGATCACCTAGTCTCCCATGCAGCGGCCGAAAGGTGCAGGAAAGCTCTGTACTTCAGTACATTTAATAAAGAAGGCCCGTAAAGGTGAAGACTGGTCGTTTATTCAAAGAACAGGGTTCGAGATCTGTGGAAATCTTTCAGAGCCGTTAAAAACTCGAGCTACCACTTTTAGAGGCGAAATGACAAGGCAGAGTCATTCAGTACGTTCAAGAGAGATTAGGCATGTTGATGAAATATCTGGGGTCCTAAATCAGTGTGTTCAAAGGAAAATCATCAGATTACAGACCCCGAGGATTAATCAAAGGATCCTGAGCACAGATAAAGGGTAATATCAGGGTTTTCGTCAGCGAAATGTTTTTCTTCGTTAGGTACAAGGCATCCACACTGTTTTTATTATGCAGAATTTCCTTGGAGAGTTTTCCCACCAAAATACGGCTCAAAGGCAGTCAGACATTTATAAGACAGACCTTCATACATTTTATTTTACTTTTGGTTCACGACACCTGGAGTACAACATGCCAAAATGTCGAGATCATATCGGAGGAGATCATTCTTTTCCAAGGAAGGTGACATAAATTAAATATACAGCATGTCGAGCAGAATGGGTTTCGGCCCTGCATTCATGGTTATGTTTAAAGATACATTTAATTTTCACCTACCCTCTTAGTCAATCTTAGGTTTATCCTTTACTATAAAGCACAGGAGGGAACATTGTAATGGTTGTTGATGAGATATCAGGGAAATGCAAGAATTTTCCTCTTGAGGCAAGTTCTCTGTGTAATACTGTAAGATAGGCTGAGATTTGCTGTATTCAGACTGAATGTTCAAGCTATGGGCTATGATGTACCTGATTGGTGTTGTTTTTAATATGACAAGCATGTTTCTTTGGATCCTGATCTAAAGCAGCTGGTGATGTTTTCTTTCCTCTGTGTTTAATTCCATTTCATTCCATTTCGTTTCTGTTGGTAGGAAATAGAAGTATAATATAAGATTCATCCTTGATAGGTGCCTTATATTTCCTGCTCTCCCTACCTCAATGTTTTCTGCTCATATGTGTATCTGAATGTCGATTTCAATTGATTTAACCAGTGTAGTGGATGCCATTTCCTGCTCTCTGATGTCTGAATTGATGAAGTCTATGTTTAGATTTTCTTGGTAGGATTTAGCTGGAAGGTTTGGGAACACTGGGGATTAGTGTTAGCCATGTCCACTAGGATATTTGCATGACCAGCTAGTCTCTCTAAGTTCCCTGGTAATTATCTCTAATTTTGTCCAAGCAGGCCTGGATTTAAATTATCTTTGGTTTGATCTATAAACAAATTTGGATGGTCCCCCTCCTTTCATTTTCAGTTCTTAATGTTCCATCCCATCTTATACCCTTTAAGATCCAGATGATTTAGATGACTAGCCCAACTGAAAGCTTGCACATTGAACACAAATAAATCCTTTCTTGACTCCATAGCCCAATGGCTTTGATGTTCTTTGAGTTATCTGCCTCTGCCTAAGCTTCACCTTTTCTCGTCTTTGTCTCGTATTGGTCCTTCTTTTCCTGATTCCCTCCAACCAAACACAAACAATCAAACAAACAACCTCGAGCCTATAACTAGCCTAAAATCTTATAATTTAAGCCTCAAAGACGTATCCTTTGACTCATATAGAGAGATCCCTCTCTGGACCTAGGAGGGCTAGATCCTAAGGTCCCAAAGTGGTTCTATGTTGTCTCATATTTTGGTCTTTGTCAACCTGGCCAAAACATGGGAACACCAACATAATGGCAACTCCGTTGGGAACTTATGAGTGCATTTCACCTTAAAAATCTGTAAAAGACTCAAAAACTTAGAACTCTGGTTAGGTTGACAGTAAGTCACCCCTTTCTTGAATCAGCCTCCATTATTGAATATCCACTATACTCTTACACAGAGCTTGGAAAGGGCCAGGTAGCCTCCAGATCTCATCCTCTTTTCAGAGATATCATATCTGGTAAACGCCATCCTAGTCAATCTCTGGTTGGAGCTTGTTGCTTTGGAGGAGATTCCTGAAAGGTGATAATTCTTGTGCACTGTGGTGGATAGTGTACCCTTTAGAAACATCCTAAACCCTCCACCTGGCGACTCCATTGTTCCTAAACGTTAAAAGACTCCACTGGTGATCAGCAGGCCTGCTGATCATCTTGGTTTCACATCAGACTCCACTGGGAAACCAGACCCAAAACATAATGAAGACTCCACTGAGAGGTCAGTCCCTAAGAAAACATTAACCATAGTAGAAGTAACAAGTAGAGTTAAGTTGCTTGGCTTATAAACAACATTCTGGCTTTCAGAACCATTCATACAAGAGCTTATCCCAACCCCGACCTGCCGGAAATCGTTGAAAATCCAGAGAGTATCCTCAGAAGAGCCCCCACACTAAGCAGACCAACTATTTCCAGTCACATTCATAGAGCTAATTCTGCACCAGAAAACCTAACAACTCTATCACATTTCCCCCCCCACCTAGACATACCTAATAGATTACCTAGAACTAGGTCCTTCAGTGTTTCAGACCAGCCAAACACTAGGGACAGTGAAACCCCTCCTTCCACACCTCCTGACCTTCACTTCCTCCAAAACTTGGGACTCTCTTACCCTAGATCTTCTCAACAGACTTCTGCTGGTCCTACCGTCCCTGTCATCCAAATACCAGCTGCTCAAGCTAACCCTATACCTCATCAGAACATTAACATGGCAGCCTGGTATGCACCTTTAGTTTTACCTCAGCCTATGCTACCCTTACCAAAATGATTATCAATCAAAAATCCCACACTTCACTGCTAAAGAGTCCATGACATCTCGGCAACATGTAGATAAAATGGAGGATTCTTTTGATTATATGGAAATTGATGATGAAACAATCAAGATGAGAATCTTTGCCCAAAGCTTAGGGGGTGAGGTAAAGAAATGGTTTAAAAATCTGCCTCCTGGCAGTATTCAAGATCTCCCTGCATTATACCAGACTTTCATAAACAAATGGGAAGTTAGAGAAAACCCTCGCTAGCTCCTTGCAGAATACATGTCCCTTAAGAGGAACGTAGGAGAGAGTGTTCATGATTACACCACTAAATTCAACAGAATTTATAATGCTCTCCCTCCACACATGAAACCTCCACAAGGCATGGCCCTAGCAAAATATCTGGATGGATTTGATGCTGACATGGCCTATGAGCTTAGAGATGAAGAGTACACCACCCTAGAAGACATGCATAAAGGAGCCATAACCATAGAAGAAAACCTAATGGAAAAAAGGGCGAAACTAAAAGCTGAAAAAAGGGTAACATATAGGGATGACAACATAGCTTCAACATCTGATCCGAAATATGAAAAACTGTCAAGAAACATGGAAGAAATACAACAAATGATTAAAAGGATGGTTGTCCAAAATAATAACAAAAACAGAAACCAAAACCAGAACATTAGAAGAAACAATGTTGCTCCCAATAGACAAAGAGAGTCAGATCAACATATCATTCCCCCTTTTCAAGAAAATTTCTTAGATGAAGACGAGGGAATCATTGAAGAGTCTGAAGGGAATACCATAAACATGTTCGAAGAAGAGGACTCGGTCCTTTACTGTGATTCAGAAGAAGACGAACGCTCACCTTCACATTGGAATGAGGAATGGTTAGAAACTAATGATTACAGATTAGGATTTGAAGATGCCATGCTACATGTCAGAGAAAAATATGAACTTAGGAGCAAGAAAAGCCAAGAAACTTCCAAGATAAATACTCTTGAGGTAACCATCAAGAAAAGACCTGAAAAAACTTATAAAGCAGCCTCTGTAAATAACAAGACAACAACTGAAAGTTCTGGTAGACATAAGGAAATGGACAACCAAGAAAATGAAAAACCGAGCCAACCTACTAGCAGTACTAGCATTTCGGTTAGTTCTCCTGATAAAATTGTTCATACACATGTACATAATGGGAGTCATCAAGCTGATTTAGCCACCAAAATAGTGGCAAATAAAACAAAACCTAGTGCTCCCAAGATGTAGTCCACTTTCAATTTAGAGAGTGAGATTGCGAAAATCAAAATCTCTGTACCATTATCTGAGCTGGCCACTCAGGATGTATATAAAGGCCAAATTTTGAAAGCATTAAATCTGGGAGAAATGAATGATTCTGCGAATTTGAATGATGATCAACCAGCCCTGCTTTTTGGTCCAAAAATTGAGGGAAAATTTCAGGAAGGGGTAGTTCCACCTTTTTATATTAGTCTCAACATTCATGACAATATCCTCCATAATGCCATGCATGACTCTGGTGCATCTCACAAGTTAATGCCCAAGGTAGTGATGGAGAGGTTAGGCTTAGAAATTACTAGACCTTACAAAGACTTATACTCATTTGACTCCAGTAGAGTAAAATGCCTAGGCCTCATCAAAGACTTATGTGTGAGTTTAACCCAGGTTCCTGCCAAATGTATGGTCATGGATGTCGTGGTGGCAGATGTTCCACCAAAGTATGGCATGCTATTGTTAAGATCATGGGGAGCCAAACTGCAAGGAACAATGCAGATGGACGGCTCATATGCCACTATTCCCATATTTGGCCAACTTAGAAGACTATATAGAGAATCTCAGATGAAATTTTTAGTCAGTAGCCCCGAGAAACCTGAAAACTCACCACTATACTCTGTACATACAGATCTAGACTCTTTCATTCTCTACAATGGCCAATCCTCAGAAGAGCCTAGACCAGATAATGGAGATACCAACATACAACCCATGGATTTCAACATAATGGATACTCTGGAAGAATACGAAGAAGGAGACCATGGGCACAACACTGAAAACGTAACTCTGAATAAAATAGAAATAGAGCAAAAACAACAAGTTTGCCATCTCCCTGCTCCCCGCGCCCATAATGAACCACAAAATGACCCCCCTTCTAGCACAAACCTCACAACTCAACATAATGGAAAATTCAGCTGTAGGGGATGGGATAAAGACGAAGTAAACAACGAACCCCTGTGGGAAATGAACTTTGATGGGTCCTGTACTAGGAGAACTGCTGGAGTGGGGGCATGGCTACGAAATACAGAAAACAACTACTCAGAGAGCTTGGTTGTTAATATGCATTTCAAATGTACAAATAATATTGCAGAATATGAAGCTCTCATCTTGGGCTTAAATCTGTTGAAAAAATTAGGAGCCCGTAGGATAGCTGTGAAAGGAGACTCTGAGCTAGTGGTCAAATAGGTGAATGGTGAGTATGCAGCAAAACACCCTAGACTGAGGGCATATAGGAACGATGCCATGGATATATTGAAAACCTTCCTGGAATACAAATTGGTGTTTGTTCCTAGGGGTCAAAACGCTATTGCCAATGGATTAGCTTGCCTGGCTAGTTCGTATCCCAAGGCCCCAGTTGACCAACAAATTATCATTCAAACCAAATTCAGGCCTGCAGTGCCAGACAATGAAAAATATTGGCAGGTCTTTGAAGGAGACAAACATATCGAAGATTTCCTGGTGGGCAGGAATGAGTTTGAATTTTCTGATTCAGACTCAAACTCCAGTGACAGCTGCCCAAGTGAGGATTCCCCAGATGAACTAGAAACAATTTGTAGTATAGAAATAAATTTTTTTTCTGATGAAACTAGAGATTCGGCCATAAAATGTGAAAACGCAGGTAGAGAAGAAATGGAGGTGCTGCAAGCCAAAGACAAGAACATACCAAGAGGCTTAGCACCCTTAGAGGATCTTTTCGACTTTGACGATGTAGCAAAGAAGCCCACCATAGAACATGCAGAATCAGATATAGAAGAGTGCAACATAGGCACTGAAGATAAGCCCAAAATGATAAAACTGGCTAAGTCTATACCTGCAAACATGAAGAAAAAATATATTTACCTGTTTAAGGAATTCATTGATGTGTTTGCATGGAGCTATGAAGACTTAAAGGCCTATGACACCAACATCATACAACACAAGATACCACTAAAGGAAAACCAGAAGCCTTTCAGACAAAAACTTCGAAGAATCAATCCAAAAAAATTGCCTGCAGTAGAGAAAGAAATTAAAAAGATGTATGAAGAAGGCATAATAGTCCCTATGAGGTTTTCTAATTGGGTGTCAAACTTAGTGGCTGTAAGGAAGAAAACAGGGGAGATCAGACTATGCATAGATTTCAGAAACCTGAACAAAGCCTCCATGAAAGACAACTACCCCTTGCCTAGAATGGAACATATCTTATAGAAGGTAGTAGGCTCTAAGATAATTTCCCTTCTTGATGGTTTTTCAGGATACAACCAAGTTTTGGTACTCCCAGAAGATCAACTCAAAACATCTTTTACCACTCCATAGGGCACCTTCATGTATGTGAAAATGCCCTTTGGATTGATGAATGCTGGAGCTACCTTCCAGAGAGCAATGGATATTTCTTTCTCAAATGAGATTGGGCACTTCAGAGTTATCTACTTGGATGACTTAACTGTCTTTTCTAAAACAAAATAAGAACACTTAAAACATCTGAGGAAAGTTTTTGAAAAATGTAGAAGGTATGGTCTGTCCCTAAATCCTAGGAAGACTGTTTTCGGGCTGCAAGAAGGTAAGCTTCTTGGCCACATTATATTTGAGAAAGGGATTAGGATAGACCCCCAGAGAGTTGGGGGAATACTTCAAATTACACATCCAAGAAACATCAAGGAGCTTCAGTCCTTCATTGGGAAGATCAATTTCCTTAGAATATTTATCCCCAATCTTGCGAAGCATCTTAGGAAAATGACTGAAATGCTAAAGAAAGATGCAGGGATCAAGTGGACTGTTGAAGCCAAAAAATCTTTTGAGTCAGTAAAGCTTGCACTTACCCAGGCCCCTGTCCTTATCAGCCCTGACTTCTCAAAATATTTTCTGATCTTTTCATTTTCTTCCCCACACACAATAGCTGCGGTTTTACTGCAAAAAAATTCGGAAGGTAATGAAAAGCCTATAGCATTCTTTAGTAAAGCCTTAAGAGATGCACCCTTAAAGTACAACATCATGGAAAAGCAGGCCTATGCCCTGATTAAGGCCTTAAAAGACTTCAGGGTGTACATTCTGCATTCTCGCACCATAGCCTATGTGCCAAATATTGTGGTCAAGGATATCTTGTCCCAAGGCCCAGATGGGAAAAGGGGAAAATGGATTGCTACCATCTTGGAATATGACCTTGAAATAAAATCAGCCAAGCTGATTAAAGGTCAAGGCCTGGCCCAATTAATGGCTGAATCTAATCGGCAGGCCTTGGACATTAACATGATGAATGCCTTAGATGAGCAGGAAGGACTACCCCACCCTACTGTTGGGGAGCGGTTTCAGAACTCTCCCTGGTATACTGATGTCCTTTATGTGCTCACTAACCTCAAGGCACCTCCAGAATTACCCAAAACAAAGGCCAGATTCTAACTCAGAGCTAGAAGTTACTGCATTATGAATGAGTGTCTATACTGGAAAAATCCAAATGGCCTGTTGTTGAAATGTTTTTCTGAAACTGAAGCTGAAATAATCAAACAGGAGTTCCATGCTGGAGAATGTGGAGGCCACCTGAGTTGGAAAACCACTGCAAATAAGATACTCAGGGCGGGTTACTATTGGCCTACACTCTTTAGTGATGTCAGTAAAATGATTCTTGTCTGCCATAAATGCCAAATCTTTGAGGGCAAAAGAAAGCTCCTTCCTCTCCCTCTGCAACCAATCACCATAGAAGGTCCCTTCATGCAATGGGGCCTAGACGTTATAGGAGAGATTCATCCGGCCTCCTCTGGACAACATAAATGGATCTTGACTGCCACAGATTACTTCACCAAATGGATAGAAGCTATACCCACTAGGAATTCCACTGACTCTGTCATCATTAGGTTTCTAGAAGACTTCATCCTATCTCAGTTTGGTTGTCCAAGGAAAATAATCACTGACAATACTGCTCCTTTCGGATCTAAAAGAATGGTTGATTTCTTTCACAGGTACGGAATTGCACTTGGAAATTCGACTGCCTACTACCCCCAGGGTAATGGCCTGGCTAAATCATCAAATAAAAGCCTGGTTACCATCATTAAGAAGCTGCTGGAAGAGAAAAAAATATCATGGCATAAAAAATTGATACATGCCTTGTGGGCAGATAGGCTCACTACAAAGAAATCTATTGGCTTGTCACCTTTTCAGCTGGTTTATGGGACAGAAGTATTTTTTCCTACTAGCCTGGGGATACCGGTGGTAAAGCTCATCTAAGAAATCCAATCAGAAGAGGACAGCATGATAAGGAGAATCAATGAAACAATACATCTTCAGCAGACAAGAGAACAAGTTTATAACAGAGCGGTCAGAGTTCAAGAAAGCATAAAAAGGCAGTTCGACAAAAGAACCAAAGCTTCAGATTTCAAGGTTGGTGACAAGGTCCTAAAGTGGGATTCAAGGACAGAAGAAAAAGGCAAACATGGCAAATTTGACAACTTGTGGCAAGGTCCATACATCATACAAGCCACTGTGGGTCGTAATACGTTTTTCTTACAGGAACTTGATGGTACAGAGCTGTTTGGGGGTCCTGTCAATGGCAGGATGCTCAAACACTATTTCTGCTAGTTTCCCATTTCCAGTTTCATCTCCATTGTATATACCGTTGCAAATTTTCATTTTCAGCCAAAAAGAGAAAAAATGTTTCAAAAACAGAATGAAAAGGGAGGTTTGGACATGCTCAAAACATGAGCCTATGAGGCAAAAATATTGGCTCTAATAAACTCAAAATCTGAGCCAAAAGGAAGCAGAATAGCTGATCCAAACGAGCTCAGAATCTGGACCAGCAGTGAAAACAAAATCAGCTCTAATCTGCCTAGAACCAGAGCTGAAATCAAAGGAAAGAGATGACTCAAATATGCTCAAAACCTGAGTCAGGAAGAAAGGAGGATATTTCATAATTGCAGAATTCCATGCCTTCTCAGTTTTGTTTTCTATAAGTTTCAGCCCAGCAAGTCAGACAGTCTAATCCTGGCTTGGCTGTGTTTAAATTTCCTGTCTTATAATATAGGTGAAGAAACCTGTTGGACAGTTTAATCCCAACAGGTAGTAGATTAGGTAGAGAATCTTATGAGGCCAACAGCCTAATCTGGTCTCATGGAGTGATAAGGGTAGACTTAGAATAGGTTTATTTTCTGTTTATAAAAATAAAATGATGTAAAGGGTATGCAAGTCCAAATCCACCCAAAAGAAAATGTTAGGACTATAGTGTGGGTAGGTAGTTGTTTGGGAGAATTTTATTGCTGATACGTTGTCTTCATAGCTTGTGGTAGCTAATCAAAGAAAGAAATGGATGGTTCAAGCAGCAGGCACCTAGCCTTCACCAAGAGATCAATTTCTGAATTCTTGACTCCTCCAAGGAGAAGCCATCCCCATGTGGAGCCACTGTTAGCCCCCCTATGAAATTTTTGACAAGAAAATAGGGGGCTAAATTATTGTTGAGGCTTCAAGGAATGCTTTTCCTCTGAAGACACAGTCTCCTTGAAGCCTCTTTGTGCCTTTTGTCCTTTGATAAAATTCCCTCTGCTAATTTCCCTTATAAAGCCTCTCTGTTATGAAGAAAAATGCCCAAAGGCCCCCTTTTCCCTCTTATTTCAACCCCCACTTAGCTTCCACTTCTTTCCCCTTATATTTCCCTTCTTACCTTTTTGAATTCCCTTTAATTTCTTCCCTTACCCTTTGTTAGGCTTCCTTCACCCTTATTCCCTCTATCGTTACTCTTCCTTGGCCTTAAAATGCATTAAAAAAGGGCCAAAACCCACTTTCCGACCTTGTAATAAGTCTTAGCCCCTTCCGCTGTGCCCTTAGCCCCTTTTCTTCCATGCGCCCGCACCCTGGAACCGGGTTTTAAACCCTTTGATGCCTAGCGCAAAGCGTAGATCGCAGATTTTAGTTTTTATTTTAATACCCATCGCACTTTCCATCTTCGCGATCTACACTCATCGCACTTTCCATCTTTGCGATCTGCGCTCATAGAAATTCTGCCCCATCGCGATAGCGCAAAGCGCAATTTTGTTTGGTGCTGCTCTCTGCCATCGCATTTTCTCCATTTGCGATTTTGCAATGCGCGCCCCGGCTCCACCTCATATGCATTTCCGTTCATTTTGTTAGAGTCGGTCCTTGCAGCCCTCCGTCAGTGATCATTTCGTCTTTTACATATTCATTATTAGGTGTCTCGCTTGTTCCACTTCGTTGCATTTCACTAGGATCATGCCATGAACTGACGAGGGGTTCTGTCGTCCTATGTTTCCTCATGCTTATACTGCAGTAGCTATTTTAAATATTTCCCCTCAAAAAATTATTTATAGTCATTGTCATTATATATATGGTCATTAAAAATGTCAATAAGTGTCCTAGGTCTTGGTGTCTAGGGTTTTTGAGTCATTTATATACTAGTCATAAAGCCTGCAAGGTGAGGAAAGTCCAGTACTTGTGATTTCTATTTTTTTTTTATCATCAGCATTTTAAAAAATATATTTCTAGTCCAAAACTCTGTTTTGGAACTAGAAATTTGTCATTATCATTTTGTAATAAATTTGTAATTGTTCCGCCATGAAAACATTGTTAAAAGCAGACCCCTGGTCTTTTCTCTAGCCAAGAGAGTCATATCCCTGCAAGAAGACAGTAAAATCATTAGTATCGACCTCAAAAAAGCCAAAGGAAGTTTGCATTTGAAAAAGCCAAAAGTGAAAATTACAAAAACATTTGTAATATGGGTTTGAAATTAGATTTGAAATAAAATCTGATTGTGAAGATATTTGTGACATGTATAAAAGCCAAACAAGTTTCATTTGAACCAATTTCATAGCTCCCAAATCGTGTTTGCAAAGTGGAGGGCCGATTTCAGAATTTTGAAGTGCGTGGACAGAGTTTTGGGGCTGCGCGACCCACGTTGAGGGAGAGCGACCCACCTGGGCTGCGCGACCCACGCAGAGTCAGTTCAGCAGTGTAGGTTTGCAGGTGCGTGACCCACCTGGGCTGCGCGACCCACGCAGAGTCAGTTCAGCAGTGTAGGTTTGCAGGTGCGCGACCCACCTGGGCTGCGCGACCCACGCAGAGCCTGCGCGACCCACGCAGATACAGGGTTTTGAAATTTAGTTTGCGCGCCCAGTTTGGCTTGGAATCGACTCAAGCTACCTTCAAACAGTGTACACATTGCCAAAAACTTGATCAGAGATATGTCAGAGACAGAGTCAGAATATGAGCCAGGGTCAGGCAGTGATTCGGTGGCTGAAGGTAATGTGCCACGGGGTTCCCGCAGAGACAATAGAAGTGGTGATCATCGCAGAGAGGAGCCTACTTCTTTGGCTCGGTTGCAGGCATGTCCATTAGCTATGGATTGTTTTCGATTCTTGCCATGTTTCAGATTTTGTGAGATGGTTGTACAAACCCGACCTCATCGTGAATTAGCACGTCTGTTTGTTCTTCATTTACGGGGTGATCGGGTAAACCTTGCTGGGGTTGATTTCATTGTATCACCTTTGACTATTGCTCAAGCCACTGGCATACCGAACATAGGCGAGGAATGGAGCAAGGGTAAGCGGTTAGAGAAATTTCACTATGAGCCATACATTAAAACTGGATATGTGGCTTACTTGAGCAGAGTTTTTCCATTCAGATTCTTGAGAGATGAGTATGCACCACTCATGAGGCTCATCATTCAGTATTTTTGTTGTGAGGGCAGGTATGCTCGTCTTTTCTCATATCATGTTCGTTTGCTGATGCACTTCACAAGGGTGCGTATGATGAATATTCCGTATTTCATACACCGCAACATAGAGAGGATGGTTACATTTGTGCAGAAGAAGACGAGCCCAGTGCAGCAGTAAAGGAGTATATATCATTTCGCTTTGATCAAAATCTTGGTGTCACATCAGTTGGCAGAGCAGGGCATCACTTGGGAGGATTTCATTTCTAGAGACTTTTTCAGAGTGCCACAACAGCCTCCCGAGGTAGTTCATGATGTAGGAGAGCCCTCACACCAGCCGGACATGCTTGAGGTTGAGCATATCATCACTCCTTTGGTTCAGACATATCAGCGAGGCCACAGGGCCTTATTTGCAGCGACACGGCGGGTACTATCTTCACGTAAGGTGGAAGGGGTCCTGCCGACTTCATCGACACGGCGAGTATTATCTCCACGTGATGTGGAAAGGGTCTCGCTTTCTTCTCCAATGCAGGTACAGGTACAAGACAGGGGCAAGAGGCCCATGCATGATGAGGGCCCATCAGGAGGCCGGGACACCGATATGACAGTCATCGATGTTGATATGGGCTCACCTAGCTCGAAGCTGAGGGAAGTCATCCAAGAGCAAAGGGCCGAGAATGACCAGCTGAAAGACCAATTGCAGAAGGCTCAGTGGGTGATTAACTATTTGGAGCAGCGCAACAAACAGCTCGAGGATGAGCTCACATTTTATGAGGTGCGCCAAATCCGTGAGGACAGACAGTGGAATCGAAAGAGACCCGGTGACATGACACCGACTGACAGAGATACTGTACTCATGTGGGTGAATATACATCTGGAGAAGTTGTTGGCGAAGGCCAATCGAGACAAAGACATGCTTCGCCACATGAAAGGCCATTACTGGGCTCGCATGCATGTTTGCAAAGCGAGGATGAAAATCATGAAGAGGAGGTTGCGCAAGGCACTTCAACGGCGGAAAAGGCCTAATCCACTTCGGATTTTGGCCGAGGCTTCATTGACTGGGCAAGACACATGATGGAGGACCTCCGCTCCGAATTTGGGCAAATTCGGAGAAGATTTTGTCATTTCCAAATTTTTGGTCTAAAAAACAGGTTTTGCAGCTACGTGGGTCGCGCGCTCATGCGCTCGCATTTTTTTGAGACACTTGCTGGAGGAGATTTTTACATTTTTGTATTTTTCATGGTTAATTATGCATCCTCTGAAGTCAACTTAGCATTTCAACAAAATCTGGATGGTCAAACAGCTCAAAAACACCATGAAAACCACCTTGCTGCCACCTTTTGCACCAGCAGGAAGTACCTCTGGGAGAATGAGGTTTTTGAGGGTCAAATCAACTCCAAATTCCGAAATTCCACTTGGGTTGGAAATTAGACATCCAGGGCTTTCCAACGTGCTATCATGAGCTCAATTTGGATGTCGGGAGCTACCTCAAAATCAGCCTGGAACATGAGCGACCCACGCAGTTCAGGAGCGACCCACCTAGAGATTTTTTTTGAGTTTTCAGCTGCCAGCTCAGTATTTCGCCTATTTTGGACCAGTTTTGACTATGGATAGAATTCTTGGGTTTTTATGATGTAAATTAATGTTTGGCATGTAACTTTGGCTTGTTTTTATCTCTTCTAGAAGATTCACTCTCAAATGAGTAAAAAATCATGTAATGGATCAGTTTCCACTCTTTTAGAGGCAAGTTGTTAGTTGCCTAGATTGTAGTTCCATGATTAGAATTGGTTGAAACTGATCCTTGAAGAGGGAATTCGACCCCTAGAGGTGGGGAAAGGGGTTAGAGTGATCTATATATTGTAATTTCTGAGGCATTCTACAGGTTGGACTCTTGGGATACTTTTGATATCATTGTACATACTTTTCATATTTTGGCTAAGGAAAGATCGGGGGTTTTGCGGCACTTGTTGGGATCCTTGTGGTGTTCTATTCTTGATGGTGTTTCTTCTTTGTTTACTGTAAGTTTCTTCATGTTTAATGTATGCCATCCTTTCATTATGCTTCTGAACTAAGTTGAATGAGTGATTAAGGTTGAATCCATTGTTTTCAGTGCTTGGCCTTTGAATTCAGTTAGTTCTATATGTTTTCAGCTGTTTGGAGAGGATCCAAGTTCTTCTTTGCCCTCTTCAGCTCCTCGTCGGTCTAATCTATCCATAAATTCAATTTAAAGCATCAAGATCGTCACCTACCTCGCCCCAGCTTGAACTCTGCAAAGGTCTGACCTTATCCCCAGACCCAAAATTTGTTTTCCCATTATTCCAGCGAAAACCCAAAAAACCAAAAACCAAACATACCTATCTCTTTACTAGCCTAAAATCAGTTCTTATTGTAAGTCATCTCGCATCCTATTGCTTATTTTCTCGAGATTGACGGAGAGAGCCCTCTCCTGTCCTTGTAGGGCTAGCTACGAGGCTGAGCATGGTTTGATGTAGCCTTGAGTTTTACTTCATTTCAGCCTGAGGTAGATTTGAGTGCTAACATAGTGGCGACCATACTGGGGACATCTCAATGGTTTGCTTGTTGATGTGTTTGTTCCACGAGTCTTAGACGGAGTCTGAAGTCACGCCAGGTAGCTTTCGAAACGCTTTTGTTATGCATAAGCGGAAGTAGATACACGCTGCTTCAGTCGATCTCCGGTAAGCTTGTGTGTTCAGTACTTGATTTGTAAATCACCCCAGTATACTTATTCGTTCTAGACCTTTTGGATGATTGAGTCTAGAAGTCGAAAGGCTGAAAATAATTGATTGTGTTCCTTGTAATTTTTGTTTTCCGAGAAGATTAATACACTGGCTTCAAGAAGAAATACTAGGGCGAATCCTGACCCTGATCCACCAACAATATTCGAAAATCCGAATCTGATTCCAAGGACCCTTAGAAAACAAGGGAGCCAAGAGAGTTCTGAAAGAGAAAGCCAATTGAGTTTTGAGAGTTCCATAGTGCTTACCCGATCTGCATCCTGTCCTGTCAAAATCATATATGTTGATGAAATCCCCTTTGATGCACGGTTTGAAACATCCTTGTTTGTGAATTTTTCCGAAACTGAATTATCAAGATTAGTCCCAGATCCATTGTTTACTGAAGATTTGCAATATAGATTTGTTTCACAGTACTTGGATAGACAGCTACAAAGTTCTATTGAGGATACTAATACTTTTGAATTTACTGAATCTGCTTCACAAGTTCTTGACCCATTTGAAATTGCATCAAGTTCACGGATCCCTACTGAACCTCCTTTTGTCCCTACCATTCCGGTTCAGCCTGAGTTTTCTGATCAGCAATCAATAGTATTTTCTCCGTTTCCATTGAATACATCTCATAGACCTACTGCTCCTACTCCTCCTCTATCTCCTCGACAACAGATTGTTTTCAATCCACCAAGAGCTATGGCTGCTCGTTTTGCACCCCTTGTGTTACCCCAGCAGTTGAATGATATGCCCGCAGACTATCAGAGTAAGATCCCGACATTTGATGGCACTCCACAGAGTCTTCCTGCACAACAGCATGTAGGCAATATGGCAGATTTCTTTGATCGTTTCGAGATTGATGAAGAAAATGTGACCATGAGGCTTTTTGTGCAAACCTTTGGAGGAGAGGTACGGAAATGGTTCAGAGCCTTGCCACAAAGAAGCATCGATACATTGGCAGAACTTCAGAGGCAGTTTTTAGACCGATGGGAGATGAAAAAGGATTCGTTGCAGATTACTTCAGAATATACAAACCTCAAACGTAATCCTGGTGAGTCTGTTCAGGATTATATCATTAGATTCAATACAGTGTATAATGCTATTCCAGATGACTTGAGACCCTCCAAAAAGTCTGCTCTCCTTAAATTCCCGGATGGCTTTGATCCGGAGATGGCTTATTCCCTTCGTGATAGATATCCACCTACTTTAGAAGATATGCAGAAGGTCGCTGTTAGTGTTGAGGCAAATTTGAATGATAAAAGAGCACGGTTGAAAGCAGAGAAAAGAGTGACAATAAAGGAAGAGCCTTCTACATCTATATCAGAACAACACTTAGCTCGTGAGTTGGAAAAGGCTTTAAGAAGAATAAATCTTGACAAAGCAGAAACACAGTTTCGGAACCCAAATTTCCGTGGCCAGCAACAGCCACAATTCAGAATTAAGCAGCGTGAACAAAGAGCTCAAGAGCCAGCAGCCCAACAGCAAGTTAAGACTCCTCTTTTGCAGAATTTTGTAAGTCATGATTCTGATGATGATGATGATGTGTCAGGTGAGAAAAATCATTTCTTCACTCCTGATGATTTGCCTATTTATATTACTGAGGAAGAGGAGTATGGTGAAAGTTCGGTTGTTCAGAAAGATGAGGATTTTATCCTAACAAATGATGCTGATTTAGAAGAAGAGTCAGATGAATACCAAAGAGGATATTTGAATGCATTGACTGCTCAGCAGAAACAATATTCATTGAGAAATCGAGATGTGCCTATAAATCCCATTCAGAAAAGAAAGGAAGCTTCAGCACCGAAGACAGATTCACCAATACCACAGAAAAGAGGGAAAGAGACAATTGACCCCGCAGCAAGTAAAGTATCATCAGCTGAGAAGGTAAATCAGTAAAGTATAGTGAAAGACAAGGCTGAAAGGAAGGAAATTCTAGTTAAAGAGGTCGAGAAGGTTTCAGCATTTAGCTTGGAAAATGAAATTTCCAAACTGAAAATATCTATTCCTTTGACGGAGATTATGAAGAACAGCAGTTACCGTAGTCAAGTCACCAAAATTCTGAACTTTGATCCAATGATTGACACGGTAAATGTTGAGGATGATCAGCCGGAATTGATTTTTGGGCCTGCATTAAATGGTGAGTCTCCTGAAAGTAATGTTCCTCCTTTTTACATCAGTTTGAGGTTGCATGAATATATATTGCATAATGCTATGCTCGATTCGGGTGCTTCACACAATTTGATGCCAAAGGCAATCATGGAAAAGTTGGGATTAGACATTACAAGAGAGTATCATGATTTGTATTCATTCGATTCCAGCCGGGTAAAGTGTATAGGACTCATCAAAGATTTGGTGGTAAGTTTGGATCAAATTCCAGCGAAGAATGTTTTGATGGATGTGGTGGTTGCTGAAATTCCTCCACGTTTCGGGATGCTCCTTGCAAGATCTTGGGGGGCAAAGTTGAAAGGTACACTTCAATTAGATTTCTCTTATGCTACAATTCCAGTCTTCGGTCAAATGAGAAAGTTGTATCGTGAGCAGAAGATGAAATACATGATAACTAGCAAAGAGAAGCCAGTCAATCATCCTGTGAACTATGTACATACTGATTTAGAGTCGTTTGTGTTGTTTGCTGATAGTTTTAATGACGTAGAAAGTCAATTAGTTCAGGCAAAAGACATACCAGAAATAAATGAGAATTTTAGAGAAGTTTTGCAAAAAGAAAGAAGAGAAAAACAAGCTGTTTTGGAGCAATCAGCTGAAGATAATGGGCAGCAAACAGGAAAAACAGAGCCGACACAGTTTCAGCATTTAGAGGACGATGAAGATGGTCTTTGGACCATGGATTTTGATGGTGCAGTGGGCAGCGATGGTGCTGGGATTGGTGTGTGGATTCGAAGTCCATTTTCCGCTCCTGATAAAGTTCCGAGCAATGTGAGAGTGTGTTCTTACAAACTTGCATTCGATTGTTCTAATAATGAAGCGGAATACGAGGCTCTTATTGCTGGTCTTAAGATTCTCAAGAAGCTGAATGCGAAAAGGATTGCGGTATATGGTGATTCAGAATTAGTGATAAAGAAAGTTAAAGGTGAGTTTCAGGCTAAGCATCCTCGCATGAGGGCTTACCGAAATGCAGTTTTGGATATTCTGAAGTTATTTTCTGATTATACTTTAACATGTGTGCCCCGCATACAAAACGGTGTTGCTGATGGACTTGCTAAGGCAGCAAGCAATCTTAAGATTCCAATGAATTCCAGCAACAAGTTTGAGATACATGTGAAACACCGGCCCACCGTTCCAGACACTCAGCGATGTTGGCAAGTTTTTGAGGATGATGAGGAGATTAGTGAATTTCTGCAGAATAAGGGTAAGTTTAAAGATACCTCCATAGATACAGAATTTGATGATGGTATTGATGACATACATATAAATCAAATGGATGTGCTGCAACTGAAGGATAACATCATTCCTAAGGGATTGATTCCTTTGGAAGATTTGTTTGATCAAGATGATGTAGCTCGTAAGCCTACATTGAGGCCAACAGAGAAAGGTGTCGAAGAGGTAAATATTGGAACAGCTGAGAATCCCAAGATGGTGAAATTGTCAAAGTCATTGTCACCAAAGGTAAGAGCAGAATACGTAAAATTGTTATCTTAATTTTCTGATGTGTTTGCGTGGGATTATTCAGATCTTAAAACATATGATACCAATATCATCCAGCATACTATTCCCATCAAACCAAATCAGAAGCCTTTTCGTCAAAAGTTGAGGAGGATCAATCCAAAGCTGCTACCATCGATCGAGAAAGAGGTAAATAGGTTGTATAAGTCAGAAATTATTGTACCTATTCGTTTTTCAGATTGGATATCAAATTTGGTGCCCGTGAGAAAGAAGACAGGTGAGATCCGTTTATGTATTGACTTCAGAAACCTGAATAAGGTATCATTAAAGGACAATTATCCGCTGCCAAAGATGGATCACATATTGCAGCGAGTAGTTGGAGCATCAAGGATGTCACTACTCGATGGATACTCGGGTTATAATCAGATTTTAGTGCAGGAAGATGATCGTGACAAGACTGCGTTCACCACTCCTTGGGGAACATTTCATTACGCAAAGATGCCGTTCGGTTTAAAGAATGCAGGCGCTACCTTTCAGCGTGCAATGGACATGGCTTTTGCCAATGAGAAAGATGTGTTTTTGGTTGTTTACCTTGATGATCTAACTGTATTTTCTAATTCTGATGAGGAACACTTATATCATTTGAAAATTGTTTTCCAGAAGTGCAGAAAATATGGCATTTCGCTGAATCCAAAGAAGAGCCTTTTCACCATGGATGAAGGAAAGCTCCTTGGCCACATCATCTCGAAAGATGGCATTCGAGTTGATCCTGCACGTGTTGAAGCCATTCAGCAGATTGAACAGCCCCGGAACAAGAAAGAGATACAGTCGTTTAATGGCAAAATGAATTTTTTGCGTCGTTTCATTCCCAATCTTGCAGAACACCTTAGAGAAATCACGAACATGCTGAAAAAGGATAGTCAGGTAAGATGGACAGAAGAGGCAGTTAAGTCATTCAATTTGGTAAAGATAGCTCTTTCTTCAGCCCCTATTTTAATCAGCCCCGATTACACACAAGACTTCATTTTCTTTTCTTTCGCTTCTGAGCATACATTGGCAGCTGTTTTGATGCAAAAAAGGGATGGAGTTGAGAAGCCCATCGCTTTTTTCAGTCGGATCATAAGAGATGGGGCATTGAAGTATAATATCATTGAGAAACAAGCACTTGCGCTTGTAAAGGATTTGAAGGATTTCCGTGTGTACATATTGCATTCCCATATTACAGCATATGTTCCTAACGCAGCAGTTAAAGATGTTTTGGTACAGGCAGATCCAGAAGGAAGAAGAGGTAAGTGGATTGCTGCATTGTTAGAGTACGATGTGGAGATTAAACCGACCAAGCTGATCAAAGGAAAAGGACTCGCCAAGCTCATGGCTGAAACAAATCTGCATGCTCTAGACATAAATTTGATTCCTGCCATGTCTGATGAAGATGAGGAAAGTACGTCAGTTCAGGTATCCGATATTTTTGTTTCTTCTCCTTGGTATGCTGACATTTTATATGTGCTTCAGAATTTGTCTACACCGCCTGGTATGCCTCGAAATAAGAGTAGAACATTGAAGTTAAGAGCTGCTAAATTCTGCATTTTGAATTCTGCATTGTATTGGAAAGACCCTGGGGGTATGTTGTTGAATTGTTTGGTAGAGAAGGAAGCTCAAAGAGTTTTGGAGGATTTTCACAAAGGTGACTGTGGAGGTCATTTGTTTTGGAAGACCACAGCAAATAAGATCCTAAGGGGAGGGTATTATTGGCCTTCTTTGTTTTCTGATGTGTTCAAGGCTGTTAAAAATTGTCATGAGTGTCGAATATTCGAAGGGAAGCAGAAACTACAGCCTTTGCCTCTAAAACCAATCGAAGTTAATGCACCATTCCAGCAGTGGGGATTGGATTTTATCGGAGAAATCCACCCAGCATCTTCCGGACAGCATAGATGGATCTTGACAGCTACAGACTACTTCACGAAGTGGATTGAAGCGATTCCCACTCGACAGGCCACTGATGCGGTAATTATCTCTTTCCTTGAAAACAATATTTTGTCACGCTTTGGGTGTCCTAGTAAAATAATCACGGATAATGCAGCAGCTTTTAAGTCTAAGAGGATGGTTGATTTTTGTTTTAAGTACAATATTACCTTGGGACATTCAACCGCATACCATCCGCAAGGGAATGGCTTGGCGGAATCTTCAAACAAATCCTTGGTGAATATCATTAAGAAATTGCTGGAAATCAACAAGAAGGCTTGGCACAAAAAGTTGGTAAATGCATTATGGGCTGATAGGGTAAGTCAGAAAAGGTCTATTGGTATGTCTCCTTTCGAGTTGGTGTATGGGACAGATACAGTTTTTCCTACTTCACTTGCTGTCCCGGTGGTCAGATTTCTTCAGGAGGCTGGAAGTGAAGAGGATCCTATGCAGCGGAGGATTAATGAGATGATTCATTTACAGCAGACACGAGAGGAGGTATTTCAAAATACTTTCAAGTTGCAGGAGCGCATTAAGAAGATCTACGACAGAAAGGAAAAATCAGATAAGTTTCAGTTGGATGAAGTAGTTTTGAAATGGGATGCCCGGAATGAAGACAAGGGAAAGCACGGCAAATTTGAGAATTTGTGGAAGGGACCATTTAAGATTACAGCGTATCGGGGGCAGAATGCATTTCTTCTCAAAGAAATGAATGGAGATGATTGTCCTGGTGGACCGATCAATGGTCGGTTGCTGAAGCGCTATTATTTCTGAGTACTTGCTGCTGATCTCATTGTCATTGTATATATCATTTTACTTTTGTTTCATTGCAAGTGTGCACTGATCTCTCATTTTCAGTCGGGGGCCCGGAGCGAAGGCTATAATTCTGGAAATAGAGGTTGGTTGGTTTGAGATTGTAAAGTTAAGTTTTATCAGTCTTCTTGTTTAAAGTCATGTCAGTTTGAGTCTAGTCAGTTTTGGTCAAATTGCAGTCTATCATTAGTCAAATCTGCAGTCAATAAAATTGTCCAAAGTTTGTCTTGTCAGTTGAAATAATGATTCCATCGCCCAATGGATGAGAGGCACTGTCTGACTCCCCCAGAGATTTGTTGTTCTTGGCATCTCCATGGAGCCACCATCCCCATTGGAGCCAATGTTAGAGTCGGTCCTTGCAGCCCTCCGTCAGTGATCATTTTGTCTTTTGCATATTCATTATTAGGTGTCTCGCTTGTTCCACTTCGTTGCATTTCACTAGGATCATGCCATGAACTGACGAGGGGGTCTGTCGTCCTTTGTTTCCTCATGTTTATACCTGCAGCGCTATTTTAAAAATATTTCCTCAAAAAATTATTTGTAGTCATTGTCATTATGTATGAGGTCATTAAAAATGTCAATAAGTGTCCTAGGTCTTGGTGTCTAGGGTTTTTGAGTCATTTATATACTAGTCATAAAGCCTGCAAGGTGAGGAAAGTCCAGCACTTGTGATTTCTATTTTTATTATCATCAGCATTTTCTAAAAAAATACATTTCTAGTCCAAAACTCTGTTTTGGAACTAGAAATTTGTCATTATCATTTTGTAATAAATTTGTAATTGTTCCGCCATGAAAACATTGTCAAAAGCAGACCCCTGGTATTTTCTCTAGCCAAGATAGTCATATCCCTGCAAGAAGACAGTAAAATCATTAGTATCGACCTCAAAAAAGCCAAAGGAAGTTTGTATTTGAAAAGCCAAAAGTGAAAATTACAAAAACATTTGTAATATGGGTTTGAAATTAGATTTGAAATAAAATCTGATTGTGAAGATATTTGTGACATGTATAAAAGCCAAACAAGTTTCATTTGAACCAATTCATAGCTCCCAAATCGTGTTTGCAAAGTGGAGGGCCGATTTCAGAATTTTGAAGTGCGTGGACAGAGTTTTGAGCCTGCGCGACCCACGTTGAGGGAGAGCGACCCACCTGGGCTGCGCGACCCACGCAGAGTCAGTTCAGCAGTGTAGGTTTGCAGGTGCGCGACCCACCTGGGCTGCGCGACCCACGCAGAGCCTGCGTGACCCACGCAGACACAGGGTTTTGAAATTTAGTTTGCGCGCCCAGTTTGGCTTGGAATCGACTCAAGCTACCTTCAAACAGTGTACACATTGCCAAAAACTTGATCAGAGATATGTCAGAGACAGAGTCAGAATATGAGCCAGGGTCAGGCAGTGATTCGGTGGCTGAAGGTAATGTGCCACGGGGTTTCCGCAGAGAAAATAGAAGTGGTGATCATCGCAGAGAGGAGCCTACTTCTTTGGCTCGGTTGCAGGCATGTCCATTAGCTATGGATTGTTTTCGATTCTTGTCATGTTTCAGATTTTGTGAGATGGTTGTACAAACCCGACCTCATCGTGAATTAGCACGTATGTTTGTTCTTCATTTGCGGGGTGATCAGGTAAATCTTGCTGGGGTTGATTTCATTGTATCGCCTTTGACTATTGCTCAAGCCACTGGCATACCGAACATAGGCGAGAAATGGAGCAAGGGTAAGCAGTTAGAGAAATTTCATTATGAGCCATACATTAAAACTGGAGATGTGGCTTACTTGGGCAGAGTTTTTCCATTCAGATTCTTGAGAGATGAGTATGCACCACTCATGAGGCTCATCATTCAGTATTTTAGTTGTGAGGGCAGGTATGCTCGTCTTTTCTCATATCATGTTCGTTTGCTGATGCACTTCACAAGGGTGCGTATGATGAATATTCCTTATTTCATATACCGCAACATAGAGAAGATGGTTACATTTGTGCAGAAGAAGACGAGCCCAGTGCAGCAGTACGGGAGTATATATCATTTCGCTTTGATCAAAATCTTGGTGTCACATCAGTTGGCAGAGCAGGGCATCACTTGGGAGGATTTCATTTCTAGAGACTTTTTCAGAGTGCCACAGCAGCCTCCCGAGGCAGTTCATGATGCAGGAGAGCCCTCACACCAGCCGGACATGCTTGAGGTTGAGCATATCATCACTCCTTTGGTTCAGACATATCAGCGAGGCCACAGGGCCTTATTTGCGGCGACACGGCGGGTACTATCTCCACGTGAGGTGGAAGGGGTCCTGCCGACTTCATCGACACGGCGAGTATTATCTCCACGTGATGTGGAAAGGGTCTCGCTTTCTTCTCCAGTGCAGGTACAGGTACAAGACAGGGGCAAGAGGCCCGTGCATGATGAGGGCCCATCAGGAGGCCGGGACACCGATATGACAGTCATTGATGTTGATATGGGCTCTCCTAGCTCGAAGCTGAGGGAAGTCATCCAGGAGAAAAGGGCCGAGAATGACCAGCTGAAAGACCAATTGCAGAAGGCTCAGTGGGTGATTAACTATTTGGAGCAGCGCAACAAACAGCTCGAGGATGAGCTCACATTTTATGAGGTGCGCCAAATCCGTGAGGACGGGCAGTGGAATCGAAAGAGGCCCGGTGACATGACACCAGCTGACAGAGATACTGTACTCACGCGGGTGAATATACATCTGGAGAAGCTGTTGGCGAAGGCCAAACGAGACAAAGACATGCTTCGCCACATGAAAGGCCATTACTGGGCTCGCATGCATGTTTGCAAAGCGAGGATGAGGATCATGAAGAGGAGGTTGCGCAAGGCACTTCGACGGCGGAAAAGGCCTAATCCACTTCGGATTTTGGCCGAGGCTTCATTGACTGGGCAAGACACGTGATAGAGGACCTCCGCTCCGAATTTGGGAAAATTCGGAGAAGATTTTGTCATTTCCAAATTTTTTGGTCTAAAAAACAGGTTTTGCAGCTACGTGGGTCGCGCGCTCATGCGCTCGCATTTTTTTGAGACACTTGCTGGAGGAGATTTTTACATTTTTGGATTTTTCATGGTTAATTATGCATCCTCTGAAGTTAACTTAGCATTTCAACAAAATCTGGATGGTCAAACAGCTCAAAAACACCATGAAAACCACCTTGCTGCCACCTTTTGCACCAGCAGGAAGTACCTCTGGGAGAATGCGGTTTTGGAGGTTCAAATCAACTCCAAATTCATAAATTCCACTTGGGTTGGAACGTAGACATCCAGGGCTTTCCAACGAGCTATCATGAGCTCAATTTGGATTTCGGGAACTACCTCAAAATCAGCCTGGAACATGAGCGACCCACGCAGTTCAGGAGAGACCCACCTAGAGATTTTTTTGAGTTTTCAGCTGCCAGCTCAGTATTTCGCCTATTTTGGACCTGTTTTGCCTATGGATAGAATTCTTGGGTTTTTATGATGTAAATTCATGTTTGGCATGTAACTTTGGCTTGTTTTTATCTCTTCTAGAAGATTCACTCTCAAATGAGTAAAAAATCATGTAATGGATCAGTTTCCACTCTTTTAGAGGCAAGTTGTTAGGTGCCTAGATTGTAGTTCCATGATTAGAATTGGTTGAAACTGATCCCTGAAGAGGGAATTCGACCCCTAGAGGTGGGGAAAGGTGTTAGAGTGATCTATATATTGTAATTTCTGAGGCATTCTACGGGTTGGACTCTTGGGATACTTTTGATACTATTGTACATACTTTTCATATTTTGGCTAAGGAAAGATCAGGGGTTTTGCGGCACTTGTTGGGATCCTTGTGGTGTTCTGTTCTTGATGATGTTTCTCCTTTTTTTACTGTAAGTTTCTTCATGTTTAATGTATGCCATCCTTTCATTATGCTTCTGAACTAAATTGAATGAGTGATTAAGGTTGAATCCATTGTTTAAAGTGCTTAGCCTTTGAATTCAGTTAGTTCTATATGTTTTCAGCTGTTTGGAGAGGATCCAAGTTCTTCTTTGCCCTCTTCAGCTCCTCGTCGGTCTAATATATCCATAAATTCAATTTAAAGCATCAAGATCGTCACCTACCTCGCCCCAGCTTTAACTCTGCAAAGGTCTGACCTTATCCCCGGACCCAAAATTTGTTTTCCCATTATTCCAGCGAAAACCCAAAAAACCAAAAACCAAACATACCTATCTCTTTACTAGCCTAAAATCAGTTCTTATTGTAAGTCATCTCGCATCCTATTGCTTATTTTCTCGAGATTGACGGAGAGAGCCCTCTCTTGTCCTCGTAGGGCTAGCTACGAGGCTGAGCGTGGTTTGATGTAGCCTTGAGTTTTAGTTCATTTCAGCCTGAGGTAGATTTGAGTGCTAACACATTTCATACATTCTCGTTGTGTTTCTCCAAAGCCTAATGTTACACCATTAATCCATCAAAGTGTATAATATATTTCCCGCGTCATCCCGTCTCGCCACGTCAGTGCCACGTGTTCCATCCGTACTTCCCCCCAGTCCATTACATAAAACCAGTTTCTGTACGTCTTTTTTATGCATTTTTCATTCTGCAATGACCACACATCCTACCCGAGTCATTTTTCACCGTTTTTCTGCGTGTTCGTTCGCCATGTCACCGATGGCATGCCCATGTCTTCCATCTGCATCACACTCTACCCCCGTCATCCACATTTTTTCTCTTCACTGCCTTCGTGTTTTTGCAGGGATATTCGAAAGAAATGACCACCACGATCACCTAGTCTCCCATGCAGTGGCCGAAAGGTGCAGGAAAGCTCTGTACTTCAGTACATTTAATAAAGAAGGCCCGTAAAGGTGAAGACAGTCGTTTATGCAAAAAACAGGGTTCGAGATCTGTGGAAATCTTTCAGAGCCATTAAAAACCCAAGCTACCACTGTCAGAGGCGAAATGAGAAGGTAGAGTCATTCAGTACGTTCAAGAGAGATTAGGCATGTTGATGAAAGATCTAGGGTCCTAAATCAATGTGTTTAAAGGAAAATCATTAGATTACAGACCTTGAGGATCAATCAAAGGATCCTGAGCACAGCTAAAGGGTAATATCAGGGTTTCCGTCAGCGAAATGTTTTTCTTCGTCAGGTACAAGGCATCCATACTATTTTTATTATGCAGAATGTCCTTGGAGAGTTTTCCCACCAAACTACGGCTCAAAGGCAGTCAGAAATTTATAAGACAGATCTTCATACAGTTTATTTTACTTTTGGTTCACGACACCTGGAGTACAACATGCCAAAATGTCGAGATCATATCGGAGGATATCATTCTTTTCCAAGGAAGGTGACAGAAATTAAATATACAGCATGTCGAGCAGAATGGGCTTCGGCCCTGCATTCATGGTTATGTTTAAAGATACATTTAATTTTCACCTACCCTCTCAGTCAATCTTAGGTTTATCCTTTGCTGTAAAGCACAGGAGGGAACATTGTAATGGTTGTTGATGAGATATCAGGGAAATGCAAGCATTTTCCTCTTGAGGCAAGTTCTCTGTGTAATACTGTAACATAGGCTGAGATTTGATGTATTCAGACTGAATGTTCAAGCTATGGGAAATGATGTACCTGATTGGTGTTGTTTTTAATATGACAAGCATGTTTCTTTGGATCCTGATCTAAAGCAGTTGGTGATGTTTTCTTTCCTCTGTGTTTAATTCCATTTCATTCCATTTCGTTTCTGCTGGTAGGCAACCGAAGTATAATATAAGATTCATCCTTGATAGGTGCCTTATATTTCCTGCTCTCCCTACCTCAATGTTTTCTGCTCATATGTGTATCTGAATATTGATTTCAATTTATTTAACCAGTGTACTGGATGCCATTGCCTACTCTCTGATGTCTGAATTGATGAAGTCTGTGTTTAGATGTTCTTGGTAGGATTTAGCTGGAAGGTTTGGGAACACTGGGGATTAGTGTTAGCCATGCCCACTAGGATCTTTGCACGAACAGCTAGTCTCTCTAAGTTCCCTGGTAATTATCTCTAATTCTGTCCAAGCAGGCCTGGAGTTAAATGATCTCTGGTATGATCTATAGAAAAAGTTGGATGGCCCCCCTCATTTCATTTTCATTTCTTAATGTTCCATCCCATCTTATACCCTTTAAGATCCAGATGATTTAGATGACTAGCCCAACTGAAAGCTTGCACATTGAACACAGATAAATCCTTTCTTGACTCCATAGCCTAATGGCTTTGATGTTCTTTGAGTTATCTGCCTCTGCCTAAGCTTCACCTTTGCTCGTCTTTGTCTCATATTGGTCCTTCTTTTCCTGATTCCCTCCAACCAAACACAAACAATCAAACAAACAACCTTGAGCCTATAACTAGCCTAAAATCTTATAATTTAAGCCTGAAAGACGTATCCTTTGACTCATATAGAGAGATCCCTCTCTGGTCCTAGGAGGGCTAGATCCTAAGGTCCCAAAGTGGTTCTATGTTGTCTCATCTTTTGGTCTTTGTCAACCTAGCCAAAACATGGGAACACCAATAGCACTAGCTGAAGACGTGCCCCCAAATTGTCTCCCGGAAGTGAAAGGAAATGGCAGACAACCGTTGGACCATACTTCGAGCACCTTGGGAATGCCAGGGCAATCTCAGAGAAGATAGTTTCCCTGGCACAACATGCAAGGGAACTTAACTTTCCGTGGAGGGTTGGAAGGTTTATCAATGGAAGGATTCTTAGGCACAATAGCCGCAGAGCTATCCTCTCCTTTATCTAAATTCTTATTCTTTGTCTTCGTCTTATTCTTCTTAGCCACCTGGTTACTAGAATCCAGACTTTCAATAGGCGATGTAGAAGAGGAGGATGCAGAAACATGAAAAGAAGGGGAGAGGTCCACCTTGGAATCAACATGATGTTGCTTAGGCGGAGGAACTGATTGAATAGTAGCTAGGATATTTGGAACCACAGAGAATGAAAAAAACCAAATGGAAAACCCAACAGTTAACCTAGGAAGGGACAACATTTCCATATAAGGAGTGCCAACATTTCCAAAAGGAGGAAAAGGACTAGGATTCCCTTCAGAGGGGACTCCTTGGTTGGTGAACTTCGGGAAAGTTGCCATTAGAAACAATTTAAGAACAAAACCTTAAGGAAACTAACTTTAACACCAAGCTCAGAAAGAAAGAAGCAAACCTTAGCACCACACAGGATTGGCATGACTTTCAGGCTGCAACTAGCACCAGAAGAGGATTGGCGTGGGGGATGAACTGGAAACAAGTGCCAGCTGGCACAACTATCAGGGAAAAAACGGCGCCAGTCGAGTTTACTAATGAAAAAAATAAAAAAGAGAAAACAAAGAGCAGATAATGTATGGTGAGGCTAAACAGAGGTTTAACACTAGAAGAAAGCAAACCAAAAGAGTTGATCAAGCAGACAAAGACCAAAATCAACCAAAAAGGCAAGACAAACTCCAATCAATGTCTCCCCAATGGAGTTGCCAGTTTTTTGGAGAGGTAAATCCCCTTTGTGAACAAAGGCGATCCCTACTAGCCCATATCGGGTCTAGCAACAACTGATTCATGCTAAGATGTAGGTTCCTAGTTACAAAAGACCAAGATGTGACAAGAGGCCTACCTTAAGTCCCACGCTACTGTTGTTTGCAGAGAAGATGGTGCTTCCATCCTTCGCTTTGGCAGATCACAATTCTCCTTCCTAGCACATTCGAACACCTGCACGTAAATGAAGAAACAACAACACACAAGTGTAAAACCTCATACATCCAACTATGTATCAGTCAGAGAAGATACAATTCATAACATAAGACATGAAAATATGAATGGAACCATAATCAAATTCGTTTATTATTAATAAAAAAAAATAAGGATACAACTTGAGCTCTGACGCTAGATCTTCCTTCAGCATGTCAACAGTGGAGTACGTATCGATAAAGCTCGTTAGGAATGGGACAAGTCTCTCTCTCTTCAGTTGTCTGATGATAATCTCCTTACTACTGATTTATCTCTATTCACGCTAGCTTGTAAAGGTAAAATGACAAGCTTATATAGATGGTGGAAGGGGAGTTTAGATCCCTATAATGGTGGGATTGGCCCTATCCTCAAGGAAGCTTCCATGATAGGTGGAAAACCACTTGCCCTACATGGAGATCCGAAGCCAAACCTCCCAACTCATTTTAGAGACTCGTTCAAGAGTTGGTTGGAATCAAACTTCCACCTTTTATTTTTTTAAAACAATTCTTATTAAGCTTAGCTTGAGTAATACACTAGGACAGAGCACCAGTTGGTGCGCCCTCTTTGGTGGATTTCACCCATTGGCGCGAGGGCTGAACTGGATAGTCATGACAAGGCCAAAAGGTCTATTTTTAGGGCTTTTCACAGGAAACTATCTTCAGAGGGGTGATTTTCCTTCTCAAAGGAGATGCCATGAAAGTGATTTCAGGTTATGTCACTGCTCACAGGTCATGGAAAAGGCCCTCCAATGTGTGGGGCAGGGGATTGCAGGGATGGTGAGAAATTACTATGTAACAATGTGAGATCCCTTCGCTAAAGTTGGTTGTGGAATTACTTCTCGACATTTCCCCGGAGGAAGAACGTCTCTTGTATCTGGAAAGACTAGATGAAACCCGCTGCTTGGCTACTTTGGTTATTGCAGCACAGAAAAAGCAGGTTAAGGCTCATTTTGATTCAACGGTTTCTCCATGTCCTTTCATCGAAGGGGACCTCGTCCTATTATATGACCAAGAACATGATAAAATTGGAGCAGGAAATTTCCATCCCATGTGGCACGGGCCCTATATCATCAAATGAGTTTTAAAAAATGGGGCCTATGAGCTAATTTACTATGAAGGTATTCCTCTGGTGCAACCTAGAAATGGGTTGTACCTCAAGAAGTACTACACTTGAATTATTCTTGTGTGGTGTGTGTACATAAGTGAGTGATTTCATTTTTTGTGCATGTGTGGTGTGATGTGCTTTGTAAGCATCTTTCTACTGATTGGGTATTCCTGATTGTGCAGATGTCTATTACTCCTTCTGTCGGTTTCGTGGATGGTGCCTCCCGCAGTACCAGGAATTTGTCATCAACAGCCTGGGTAATATACAATCCTGTTGGTGAGTTAGTCAATTTGCAAGGTGTTTGTCTAGGGCCTACCACAAATAATGTTGCGGAATATAGTGTTGTTTTGGAATTATGAAATGAGGCTGTTAACCCCAGTATTCATGCATTACTTGTGTATCTGGACTCACAGCTTGTAGTGTTACAACTCAATGGTCATTATTTAGTTAGGAACCCATCCATTTTATGACTGTATCTGCATTTTTCGTTTACTGGAAAGAAATTTTGATTACATTACATATCAACATATACCTAGACATATGAATTTGTTTACAGCTGCAGTAACTAACATGGTTTTAGATAGACATTTACACAACTTGTAAAAACATCATCATATGTGAAAAATATCCATCCATAAATATATATATATATATATATATATATATATGTTGAAATGTTTGTAGTTTGTATGCATCACATAAAATTTAAAAATATACATGTCTGGTTTAATAATAGCTGGAGACAACATGTCTCTCAAAAATGTGCAAACGAAAAGCCTAGATGACTAATGAGTGTGGTGCTCATGGTAGCATGTCACTTCCCGCACCAATCGCCTCAGTAAATGATGAAGACGAATAGGCACCCCCATGATGTGCCTCTAATAATCCAATGGGACATCTGCTAGACGAGCATAATCTGGGATCCCATGGGAAATTCCCTCCATGTTCTGAACTAGCTCACTCCCCTCACCACCCTCGCCTTCAGGGTCATAAGCAAGCAGGGTCCTTTGTGCGATTAGGGACATCCCAGCAGACCTCTCTAGGCAAATAGCTTCATACACATAGGATTGTTTGTTAGAACATGGATGTATACCAAAAATAAATCATAAAATAAAAAATAATCTTACCCAGCTCCTCATCCTAGTCTTCTCCCTCTGGGAGTGGAAGATCTGGGTCTCCTGTGAAGTCAGTATTGACATAGGGCCATTCCTCTACGATGATCAGTTTTCACCAAATCCATACAAAGAACTCGGGCCTCCATGGCATTTATTGGCCCCCTCCTGATCTGGGCATGAGTGCTACCCACCAAGCCATCTGTGGCTCTCTCAACAGTGGCTCGGTGAAAATCGCACCCTGGCCCTGGAATATTGGTAACGGTTCAAGGATGAATGATACCAAGATAGATCCATACCCAAACTGCTTCAGTTTGGCCTTCTTACACTTCGTCAACTATCGTTTGATGTTCATTGTTACGGAAGTGGCCCAATCGAATAGTGTCAGGTTCATGCATTCTAATGCTAAGAGGAGTTGTGTTTTAGTAGCCTCATGCGGCGCCTACGACCCCGCAGCTCGCGTAATGATATGGAGCACCACCCTAAGTGCTAGATCATGAACTATATGGATATCAACTTTCCCACTTCCTAATCCTATTTGTGCCCTTGGGCACACTCTTTCCATCACCATTGACATTTTCTCCCTTGCGTGCCTAGTACCTGTCATGATCGAGACTGGACCTCTCCGAAACAATCCAATTTTGAAGTAAACATTAGATACTTCGAGCTCCAACACTTGATCTTGAAGGATAAACTTCTCTTCGATCTCATCCCAGATACTGATTAAGTACTGCAGCAATTCGGGTTGTGCCCTGAGACATGCTGTCTAGAAGAAATTTTTTAGGCCACAATTCCGGAGAGCATTCATACATGCCTCATTCTCCATGGACATTTCGTCTTCTTCACTATGCTCCCTTTATTTCCATTCGATCACCATTGTGATTTTGTATCTGCACCAAAATGGTCACAAACACTTCATTAGATCCCTTGAACACTGAAAATTCCAGTTGATTGGTTCATTTTTTTAAAAAATTGAGTGAAAATTTAGGTTACGCCATTGGTGCGACTCTTTTGTTGACAGACGCGCCAAATGGCGCGACCCCTTTGCAAAAAGGAGCTAATTGGCAGAGGTTCGTGCCTGATACCCACGCCAATTGGGCGATCCCTAAATTTGCAAATATCCTTTCAGGGATCCAAAATCACAGTGGAATTCTATAAAAAAATGGATTAAAACATGGCTAAGGGAAGCACCTCTTACCTGGAAAAAATGAGAACTGAAATGATGCATTGGATCATCCACGATCATCGCTGTAAGTTCACACAGGAAAAAATCACTGTTGCTCTCCACAAGAGGTAAAAAGTAAAAGTAAATATGTTTTTACTATTTTTGGCATATTTATAACCTTTCATGATAAAATTAGGTTTTGAAGCTTATTTTTCCATTATTTTATTATATTGTGTCGAAAAATGGGTTTTACACTTGCTTTCTTGTGCAGCAACATGTTTTCACGTGACTAGGACGACGATACGAGTTGTATTTTATAATTTTTCGGACTCGATAAAAACACGAAAAAGTCACTACTGGAGTCATCTTTCAGCTCTTTTCTGACTCTCTAAACATGAAAATATTGCCTAGTCGCTTGTCGTTTTGATCTAATTAAATTGGCTGCGAAACAAAATCTACCTAGTATACGTTTACCCCTTTTTCAGGCTGGGATAGATTATTTACAAAAAAGGAATACCCTAGCTTATCGCAACTAGGAGGTTTTCTCAGACATAGTTTTCTACCTTTTCGGATCTGAGGAACTATCTATGAAAAGGGACTATTGGAGTTTAATTTTATATTGTCTTTTCAAACTCTATAAATATGAAAAGATGCCGAGTGATTCCTTTGTCAGACTTGTTAAAATCTAATGACATCAGATTCTGTCATAATGACAATACTCAAGTTCCTCCTTCCTAGGGCTCATTAAATGTACTAGGATGGATTTGTCTAAAGGAAAAACTTATATCACAAGCATATACTATCCCCTTTGAGCTTGTTTTCAAAAGTAATTGGGGTAATCACCAGAAATGGTGGGGAAAAATGAAACCAATATCATCGTCATGTCGGAAATATGTTTCTCTTGAACACATCACTTGTCTGCATTCATGTCGGATTGGGGACATCTCATCTTGTTTTCTGCTTGCCTCATGGGTTTGGGCTACCCTTTTTGACCTCTCGTATGCTCTTTTCCTCATCATCATGACCTCAGATCCTTTGATGTCAAATACTGCCAAATCCAGTGTCGTGCCACCGATATGTTCAAGAGAAGTTGACCTCTGCAGTTCTCAACCCTCCTTTGATTCTCTATTGATCCAGTTTCACAAACATTATATTCCTTTGTCTCGTGTCGATGATGTGGGAAACACTATGGCCCACCTTTGATCTAGGTCACTTCCTGTCGACTTCAGCTCATTATCTAGGAAGCTAATCTAGTGACTCTCTTTAGGTACGTTGGAGCCTGCATGCCTCAATGGCAGGTTCTTCGCATTCAATGCAAGGTTTTCATCATTGGCCTTCGATCGAATTATTTTGCGGGCATTTGACACCAGCTCATTGTTCACAATTCATGGATTGTACCTATATTACCTTGAGGTCCATCGTCATTATTGGTGGTTCCTCTCGCATCTGTTAACGACTTTCATCATTGGTTGGTAATCAGACGATGTTCTTTCATGTTTGACTTCAGCTCACATATTCACATGCTAGGACTTGTACTCTGTGCGGGTCAAGATTAAGCACAAGACCCTGGGTTTTTTCTGATGGAATCTAGGCTACAGATTTTGTGGATTATCATGATTGGTTACATGACTCATTGATTAGATCGCTACGACCATACCTAAGTCTGCTTATTGATCCTTTGTTGATGGCTGCATCCATACCTTGAATCCTGATTATTGTATACTCTGTTATGGATGGCTGCACCCATACCACGTATCATGTATTTGACATATTAGTTGTATTTGGCTACGCAGGTTTTCCGATAGCAGTATTTTCAGTTGGGCACGTTCTCATAAAGAATTTTACCCCTCTCTCTCTCATGCCTCATGCTTTAGGGGGCATTTGTTACACAGTAATTTGTCACCATCCCTGCAATCCCCCATCCTTCACATTGGAGGGCCTTTTCCATGACCTGTGAGCAATGACATAACCTGAAACCACTTTCATGGCATACCACTTGACAGGCATAATCATTCCTCTGAAGAAAGTTTCCTTTAAAAAACCATAAAAAATAATATTTTGGCTTTGGAACGACTAGCCAGTTCATCCCTCGCACCAATGGGGAAAATCCACCAAAGAGGGTGTGCCAGCTGGCGCTCTATCCCAATGTCTTGCTCATGCCAAGCTTAATAAGGATTGTTTTTTAAAAATAAATAGTGGAAGTTTGATTCCAAAAAACTCCTGAACGTGTCTCTAAAATGAATTGGGAGGTTTGGCTCTAGATATCCATGTATGGGAGGTGGTTTTCCACCGATCATGGAAGATTCCTTGAGGATAGGGCCAATCCCACAATTCTAGGGATCCCAACTCCCCTTCCACCAGCTATATAAGCTTTCCATTTTCCCCTGGCAAGCTAGTAGTCCTGATAGCACTAGAGAAGAGCTGAAATTATAGCAAGGAGACTACTACCAGATAGCTTTTTAGAGCCAAGTTGAAGAGAGAGAACTTTTTCCCATTTCTGACAAGCTTCATTGAGAGATGCTCCACTATTGACCCCGCCGAAGGAAGATCCAGTGTCATAGATTTAGGTTGTATCTTTCCTTTGTTATTATTAATCATAAGCGACTTTAATTATGGTTTCATTCATGTGTCTTTGTATTTGATGAAATGAATTACATCCTCTCTGACTGATGTATGGTTACAGGATTTAGATTCTATGTTGTGTATCATTGTGTTTCTTCCATTGTGTGTGGGTGTTCGGATGTGTTAAGTGGAAGGATCGTGATCTACCAAAGCGAAGGAGGGGAAGCGTCATCCTTTCTTCGAAGACCATTGCATAGGACCTGAGGTAGGAAAATCATTGTGTTTTTTCATTTTTGTAACTTGATACTTGCGTCACTGCATGTCTGATTGTTGTTAGATCCGATCTGGGTTAGTAGGGATCGCCTCTGTCTGTAGAGGGTTTTTAACTCTCCAACAGTCTGGAAGTTATATTACTAATATAATGCCAAATATCATCATTAAAACTCGTGATATACTTGTTACCTGACACCTCAAAATAAGAAGCGCGTCCCCTTAACCTTATCCATCTTGATGAAACACGTCGTGAATCCCAATTTTCCAACGAAGCACATAAGATACGTATAAAGGCATAATACGACAAAAAATTCCAATCTCGCATCTACTCAAAGGGTGATTTGGTCCTTCTTTACGATCAAGAAGCTAATGTGATAGGTACAGGGAAATTCAATCCATTTTGGCATGGCCCCTATATTGTCAAAAAAATTCTTGCTAAGGGTGCCTATGAGTTAGTTTATTATGATGGGATTCCATTGGCACAACCTAGAAATGGGTTGTATCTTAAATGTTACTATGCTTAATCATGAGCGTAGTAATTTTTTGTATTATATTGTATATATGCTATTGATTTTCATTCACTATCTTAATTTGTTTTTAGAGTTTTCTTAACGTTAGCAATCCACTTTACATTTTATTGCAGATGTCTGAATATTTGGAACAATTTGTTGGATATGCTGATGGTGCTAGTCATAGTATGTAGAATCTATCCTCTACAGCGTGGGCCATTGTCACTCTGAATAGCGAGTTAGTGAGTTTTCAAGGGATTTGTATTGGTAGATTGACGAACAATATCACTAACTATAGTGAATTGATCAAACTTCACTCTGATGCCATTTCATTTGGTATTAACTTGATAATCATAATGATAGACTCACAACTTGTGGTATTACAACTTACCAGTCTTTATACTATTAGAAATCCAACACTACTTAGATTTTTCATAAGAGTTCGACTTTTGGAAAGACATTTTTATTTCATTCGATATCAACATATTTCCAGAAATTTGAAGGCATTGACTGATTCATTAGCTAATCAAGTTTTAAACAGGCATTTGCGACATATGTAAATAAAACATTCATATCATTGAATAGGATTGCATAATAAACATAGGAAAAACTCTGAAATCATATAGATATATAGTTATAGGTTCTTACAAAATTTGTGCCCAAGACACATTAGTCATCTGACCTCAAAATGTATGCAAAATGTCACAAGTAGGCTAGTGGTGCTCATGGTAGCATGCTATAGATCGAGAAATTCTACAGATCAACCGCATCCAATGGTTTGGAACCCCAATAGTGTGTCACTGCAGTCGCATGGGTAATTCTTCCACCCAGAAATCCGTAATTCATAAGGTTAAGCCCTCTATGTACTGCTGAATCTCAGCTAGAGTCTCAGCCATATCAAGGTCCTGAAGGATTGCTCTTCGGATAACTCTCTCTGTAGGCACATCTTCTTTGTGCTCTGGTTCCTTTACTGGTTGAACATGACCGATATTTTAATTACATCAAAAATTTAGTTTAGTCTTCGAAAGAAATAAAAACAAAAAAACATTGTATAAACCTTAGAAAAATAAAAATAAAACATTGTTAAGACATTCTTATCAATTTCACCCCACTGAGCACCCTCTGGTAATATTAAATCTGGATCTCCTTGAAAGTTGATGCCTACATATGCGTACTCATCGATGGCGACAATATGTCGTTGGAACTAGAAAAATAATGCAGTAGAGAAAACAACAATTGATTGGCCTGCATGCCAACCCATGAGTTCTACCCATCTCTGCATTCAAGGATCTCTAGGACTAGTTATATCTAGTGTCACATGTTGTAGCTGCATCAGTGGAATCCATTCCAAAGTTAAGGAAATAAGAATTGAACGATAAATCAAATTTTTTGTCCTTCCTCCCTTTTCTTTTTTTAGTTGTTCCTTTATCTGAGATAGAACAGCTTCAGACCAGTTGAAGACTGTTGGCTCTAAACACTCTCGTGCATAGTACATATACGATCTATTTGCTACATATAGTATAACGGTGCCGACAAATTTAGTGATCGTGAAAAGGATTGTTCTCAAAGGCAAATACCTGACATCTCAGATGTTTATTTTTCCATATTTGCTAGGTTCTACCCCTAGATAACAATACTGCATAACATAATCCCTCACCATCTCTCCTCCAATGGTAGACCTTGTGAGAGAAATGGGAAAACCTCTCCTTGACAAACCTGTGAGAAAATACACATCCTCAACTATTATGGGAACCACTTTGTTTTTAATGTGAAATGCCTCTATTTCTGAATCCCATGCTCAAACTAAGAACTCCAAGAGTTCTATTTGTTGCCTCATTCCCGACAATTTGAAGTACTTATGCAGTCCACAAACTCTCAGGGCTCTTACAGTACCTGGATCATTCAAGGAAATCATATCTTGTTCTTCATGTTCACTTTCCCTCAATGCAATCATCATTATAATCTGATGGAAACCTGAAATACAATCATAACATCCATTATATTCCATTCATTTCAAAAAACTAGGCAAATTTTGGGCACAACATGAGAACTAAAAACTTTAACTGTGCCCAACGCACTCCCTAGGCTAAGACAGTTTGTTTCACATGCAAGTACCCTTCATTGTACCTTCTATACAATGCAGGTTTCGACATTCAGGGGTGCATTTCCCTCATTTTGGGCATAATTTACCCTAGGGGCCTTAAAACCCTAAAAATATATAGAGAATGGAGATGAAATGAATACCAAGGGAAATAGGAGGTTCATGGTACTAACCTCAATCAAATGGCAAAAAAATCTGTCCACAGAAATGACTGCGATGAATGACTAAAGTTCAGGGGAAAAATCAGGTTCAGAGATCCAAAATGAAAATGGTAACTATGGAGTGGTAAAAATGAATAGTGAAACTACTTTTTATAGTCATTTAATTATTTGCAAGTTAAATTTATTTCTATGACTATAGTTTTATTATTTTTGTACCATGAAACATATATTTTTAATCCATTTTATGTTGTTCTAAACCAGAAATACAACTGATAAACAAATTAGTCGTGCAAATTTATTCAAAGAATGACTTGACCACAAAGCATACTTTTCCTCCTTATTTTTTGGGCTTTGATAAAAATGAAAAAGGATTTAAGCGCACTTTTATCTCTTTTTCTAGCTTCGATAAAAACGAAAAATGAACCCTTGGAGTCTTCTTTCAGCTCTTTTCAGACTCCGATAATGTGAAAATATTGCCGAGCATGTCTTTTCAAGCTCGTTAAAGTAAATGAATTGATATCTACTCAGTATAAGTTTAAATATTTTTCAGACTGAGATAGATTATTTACGAAAAATGAATACCTTGGTTAAACATGACCAAAGAGGTTCTCTCAAATATTATTTTACACTTTTTCGGGTCTGGGTGACAAATTTACGAAAAAGTACTTATGTAGTTTTATTTTTTCCACTTTTTCAAACTCTCTAAATATGAAAAAGGACCAGGCTATCACTGTCGTTAAGCTCTTTAAAACATAAAATAGCAATGGGGTTTTCGATCATGGAAAGTGTTTTCAATCCTAGAGAAAGCCTTGAGTTGTGAAAGACCAGTGCCTAGGACATCTTAAATAGCAGAGAGAAAAATTAATGTGATGTGACAGGGACAACTAGCAGGACGGAGCTCTCATGCTTTCTATTCATAAACAGGGAGTTCAACTGGAATGGGACCAAAACTTTCAGAAATGGGACACGTAAGAGGCATATTGCAGAGGAAAAGTGTAAAACTCTTACGCAAAGGCACCAGACAACTTAAAGACAGTTTATTGTAAAGAGGGCCAGTTCAACAATGCTTAACAGAGATAGGTCTTTTGCAGATGTTCACTATGTAAGAAAGAATGAGAAAATATCAGCTGTCACCTAGACAATATCCAGACACACATATCACCATGTAATGGGCTTATCTATGCAAGAATCCATTCATAATAATAGCGTATTCCAAAATAACATCGCCTTGAAGCCAATATAGCAGAAGTATGGGTGCAGTGAGAATGGAACAAAATATCATGCATGAGCCATATTTAAAGCAATAGATTGATTCCAACATAAGTATCAACTAAGATAAGTTCACATTAAAATCAATGAGCTACTCCCATTCCAAAACATGATACAGGAGAGACGAATGAAATAAGACAAAAAATTGATCAACACGTAAAGAGGAAGTTACATTCTATTAAGTATCAAAGACTAGAATCTTCCTTACAGACAAAACTTCTCTTCATTGAAACCCAACGGGCTCTGAACCTTCTTGCAAGAGTTAAACAATAATACATACAAAATATTCTTACAGCATATTTTTCTGAAGAATCTAGAACCATGTGTTTTCTGCTATTCTTGTTTATATAGGAACTTCTCTACATGGGTGAGAAGATATTTTGGGAAAATATCTTCATCGCATGCTAGGAGTTTGTTATAAGTCCTTTTCCAAGTAACCAAAATCATGATGAGGGGTAAAACCTCTCATCCTTTGCTGTTAAGAACTCGGGCATTTTAAAACCAAAATTAAGTAACAGTCTGAGTAAAAGTAAATTGCTGTGGTGAAATATAAATTCCACCTAAACTTAAAAAGACTAACTAAGATAAAAAGTAAAAATTAAAAAGGCCGCGAGGGCCGAATCATGAAATAACAATGCATCATTTGTGAGAAGGGGTCAAGGCTGTTGCTGATACTGGTGGCGGCACGTTTACGGATGACCTAGCAATTTGGCTAACGAACTGGGCGCACCTCTGCTGACTGTCTGCGGTAGGCTCGGGCATCATTTTAAATCCTTCTACCTTGATGAAAGCCTTAGTTAGATCGCTCAGATTAGCCTCAGTAGGGACATTATGTTTTAACAAGTGAAGGAGAGAAAACTCTGGGCACAGTGATGTGATCATGGTTTCGGCCTTGAGCCAGGTGGTTTTATCTGACATGACATCTGTCCGGTCCCTTTCTTGCTTCAGGCATGCTTCATATTCTGGCAATGGTCACAGCATAGAAGGGGTGGTGGAGTCCCAGCACGTCGGAAGCCCTGCTGTCGTAATTTTGGCCCAAACTGCATCAAACCGGTCCATGCTGTATATCAACTACTGCAAGGCCTTCGAGGCCACGACGCGAGCCAATTCCTTATCAATGAGTTTCTGACATTCCAAGGCCTCTTTGTGTTGACTGACTATGCCGTGTTGCTCTGCTTCGTTAGCTCTCAGCCCTTTCAAGAATGCTACATACTCTCTGGCACGCTGAGCTCTGTTGACTAGATCGATGTCCCCTTCTTGAAATTTCCTTCTGAGGTAGATTACTGAAGATTTCATCTCCTCGATGACTTGCAGAAATTCCCATTGCCCTGTTATAGCTAAAATGATTTCGGAACAAATAATATTTCTACCCTTTCTGAGAGTGAGGTTACCTTTTAGGCATGCATTGAGATCATTTATAGCCTTCTGCTGGTCAACCCTCATTTTCTTTTCCTGTTTAATTTCTTTCTACAACGCTTCCATCCTTCTGGTATTCTCTAACAGGGATTTTTCCAAATCCGTGATCCTTTGCCTGGAAGTTGAAGCCTGTTTCTCCAGTATGTCATTTGCAGCTTTCGCTGTGTCCAGATTTTCTGAAAGTGAACTCGTCTCAGGTGGCTTTGTAGCTGGCGCACAGCTGTGCGTGTCCCAAGTGTTCTGTAACTCTGTCAACCTACTCTGAAGAGTAGAGATTTCTCCTACCAACTTCTCCTTCTCTTCTCTTTCTTGTGACAAGGTGCCGGCCAATTCCCTTTTTTCTTTCTCTACTTGTGCCAACTCGGCTGCCTGCACATGTTGGGATGCTGGCATGTGGGCTTTGCTTTTTAGTGAGGTAACTTCCTTCCGCAATTGGTCTATTAAAAATCCCTGCGGGTTTGTTTCCCCAATGTCTTTCCCTTTTATTTGATCCTGGAGACTGCGTATTTGATTTTCCTGGGCGCGGGTACTTGCCTATTCATTCTTATTGGTCTTTGTTGATGCCTTCCTCTTCCCCTGGGGTAGATGAATCTGTCTCCATCTGCGAAACCAAGGACCAAATTTCCATGTTATCCTTCCACTCTAAAAATGGTCTTGGTTCATGTACATAAGGTGCGGACCGATTCCTCTTTCTTCTGTTTGAAATAATCTCCTAGGGATCATAGGCCCAAGTCTTCCCCTGTCTTAGGTCCATACCCTGCAATAGCTTTTCGAAAATGGGAAGGGCATGTCTTGAATTCATGATGAACAGGCCGATTTGGGTAGGAAGCCTCAGTATGTAACCTTTCTTAGCAGGGACAAAGTGGAGTTGGTCAGCCTTGAGGGTTTTCCGAATATACTCCAGAGCGTAAACTCTTCGGGCAGGAAACACTGGTAGCAGGTAAGGGGCGACCTCGGCTCCATAGACCTGAATTTCAGTATAATTATTAGAGAGATACCAATCCCCAGTGCTCTGGATTTTACCATCCTGCAGCCAGTTCTTCATTTCAGGAAGAACCCTAGGTGAGGGCGAACCATGAATGATGGTGTAAGCAATGGACATGAAATCGTTCAGGAAACTAGAGTAACCCACCCTTTTTTGCAATTGGTGCACTGCATAGTTCCATTCAAACACAGGTCGGGGCTGAGAATTGACCTCGTATACCCTATCCAGGCCCAAACGCTCGAATCTATCAGCATGCTAATACAAGAAAAGATAGAACACCAATGAATAAAAACGAAAATGACTGGTTTCAGGAAGATCTTGGAATTGGGTGTGGATGTTGGCAGATAAGTAACCCGGGATATCTACGACAACCCCCTTCTGAGACATTAACCACAAAAAGAAAACACATACTTTGGAAGTTTCCCCCAACATACCTACACCTAACAGACCTGCAATGAGAGCGAGGATGGGTTGCACTTCCTCCGTAAACAATTTTAATGGGAGGAGTTGCGCACTGAGAAGGGTAGTAGCCTGGCTGCTGGAAATAGAAGCAATGAAGCTTTTTTGATGCTCCCATGGCGATTTGGTAAACTGGGAAGTTAAATCTTCTTCGCTGAAAGCAGTGTAGGTGGCACTGGTGTTAAAACAGAGGGCTTGCTTGATGACGTCGGGAGAAAGAGACAAAATCTGGTTTCCCTGAGCGGAGGTAAACGTGCCTCGGTTTTCATCGTAGGCGTCTTTGAGCCAATAGATGAACTCAACCACCGGGAAAACTGGGGGGGTAATTTAATGGTAAAATTCTGACACAACCACCCGGTATCGATCCCTATTATGAACATGACGCGAAAAAAGCTCAAGCCTTATACTGCTAATGGGGAAAGGGTATTGGTGATCACAGATTCCAGCTTGCTGGTTGATGAAAGGCTCGAACCTGGGAGGGTTTCTGGCTTCTCGAACATAGGGATTTTCTGGTTCGTTTTTCTTGGGTGTCCCCCTTCCCATGACTGACATATGAAATCTGAAAAGATAAACGAAAGGAAAACATAGGGAATGAAAGGGACGGAGTACCTGTATAGTAGGTAAATTTGCTTAGGAAAGCGACGCGGGGGTAGTGTGGTGATGATTGGGTAGACCTGGCACTTGTTCCTGCTTTGTGTATACCATAACTGGAAGACTTGAGACTTTTACCACAATAAAATACGGGAAACTGCTACCTGAGACTGGAAATTCTGAGGTGAAAACGGATAGAGGTGAAATAAGTAGGGCAAGTGTCGTAAGGACACTAACAGTGGGGCACGTGGCATGTAGGGATTGGGCGTTGGTTGGGGAGAGGCGAACACCACGTGCCGAGTTTAATATTGGTATGGGCCTCAGTACCAGCTTACCTACGAACTTTACCTTACCTTTTTGCCGTGTAACACCATTTGATACTTTGAAACATATCATTCACAAAGCGAATTGAATACATACCCTATCAGTCGTAAGGGCCCACATTGCATTTTCCACGTCACCATACTTCGTGCTCAGGCATTGCCACCTAATTCTGGCCTTGGGTCCCCACCATGTCACGTTATCACAATTCCACGGGGGTATGGGTCTCTTCCCTCTCTCGCTGCTTGACCCCTGCGGAAATTCCCTTGTGTGCATGTTCAAAAGGTGGAAATTCTTTAAATATTTTGGTTCTGCGCTCTTCACACCACATAATTGCACCTTTTATATTTCTGGTACCCCTTTTTACGTTATACCTCAGCCTTCATATTATTCCCGCTTCTAGATTTTAGGCATGTGACTTCCCTTACTTAGTTTCACTTCGACCAATTCTTCAAGTATTTCACCATTTTGATATAATGTTCGATGCACGTCTTATCACCTTTCAGTAAACTAATGACTTACGTTAAATATTGAACAACAGAAAGAATCAAGTTTCATTCATCGCTAGACCCATTAAATTATTAAATAGTGATACTTTATTCACCGAAGGGTTGAATTATAGATCAAGAAAATGTTATCCTCCTCAATATTGTTAAAAAATAATGAGGTACTGGTTGAAAAATGACTAGGGAAAATTTGGGAAAAGCAATCAAATTTTCTTTATGGTAGCAAGTCGCTCTTGAAAGGACACTTCTTTCACTCGATGTCCATGATTGTTTAGGTTGGGTAATCATCTTGACAGTTCATTCACAGCTATCGTTCATCATACCTTCACTTCGGTTTTGGGTCAATGCTGCCAACTCATCACAGTTTATCCGATATGTTTAAGAGAAGTCATCCAGTGATTAAAAAATCATCCTTCTACAATAATCATAAACCTTCATTCTCATGACTGTCATCACTGAAAATTTCTATATGAATTGATACCCTTATCTCCCAAATCAGTAAATCCTATTTTTCAATAAGGTTACTTCCTGTTGACAACAAATCAATATCCAGGAATTTCACTTAGAAACATCATATTCCTATACCATGAGGCTTGTTACAACATAAACAAGATCCCCACTTCTAGACCTTTGATCAAAATATTTTTTTTGGCATTTGATGTCAAATAATCTATTCATGCCTTATCAAATGTACTGCAATACCTTGAGGGCCATTAACATTAATGGTGGTTCTCTCGCGTTTCTTAACAACTCACATCATTGTCTGGTAATTAAAATATGTCTTTCCATGTTCGACTACAAATCATATATTTTCATGGCTAGACTTGTACTCGAATGATCGAGTGAACGAGATAAGAAGATCATAGATCTAGTTTCACCCATCCAGTCTGTGATTTCAAGATCTTTGTACACATCAACTCTACAGTGACCTTACATACATATTTTCATCCAAACATGGGCCTATATTTGTAGGCATGTCTGCATCTAGGAAACATTCCAATGAAGACAAATCTCTAAATTATGTACATGTTATTAGATTGTTTTATGTGTTGAAAATGGGACTACCTACCCTCAACAATTATGATCAAAGAGGATATATCATGATGTGATGTATTGTAAGATTGATGTAGGTTACCATTTCGCCTCATTTCCAGGCTCATCACAGTGTAAAGCATCTCAATCAAATGTTCATATTCTTGATCCCATGCTTTAGGGGGTAGTTGTTATAGGTCAATTTGGGCACCATTCCAAATGACCTAGTTAAATGGACATAATCTCTAGGACCAATGATCAAGGGTCTATCATTTTAGTTGCTACATGCCCTAAGACAAGAAACAAGAGAAAACAAGAAATACTTTCATCAAGAAAAGGTTTCCAAGGTTTGAAGCTTATTATATAACATATGAGAGCTCACCAATGTAGGCTTTAATAGCCTAAATGCGTTGGATACACAGGTAACCCCATGCAAGGCTGCTCTACAAAGCACTTCCCGGCATTCATAGGTGTGCTGGTCACATTGAGAGCCAAATTCTCATTGTTCTAGAATCTCCACTTGGCCAGTGCCTTCTAGAAGAGTTCACATGTGTCAAGATTCAGATCCAAGTGTCCATTTGACATCTACATGACTAGAAACATGTATTTCCTATTATTGCAAAGTTATTGGTTGCAAAACAACTTACAATTCATCTATAAATTGAGCACAATTCTAAGTGCTTTAGGAGGAAGAATTTGAGTGGAGAAATGCTGGAGAATTTTCAATTGAGAGCTATATTTGTGTAGCAACTGCTGGAGAGATTCGTACTATGATGAGGCTTGGGGAAGTTACTGGAAGGGTCACTTCAAATCAGTCACTTGGTTGTAACCTTTCCTTCTATCATCAATAAAGAGTACTGCATATTTTTCCCTATATGCATCTGTATTGGCTTTGATTTTCCATATTGCAAGATCTTAGTTAATGTATATGGTTTATGCTTTAATGATTTAGCTAACTAGCTTGAATAGATATCTATATTATTGCATCTTCTACTATTTCAATGTTCTTTCTTGCAGGAAGCATTCAACACAAATCTTCTTGAATTTTAAGCTGCAATAGAAGCGATAGAAGGAGCCATTTGGAATCGACTAATCAAGTAAGCCTCCAATCCTCTCTGTGTATCTATTCTAAGTTAGGAAAAATAGTCGTATAGTCTTTCATCTATTTTACTAGACTAGCACTTGTCTAGGGAAGTGTGATTTATCCGTAATTCACAATTCTGGCCCAACACAAGGAGAAAAAATACAACCTCTCCCACCCATCAAAAGGGGAGGAGGTGAAAAATATAGCAAAGATAAAATTTCAACGAAGCCAATGAGCAACCAAAGGGAACGAGAGAAACATAGATGGGAGACTAGTCATCTCGAGCAACCACACACAAAAACCTCATCTGAATCTAAAAACACAAAGTGAAAGGGTAAAATTGTTCACATATTCCTCCCAGGAAAAGCGTGGCCAACATTACCACTCATGTGATACCAAGTGGGATGGAGAGAATATTAGAGTCGGTGACCCTAGAGATCACCCAGGGACATTCTTTAGGCACACCCGAAAAAACAACTAAATTACTAACCCAACTTTCACATGAAAATCCAACCCCCTCCCCCCAACCAAAAAGGGAGGGAAACAATATAGTGAAGAGTCGATTTAAATGAAGCCAACGAGTGACCACGGGGCACGTGAGTGACCTAGGCAGGTGGAAAACCATCTCAAGGAGCCACATAGAGCAACATCATCTCACTCCGAGAACACAGAGCAGAAGGGGAAGTTTCTTCACATATGCCTCCAAGGACGAGCAAGAGAAAAATCACCACTCTTGTGCTACCAAGTGGGGATGGAGAGAAGATGAAAATTAGCAACCCTAAAAATGACCGAAGGCCATTCTTCAGGTGTACCCAAACAAACAACTCAATTACCAACCCACCTTTCACACAAAAATCCAACCCTTGGCCACACATAAAAATGTGGGGAGCTGAAGAAAATAGAAAAGAGCTAATTTCAATGGATCCATTGAGAAAAAAAGAATTATAAAGGGCTGATTTCAATGAATCCAAAGAGTGATCAAGTGACACAAGAGAGACATATATAATATTTGATTTGAACGGACCAAATGAGCAACCAAAGCCCACAAGATGGACATAGCAAAGAGTTGATTGCAACGGAGCAAACGAGCGACCAAGGGGCACGAGAGAGACATAGGCAGGTAGCCAGTCATCTCAAGGAGCCACACACAACAACCCCATCCAACTCCAAGAACACAGAGAGGAAGGGGAAGCTTTTTCACATATGCCTCCCAAGACGAGCATGGGCAAAACATTACTACCGAATATGCTATCAAGTGAGGATAGAGAGAAGAAATTCAACAACCCTAAAAATGACCCAAGGTAGTTATTCAGGCATACCCGAACAAGAAAACTCAATTACCAACCCACCTTTCATAGAAAAATCCAACCCCTACCCTAGACCGGAAAGGGGATAGCTGAATGAAAAAACTAAGGCACAAGAACATGCACAAGGAAGCCGAACGGTCACAACTTAGCAAATTTTATATGGCTGCCCTCAAATGAAATGAACCAACTTGAACAAGTTTCATTGGGTGCCTCAAACGAAATTACGCTACCCAAATGCGTTTCATCAGGTACCCTCACATGGCGTGACACGACGCGCCCAACCAAACAAAGGCACAAGGGAGAAAAAAGAAAACGGGTTGCACGAACCTAGAAAATGCACTCAAGTGGTAAAAAATTAGAAAATTTGATATGACCATCCTAAAAAAAAATGATCTGACCCAAAGGCCTTTCATCTGGTGCCCTCACAAAGCACAACAGGTCGCGCTAGACCGAACGGAGGCATAAGGGAGAAAACGACAAACAGCGCGCACGAACATGCAGAAGGCACCTGGGCAATCACAACTTATAAAATTTGATACAACCATGCTCAAACAAATGACTAGACCAAAAGGTGTTTCATAGGGTGCCCTCACATGGCGCGGCATGTGGCACTCGATTGAATGAAGGCACAAGGGAGAAAATGGAAAATGGGTCACACGGAAATCCACGACGCACCCGGGTGGTCACAAATTAGAAAATTTGGTACACTCACCCTCAAATGAAATGACCTGACCCGAACTTGTTTCATTGGGTGCCCTCACATAGTGAGACAGGGCGCGCCTGACCGAATGAAGGCACAAGGGAGAAAATGAAAAAACGGGCCACACAAATGTGCACAAAATATTTGGGAAGTCACAATTTAGCAAATTTGATATGTCCAGCCTCAAACGAAATGATCCAACCTGAACACATTTCATTGGGAACCCTCCCATGGCATGACACGTTGCCCCAAACTGAACGAAGGCATAAGGAAGAAATTGGAAACTGGGTCACACGAAGGTGCATATGGCACTCGAGCGGTCACAAGTTAGGAAATGTGATATGGCCACCCTTAAGAAAATGACCCAACCCAAACAAGTTTCATTGGGCGCCCTCACACGACATGACACGACACGCCCAACCAAATGAAGGCACAAGGGAGAAAATGAAAAATGGGCCACAAGAATATGCACAAGTCACCTAGGCGGTGAAATCTTAGAAAATATGATATGCCTGCCCTCAAATGAAATGACTTGAACTGAACACCTTTCATCTAGTTCCATCACACGACATGACACATCACACTCGACCGAATGAAAGCACAAGGGAGAAAATGGAAAACTAGCCACACGAATGTGCACAAGGCACTCGAGCAGTCACAACTTAGAAAAATTGATATGGCTACTCTCAAATGAATGACCCGACCTGAACGTATTTCATTGGGCGTCCTTACATGGCATGATATGGCATGCCTGACCAAATGAAGGCACAAGGGAGAAAATAGAAAACGGGCCACATGAATGTGCATAAGGCACTCAGGTGGTCACAAATTAGAAAATTTGATACGGTCGCCCTCAAATGAAACGACACGACCTGAACGTTTTTCATCGTGCACCCTCAAATGAAATGACCTAAACTAAACATGTTTCATCAGCTTTCCTCACAAAGCGTGACATGATGCACCTGACCGAACGAAGGCTTAAGGGATCAAACGGAAAACGGGTCACATGAACGTGCACAAGGCACCCGGGTGGTCAAAACTTAGAAAATTTGAAATGGATGCACTCAAATGAAATGACCTGACCAAAATGCATTTCATTGGGTGCCCTTACTCGACATGACACAATGTGCCCAATCGAATGAAGGCACAAGTGAGAAAACGGAAAGCGGCTCGCACGAACGTGCACAAAGCACCCGGGCAGTCAAAACTTAGAAAATTTGATATGCTCGCCCTCAAAAGAAATGTCCCAACCAAAACCTGTTTCATTGGGTGCCCTCACATGGTGCGACATGGTGCGCCCGACTGAACAAAGACACAAGGGAGAAAATGGAAAATGGGTCTCATGAACATGCACAAGTGTAAGGTACTCACTTCATGAGGCACGTTCAGGATGACAGGCACGCCCACGGGAAATTTGGAAAGAGTTTAGGCACCTTGCGATGTTACAAGCATATCATCGCACCGTAACCATGGAGGCTTGGGTGTATAGTGATGGGCAAACATGAGCGTGTAGAAATATAGGTGCATCACACATAGCCAATGTATTGGAGTTGGTAATGTCACATTAATAGCCTAAAATTCACAGCGTAGCTAAGTTTGAGAAGACGAAGCACTAAGGCATTGGGCGGCCAACATTATGGGCATACTTGCGGATTGATAATGGTTTTTATGTTTATTTCCGCATATTGAAGGAAAATTTTATTAATATTGATGAAGTTTTGCTAAAGGTTTAGTCTACATACTTGAGTATTACAAAAAAGAAAAAGTCCGGTAGTGTTGCACCCGTCTATAGAATGGTTGAAAGACACTGAAGGTATAGGGGCATGAGAATTGGTATCAGAGCTACCATTTTGGGGCTTTTTTATCATTGAAGAAATCAGGGACATATTTGTATGGTTGCAGGTGGCGTTGAAGCTGAAATTATACATTGGTTTTCTTTCAAGACCTTGGTTGAAGAAAGGCATTTGTTAGGGCTAAAGCTATAAAAGAAGACATGCCGAGTTGGGAATAATTCGAGGAGAATAATTGTGAAGCATTGTAATGAATAAAGCAGCTGAAGGAAGGTATCCGAAGAATTCAAATTAAACTTTAAGTCTTGGAAATAAAATTGGTGGAATCTTGGAAGAAGGCTAAGAAGATTCATGAAGAGGTTGATGAGGCAAAGATAGCTCTTATAGCATTTTTCAATGAAGGGATTTTTGACTCAAACCAAGATGAATTCGGTAGACTTTAGGAAAGGATGGACTAGTTTGATGAATGGATGACATTATGTCATGAGCTACAAACTCACCGAGTTCATCTTGTTAGAATTAAAGATAAGAACCATTAGAAGAGGTTGAAACCTTCTATGGGAATGCCGAATAATAATGTTGTGAATGTTGTTGAGGTAGAGGAATAACGTGTACAACATGTTGAACCCAAACCAAAGACATCACAAGCATTGGAACTTGAAGCTATAAGAGAAGCAGGTTTGAAGGCTCAATAGAAGCTTGCAAACATGACGAATTTTTTGGAGGAAAGGAGGCAACAAAACTACAAGGCTCTTATGCAAGAAGATGAATTCTTGAAGCACATTGAAGATGAAGTAGTAGAGATACAAAATTCTTTGAAAAACTCTCATGGACAAACTGCTGAACTTGAAGAATTAAAGGTTGTTGCATTTGAAGAAAATTTCAAATATGAAATTGATGGACAAGTTGGACTAAGGCCAAGCATAATGAAATCATCAATGATGGATGATTCTCATGAGGATGTTATAGAGATGGAAGATATTAAGGATGAACTTGTGGAACAAGTTGAACCAATACAAGACACATTACAAGAATTCGTGGATGAAGCACATGAAGATGTTGCAAATGTGACCATGATTGAGGATAACTTGAAGAGAAGATTTTACTAGGATTGAACACATCAAAGACATTGATGGGGATGGAGGACACTCACTTAAGGAGTCTTCATGGAGATATGACTTGTGTTTCATGGAAGCATAAGGAAGATGGACCGCATATGGGGATGAGAAAGAAGAGGACTTCTTTGCCAACACCATGGATGATATTTACTTGGATTCCTATGATGAGAGCTTGTACATTGGAGGAACAAGGATACTTTCTTGTTGAAGACCTTGATGGGGAAATTTGTGACCATACTATAGGTTATTAAAATGAGCTAGACAAGGGTGGAACTTGATGACCTTTGTGATGGAAAGGGTCATTCTTATCCACATGGAATGGCTAGTTCCCATCATGACCTATAGACTACCTTGGAGGTAGGGCACATTGGTGGAGTGGAATTTCTCATGGCCTACAGAAAAGAAGGAACACTTGGTGCACCTCTAGTGGAAAATCCTTGAAAGAAGTGCTCATATATGATGGATGATGGTATAAGTGACCAAGGGAACTTTATCTCTACACTTTATGGATGACTAGAGTTTATTTGAGTTCACTTTGATGAACACTTCGGTAACCAAAGTCATGGAAATTGACATGACGGCATGGTAGTACATTCTAGTGGAGGCTTTAGGTAGATGCACTTACATGGATGAAACTTATGAGCACTATGGAGGAGTTTAAAGCAGGATGTTAGGAGCAGGATGGTTTTTTTGATGCTACATGGAGATATTTTATAGATGGATTGATGGTATGTTGTTCACCATGAGAAGAAAATACATTGGTTAGATGAATTAGCCTATGAGGACATTCATATGAATACTAGGTGAGAACCACTTGTGATGACACAAGTATGATTGCAAAATATTTGGATATGATGATGCATGGGAGTTCATGATGGAGATGAATTGGGTGTATACACTTGGGCATGGGTTGATTCTACTTGAATTAGCCACAATTTTATTTGACGAATGCATATTGCAAATGAAATGAAGCATGCTTCATGGACCTGGTTATGGCACTTTCATTGGTTTGATGAGAGGGAGACTTCTTACTTTTGATGATGCTTGGAGGATGTCACTACTTGGCATAAAGGTAGCACATGGATTAGCATCATGGAAAACATGTTGTGGATGAGATGGAGATCACTTCATGGACCCAAAAATGGCCTTTTTACACTATATGAGATCGGTTCTTGGTTGAATTGATGGAGGTGGTGGATTGCCAAAGGAACAACTAATGCATGGTATGAGGATGTGCATTCTCATGATGAGAATTCTAAGCTGTATTAGCTAACGAAATAGTTCGAGTTATGGGGGTCGACAATGTGCAAAGTTATACTGGATACACGACATATTTTGTTATTTTGAGTTGGTTAAAGTAATTGATGAAGAGCTTCACATGACATTGATGATATTTGATGGGTTGACACAGTATATGTTGCAGTAGCATGATGAGGAGGTTGAATTCCTGCTATGGTACATCATGTGATGATTGGATCAAATTTGTTTATCATCATTAATTGAGAAGATATTTCATGGATATGTTATACATGAACCATGTAGGTTATGCGATGATAGTTGCAATGATATCCCGCACATGGATTATGGTGATGGATAGTGCAAGATGATGATAGAACTTTCGGGGATGATAGTATTTCTTGAAGTAGGGGAGAATGTAAGGTCCTCAAATCATGAGGCACGTTCGGGATGACGAGCATGACCACTGGATGTTTGGAAAGCATTCAGGCACCTTGCAACATTATGGGCATATCGTTGCACCATAACCATGAAGGCACGAGCGTGTAGCTATGGGAAAACTTGGGCATGCAGCAATATGGGCACGTTGCACATAGCCGACATGTTGGAATTGGGAATGCAATGTTAATAGCCTAAACGTCGGACCGTAGCCAAGTTGGAGAAGCTGACGTACTAAGGCATTTGGCAGTTGACGTTACACAGGCTGAACGTGAAGGAAAAAAATGAATGGGTGGATCAGCTCAGGTCCACCAAGTGACCCACACGTTACACGCACATGTGTATAAATGGCATGTGGATGAACTTGTAAAATCATCCAAGGATCATAAAATCCAAGTTTGAAGTACAAACAAAGAATTCAAGTGTAAGGCATTGGAGAATGGCTAAGTTTCACCAACAAAATGTTGGTGAAAGCCACAGTTGTGAACGAAACACAGGGCATGGGTCAAGTCAGGCGACGTACAGGAATTGTGTGTGGTACAGTACCGTAGCAAATTCGTAGGAGGTCAGAACTTCAGTTCAGGGTGCATTATGAAGTGAGCGCAACTCGAATTTGAGTGCGATGAAGTGAAGAAGGTGCGTATTGACGGGCCTGACCTAACCATACCATTGGGAAGCGGTTTGGACACATGGTGTGCTTGGGGTGAAGTATTAACTCATAGGTAGCAGGTGACCCGACAGACCGAGTGACTTGACTGTAAATGATTGTCAATGATTTTCTAGCATTGTAAGCTTCAAGAAAAGGTAACTTGCCTTTCCAAGGAGAAAAATGGTTTTTGCTCGATTGGACTATATTATATTATACACTCTATGACACTTATTATCAGGTATAATTATTAACCTTGAGTTTTCCGTCCCTTTTATGTATTGGCGTACTTGTGTATTTATAATTTTGTTTATGTTTATTTCTACATATTCAAAGAACATTTGATTAATATTGAACAAGTGTTGCTAAAGGCGTAGTCTACATACTTGAGTATTGCAGAAAAGAAAAAGTACAGTAGTGCCACACCCATCTATAGTGTGGTTGAAAGACACCGAAAGTATAGGGGCATGAAAACAAGCCACCCGGGTGGTCAAAAATTAGAAAATTTGATACGGCCACCCTCAAACAAAATGACAAAGACTCGAACGCATTTCATTGGAGTCCTCACATGGCACGACATGACATGCCCGACCGAACGAATGCACAAGGGAAAAAATAGCAAACGAGCCACACTAATGTGCAAAAGGCACCTAGGCGATCACAACTTAGAAAATTTGATATGGCTTCCCTCAAGAAAAATGACCCAACCATAACGCGTTTCATCATGCGCCCTCACATGGCACCACACAACGGACCCGTCCAAATGAGGGCACAAGGGAGTAAACAAAAAATGGTCCACACAAACATGCAGAAGCCACCCGAGTGGTCACAACTTAGAAAATTTAATACGACCACCCTCAAACGAAATGACCTGACTCGAACATGTTTCATCGAGAGCCTTCACACGAAGCGACATCACATGCCCGATTGAACGAAGGCACAAGGAAAAAAATGGCAAACGGGTTGCATAAACATGCACAAAGCTCTCAGGCAGTCACAATTTATAAAATTTGAGACGACCGTCATCAAATGAAATAACCTAACCCGAATGTGTTTCATCAGGCGCCCTCAAAAGAAGCAACTCGCCCCAAATGTGTTTCATCGAGCGCCATCAAACGAAACGACCCAACGTAAATGCATCTCATCGGGTGCCCTAAAATGAAATGACCTGACCCAAATGCATTTCATTGGGTGCTCTCATACGATGCGACATGGTGCGTCAGACCGAACAAAGGCACAAGGGATAAAATGACAAACAGGCCACAGGAACATGCACAGGGCATCTAGGTGGTCACAACTTATAAAATTTGATACGACTGTTAGTCATCAGTATTTTTTACTTGTTGGTGATGACTAGTTGTAAACAACCAAGTTTTCCAATAGCCAATCTAAAAAAATTTCAAATTTACCAGCTGGGAAAACACCTATAAAACTTTTCGCCCTCCTACCTTTCAATCAACCCATGACAAGATGAAACCTCATTATCAAATCCTACCTAGCCTAAGCCATACTAGTCTGCCCATCAGCTCTAAAGAGATAATCCAAATCTATTCAAATAGTCTCCCCTAAGTTAGGAAGTGGCGCTTCTTGGAAAACTACCCAAGAGCTAAAAAACCTCCCTTTGCTATAAACCAGTCATAATAGACCTCCCACTCTGCTAATGAAGTTGGTCACAGCCCTAGGTTGCGCCACTAATACACCCTTAAGTCTCAGCAATACATATACCATAATTCAAGATGATTGTAGGTGTTTTTATAGTGTTTGATGGATATTTCAAAGACAGAGACATACCAGCATATCAAAAGACAATTTTGAGCTCCACATGAGAAAACAACTGCTTCTCAATGTGATCTTAAGCCTGGGATGCAGCAGAGAGCAAAGAGTTTCTCATCAAGCTTTTGTGACCACATTCAAAGCCTAAAAGAAACAGTGAAAGAGAAAAAACAACACTGTCAAAAGGCTGTTGATATGACATGACTAAGAACCTCATTCATTTACAGGCAGAAGGTTTTGAAAGCGCCTCCTTCATCTACAAGCAGAGGGCCAAAGGTAAAGTCTGTTTTTGAGTTTTTCACTAACTGAGAAAACAAACTTGAAGTACAGTGGAACAGAAAATGAAGATCTCTACATTAAAATGATGAGTTAAGGCAGAGGTATAAGAGAAGCCACTAACAGTTTGATTCACCAAACATTTTTCATTTAACTGAGACAAGGGGTTGAAAGAATATCATACATTTTGTCAAGTGAAAGACATCCTTCATCTACAAGCAGAGGGCCAAAGGTAAAGTCTGTTTTTGAGTTTTCCACTAACTAAGAAGACAAACTTGAAGTACAGTGGAACAACAAATGAAGATCTCTGCATTAAAATGATGAGTTAAGGTAGAGGTATAAGAGAAGCCACTAACAGTTTGATTTAACAAACATTCTGCATTTAACTAAGACAAGAGGTTGAAATAATATCAGACATTTTGTCAAGTGAAAGGCCTCCTTCAGTCATAAGCAGAGGGCCAGAGCAGTGATCAATTCTAGATTTTTCACTAACTGATAGACAGATTGTAAACACAATAGGAGATAGTTAAAATAATGAAATGATGTAAAGGACAAAAAGGAAAGCAGGGGTACCACTATAATCCAAACAGGTTAAAACTTGTCTCTTATCAAGGATTCTCGCCAAAGACAGTCTGGAGCTCAAACAAAACAAAACTGAAGAGTGGTTGATGAGATGGGTCATTACATAGGCAAAATAAGTGATAGTTTTTTTTCAAAGAGTACTGATTTTCCTACTCACAAAGAATGTCTTTCAAAATTATTTATCATAGTAGACAGAAGGAAATCTGAACTTAGTTCCCCAAGAGGCAATACAACTGAACACAGAGGTTCATAAATACAAGAAGGACTTTGGCATGTTTTTCATACTCTGGAGAAACTTTCAAAGAAAATATAGGCATGTTCCTTATTAAAATGTCAAAGGTACCTTACTGATGCTTTTTGAGTAAGGAGAGAAGTGTTATAAAAGTTCCCTTTTGATGAATAGAGATGGGTAGAGCATGAGCAAATGCAACTGCGTTTTTGCACCCACATTCAGAAAATGAGCTTAAAAAGGACACCTGACAGTCAAATAATTTTCCCAGTAGAGCATTATCACCTTTAAAGCATCCAGAGCAGACACGTTAGTTTAAGGGTTCAAAGGATAAATATACCTCCTTGCAGAATGATTAGAGTTGCCTCATCATCGTTGTTACATTGCTGAGTAGTTTGTCCAGGATTAAAAAAAAAATGAAGAAGTCAACGGTGGCAAAGGTTACTTCCCTAATGTTAAAAAACATAGTGAAAGGAATTTGATCCTTGAAGGTTTTTTGTCACAAAAATAAAGAGTCATACTCACCAAAACTAGCCAGAATGCATGCAGCTTTTCTACCAACAATATTTAAAAGTAACAGCCCCTTATAGCACATTTAAAATCACTTTGTTTTTCAAAACAAACAAAGGCATTTGTTTCGAAGGAGAAATTTTCAACAAACCCTCACAAAGGTAATCACAAGGAGGCATTAACTTGTTCATTCTCAAAGGGTTTAAATATTGTTATGTTTCATTTCAAACACGAGCAATAATCCCTTTGCTGTTCTCTGACCGAAACAAGGAGTTTTCGAGCTAGTTTGCACAAGTTTGGAGCTTTTTGACCTGCGCGGTGCGCCTAGAAAAGCGCGCGGCGCGTTCAAGCGGAAAATTTACACTGGGAAACAAAGCCACGTGGTGCGCCTGTAGGAGCGCGTGGTGCGCCTGTGGGCTTTGGTCCTGTCGGCTCGACAATTGACCCGATGGATTGTCTGCGCGGCACTCTTCCATCCAAACGTGCCACGCATATGTCAAAGCATTAAAACACCTCTAAAAGTTTTTCAAAGCCGCTCAAATGCTCAGCCAAATCTTGCCATTGAAGTCTCAAGGTACTCAAAGTGCCTCTTTTATATTTTCGAATTTATAAAGGGTGTTAAGTGTTGTGTTTTCAAGAGTCTGAATGTTGGTGAAAAATGGGAAAGTTTTCATAGAATTTTCAAAATGATTCGATTAGAATCTATTAACAAAGTTTGTCACATTGGAAAATGGTGGGAGGTTTATTCAATTTCAAAGGAACTCTAGGGCTACCCTCAAAAGACAGTGACAAACCATGAACTCTGTAAACTATATGTGACGAAGAAAACCATGCTTGGGAGGTTTAATATTTTGTTTTAAAAGCTCAAGAGTGTTGTAGTCTGTGATTGCTCAGCAGTAAGCATAGAAAAACTTGGGTTCTTATTAATGTTTAAGAACCTATACACTGCCCTCAAAAACCATGCATCAACATACACCTGCGGTCCAAATATACATAGTAGCGAAAGGCTCATGAAAAGTATGAAAGTAACCCTACTATGATAAAATGAAGCCAACCTATATCAGCATTTGCAGTGAAGAAAGAAGTACTTGGATAAGTTTGTTTAAAGATCAAGATTTGTTGTGTTTATGTTAGCTAGAGGTGAAACATTAAAGATGGTAAGTTTATATTAAGGTAAAAAGGCTAATTAAACTGCCCTCAAAGAAATTATAAGAGATGAAAGGCACTGTGTTTTAAGTAGAAACTCAGTATTTAAAAAATTGAAACAGTGGCCCTATTTCCAACTGCAGCAATCATCCATATTTCCCTTGGTCATTTTTCAAAGTTTTCCTCGGTGTGATGAAGAGCAGAATCAAGACTGCCTTTTCGACCATAAACATATTTTAATATGGGAAGCTGAAAGTTGCCATTTGGAGGTATTGAAAAAATATTGGGTGAGGATTGGTGAATACAAGGGCAGTATCTTGATTAGGAGAGATGTTTTCTTGCTGCAAGGCTATTGTATTGTCCTCCAAAACACCAAAAAACAGGGCGACCCTACCACAAACACAGAAAAACCATTTCATTGTGTATTATCTGTGTTTTTTCTCTTGATTTTACTTGTTGAGTGGCATACAAAGAGAAAGGGGCAGCCTTATGAGATAGGGTAGCAGCATGAAGAACATAAAACTTATGATGACGGTGAAACAGAGCAACAGGGGCAGCCACAGCATGTTACACATCAGCCACAGAAACCTCCTCAAGGACATCAGCTTCAAGAAGAAAAGGGGAAAAGTGACAAAAATAAACAAGGCAACCCTCAAGCAAGCACTGATGAGGGCAAACAAATACAAAACATAGATCATGAAGGGAATTCTCCAAAGCATGTGTTAACTGCCTCTCTTAGGCAAGGGGCCATGACTTCTTCACCAAAGCTAGAATACCAAACAACAAAGATGAAAACCAAGAAAATCTCAAGGAAGCTAAAGGGAAGCGCTCGGCACGGAAAGTGAGAAAAGACACATCAGGACTTGATATTTTGGCTTTTGCTTCATAACATGTTGCTAATAACCCTTGAGGTTCATACTCACCAATTTTGGGCACATTTTGACATATTTTGGTTTTTTGGCATTTTTGAGTTTTTGGTCAAAACTCATGAAATTCGCCATTTCATTTTGGGGAATTTTTAAAGGAGGATAATTCTATCATTGGATGCCATAATTTCAGGTGCATGCACTCAGCAATTTTTGGGACATTTGGAGATCATTTGCTTCCCCGAAATGGCGAAAAACACTCACTTTTTGCACACTCTGCCCGGTCTATCAGCAGACTGTCATTTTTGGATTTTTACACACAGGTTCAGTTTTGGAGGACTTATATGCATCAAATTGGGAAAATTTTAGTTGTTCCAGAAAGTAGACACTCAAAGCTGTCCAAGGAGCTATCATGAGCCTCTTTTTGACATCAGGAAGGCTGTCAAATGTTGCCGGCAAGTCAGGGGATCTTTTGCTGATGTAAATTTTGAAGATTTTTGTAATTTTTGAACTCAAACCCATATCCATGTATGCTTTTAGCTAATTTTGGCACATTAGGAATCACAGAAAAGTCACCTTAATGTAACTACATTTTATAGATATTTTATAGATATTTTGTGCCTTGGGCTTTGCAAAGCCTCAAGGACAAGTTTAGATATTTTGATTAGGCCAATAGGATGGCAAGTTGAACCATGAGGTTTTCCTCACTTAAGCCTATATTCCAGCATTATTCCTGTTATGCTATTGAAATTACATAGCTGTTAAGATATACGTGTGTTTTACAAACATCAGTCTTTGGTGCTTGGATCATTTCTGATGTCTTTAGCTTTGAACAGAGGATTGTTGTTGGATTCATGACCTAGTAGAAATGGTGAAATTCACACTTTCTGTCACCATAATAGTATTTTCTTGCTTGCTATAGATCAATAGAGAACAAATTTGAGACATGCCCATGGAGGCACCTCAAATTTCCTGTTTCTTCATAGCTTCTTTGTTTTCTTCTTCCTAAGTAACATTAACGAATTCTTAACTGCTCTTTAATAATTTAGGATATTGTTGCTTGTTTCATTCATGGTTTTATACATGCTAAGTGTGATTTACGGTATGCCCTGCTTACCTATGGCTAGTTATAGCTCCATCAATGAAATTTCTCTTTGGCTGATTAGATTATCATTTTGTTGAACCAAGGAGGCCTAGTTCCGATCTAGCCCTTTGTCTAAAGTTGTGCCAATCTTGTTTTCAAAGTGTTCAATAACTTGAAATACTGTGTTTAGGCATTCCAACATAGTAAGTTAAGTTGTTTGTCTTTCTTAAGTGTTTTCCCTAAAGTCTGATAGCCATTTCCCAAAGTTAGAGAGTTATACTCCTCTATGCATGGCTTCAATGTTTATTTCTATGTATTGATGTTATAGGTCAAAATACCTCATCATCAACTTAGAGGAGAAGACAAATATTGAAGAAATACAAAGACCTAAATTAAACTTATTTCTGCCAAGGTAACGCCTTTCTATAACAAATCAGGAGCGTTATAATGCATAAGACCAGTGAATGTGCCACATTAGTGGCTAGGGCAACGCTCTGTTTACACTAGAGGGCAGCGTTACCTGTGTTTTAAGTTTGAAATGGGAAAAACGCACGGAAAATGATTTGAATCTCCGGCTTTCCCTCACAAGAGAGTCAGTTCACAAAGGAAACTACAAAGCACCAATTCATTATTGGTCACTGCCATAAAAAACTGAACTCCCAAGGAGGGAAAAGCATAGAGATTAAAGAAACATCTTAGTTTTTTCTATTCTAAACTAGTGGAAAGAGAAAGGCAGCAATGGCTTTCTCCCTCTCCTATAAAAAGGAGTTGAAGGCTCTTAGTTGATGGTTGAAGGATTGTTAATGTTCCAAATACTTGTGAAGTAGAGGATAGTGTTATAGTGTGAAGGCTAAGAGTCAAAGAGGTTCCTAGAGAGCTTGTTGACTAAGAATTCACTACTTAAGAGATAGAGAAACTGGGAGGATGAGGATGGCTTGGTATGACTGATGGTTGTAATCCTCCTTCTTTCAAAATTAATAGAATTGTATTCTTTTTGTCCATTCGATGCTTAATATTGTCATTATAGTTTGAATATTTACAAAACATGATATGAATGGATTAGATGGGTATAATTTAGATGTTTATTATATATTAGCTTAATTGATAGGATATATGTTGTGTTAGAAATTAAATGGGTGCTTTTTTTGATTGTAGGACTAAGATTTGGAGCCGATGAAGAAAGACTCTTGCTTCGCTGCCTGGTGTTCTCCAAGGGACTCCGAGATCATCAAAGAGGTAATTTTCTATCGCATTCCGTCAAGTTGTTTTAAGTTAATATGAACATGTATATGCCATATTTGTGAACTGTATAGCTAATATTATTGTCTGCCTCTGGAACCGGAAAGCCCTGAGAGGGATATATGATAACCAACAACCCAAGCATTTTACCCTATAGCAGAATTGGCGACTCCACTGGGGATTTTTCCCCATAGTTTCCAAACTATTTCTTTCGTTCTATCTTCTCTCTTTTGTTCACAAATCCTTCCGACCAGTACTTATGCCCAGTAAAAATTCTAAAATCTCGCAGAGTTCAATCCTATTTCTGTTCGATCATCTGAATAATTTTTCCCTGGATAACACTACACCTGTAGTTTCTCCAGTGTGTTATAACGCTGGATCTGCTTAAAAACAATGTGTTAGTCTCTAGATTAACATTGTCTTTACTCTTAGACAGTGTGTTACTTAGCCAAAACTTGTTGTTCACTGTCGTGATTGTGTTTTAGCTACATAATTTTTTGGCTATCAGTATATCTCCTTGACTAAATCCCTGCGCTTGTTTACTAAGCCGACATTTCTGTTTGTTTACTCTTGTTTGAAAAGTTAGTGTAAAAATAATTTAATTTTTACAGAAGAATTTTTTTTTAGTTTTTTCTGCATCTAGCTGAGTTAATTCTGAAATTTTTAGTTTATAAACTGTTAATAAGAGGTAGATAGAAGTCTGAATATTTAAAGCTGAACTGAGTTATTTGAATGTTAGTGCATGGATGTTGAAAAGAAACCTCTCCTTGTATAAATAATCTTCATTGAATTGAATATTTAGAGCATGTTTTGCATGGTTTCTTCAGTCAGAGTCTCATCACATTTCATACGTCCACTCCCCCTCCGCAAGATTAATAATCAAGTACACTAAGAATCAAGTGATAATAAAATCAATCAACTCATTTTATTTTTTTTGAACTCACACAAACAGTAGTTCAGGCTAGGATCTTGGGTTAGGAGCAGTGAGAAAACTACCAAGATCTCAAAACTTGAAACTAGATTCATTAACGAGTGAAATCCTACTGCACTCATATTATCGGGACCGTTCCTTTACTGGAGCTCAGCGCGAGACAAAACTTGGGTGCACAAGAAGGCAGCCCTCCTTCGACTGCATCTGGTGGGTGTGTTATATATTGGGGTTCCCTTCGGGGATGTCGAAACTAGATCAGGGATCTAGGTATTCTACCCATATAGCACACTGTCCTTGACCGTGGACCCCCCCTGATGATGTTTGTGATTTTTGGTATCTTTAGTGGCCATAATTTCTAGGGACTTACATAAGGTGACTGGGACAGGCTATCCTCGTACCTGAAATAGACAGACCCACTCTGTCTTCAGTCTTTAGGAGGGTACTTGTCTTCACAAGAGTGCTTACACCTATCGTCTAAGGTTTGGGCGAAGCTCTAGAGTGATCGTAACTATAATTTCGACCAACCCTCTCTATATACTATTGTGATACTATATTTCATCACCAGAAAACAGTAATACTTAGACAGGGCACCCTATTCTGGCTGCTTGCTGATTGATTTTAGAGAGTCCTTTTTTATTTTCTTTTTTTAGGGGTGTGGTTGCTGTCACTGAGACTTTATAATACATCACAATTTATTAAAATTTGTTAAAATTAAATAGCTCACCGTGGTGTCCCCTGACCCACGTCGTTTGTCTAGAGGACAACAAGGTCTACCTCCTCTAACTTTTGAGGAAGAACTGCACCTTGGTGAACCCGTGCCTTCTACGGAAGAGCAGTCTCCACTGAATAATCTTGATTGTCACATAGCCTCATACCATTCGGAATTTTCGGAGGACCCTTTCACTGTAGGGGTTGTACCTCATTACAATCCTCCGTTCACTGATCTGTTGGGGCCTATGATAATTCAGATTCCACCACGCCAAGATATGTCTTCGGCCGCACCAACATCCATTTCACCACCAACATCCACTGGGTTGATGCCAATGGAAACCATCCCAGGTTCACCACCATCCTCCCCGCCGGTGGTCAGTTCTATGCCATCACTAGGTAACCCCAGTAGTCAACATATACCTACTCCCAACCCTATGGTCATCACAACTGTCAGTATCTTACCAAATCCTTCGGCATCTACTTCTACCGTGACCACGTTGGGACCCACAGCAGCTCCTCCCACGAGTATGACTACTTCGGTGCCTTTTAGCAACCCTTTCGGTTGGAACCCTCTGCTGAGTTCAAACCCCTTGTCCACTATACCAGGGGGCAGTGTCACGAGCACTCAGGTAGCAGGGAACATTTCGCTTCCCCTGCAATCCTTAGGAAAAATGGGACAACCTATTGTCAATAATTTTCCCTTAAGTGGTTCAAATATAGGTGTAGGGCCTATGCCGTTGCCAAACTATGCAAGTAGTAGCATGCCTCCGAGAAACTTTATTACATCCATTTGGACTAACCAACCCCAACCTCCATCTAGAATGGGAGGGCACTTTTACACTGGGGGAAACCAACCGTTGGCCCCGCAATACAATATTCCCTATGGATAGCAACAGTATGTCCCTAATCCTCCACCTATCAGAAATTTTTATCAAAGTCCCACTTATCCTCCTGGTAACACATTAATGGGGGGACCCTATGGTCCAAGTAGTCAACCCATACTGCCTTGGTTAGATTTGGGAGAAAATCCACAATTGCCATTTTTGGTAGCTTTGGACATCCTCGATATCCATAAACTGACTACCAACCCCATCAATCACAACCTGCTTTGGCCTCCTGTACCGCATAAGATTCCTTCTGACATCCCGAAGTTCGACAGGAAACAAGGGGATGACCCAACCGCACACATCACTACCTTTCATCTATGGTCTATATCCAATTCCATCGTGGATGATAGTTTCTGGCTTCGACTCTTTCCCCGCACCCTCACAGGAAATGCCGCCAAGTGGTACATATAATTGCCACGCGCCGCCATCAATACTTTTGGCACTTTAGCGACGGAGTTCCTAAAGAACTTCCAATTACCGATTAGAGTGGAAACTGGAACGAAATTGTTAACATCGTTGCGCCAAGACACCGCCACCCACATCTCCGATCATATTCATGAATGGAGACGTAGGAGGAGGCTATTCAAAGTGAAAATCCCGGATCATCTCTTAGCCAATTGGTTTTGCAAGTCTCTTTTACCCCACATCTCTAAAGACATTGGCCTTTCTGGTGCGGTCACAGAAGATCAATGTATTCTCCATGCCCAGCATTTGGATTTAATCTATTCATAATTCGGCACGCTATAGGATCTGCTCCCCCATGCCCTTGATAACCCAAATCCTCTGACCACTCAGAAAAACAGAGCACATGCTGACGGTCTCATTGGCACAATCTCCGGTGTGGCCACAAAGCAGTCTCAGGGGCAACCCTCCCAGCCATCTTCGGTTGCCACTGCCCCTCACCAAACGACTACTCTTCCTATTGCTGAGGTGAATTCTGTGCAAACCTCACAAAAACCTAGCGAGAAAAATAAGACGAACAAGAAAAATACGTCTTCTTCAGAAGAGTATTCGGATAATCAGAATAACCCTAATCAGAAAAACACTGCCAAAAATGACAAAGGGAAGAATAAACCCATGAAATTTCCTTGCAAGATCTGTGTGGAGGACCACTTGACATACAAATGTCCTCGGTTGCAGGAATGCACCGATTTTATTGCCAACAAGGATTCTAGTCAAACACCTGTCGTTCTTCATAATCCTTTCCCAAATCAATAGCAGCAACATCAACACATGGTTGAAAACCCACCATAATCCCATCAACAGGGCAACGATGGTTCGCATCCTTCCGGTGAAGGATCATTTGAAATTTATGGAATTTAGAGTGTTGAGCTTCAAACTCGAGCCAAGCTTTATGGAAATCCCACCATAGATGCTCAAGAACCTAGAACTAGTTCAAATCCACCACCACCCAATGATTTGTATATCAAAAGGCCTACTGCTGAACCTGTGATTCATCCCCCTAAAGGGACACTTCGACGCATGACTCATAACACCTTTGCACGTGTAGCCCAAAACTACAACATTGTAGAAGATTTGGCATAAGCACCGTCAGCCATGTCTACTCTCAAAGTATTACAAACCTGTCCAACACAAAGGAAAGCCTTGCTTTCGGCCATTGGTGGAATAGACCCCCAGAATTCCATGCTAGCTATATTTGATATGGAAAAGGCTAAACCTTGCCTCTCACACCAACTCGCATTCCAGGTGAAAGTTGTGTCGAAAGGGAGACCAATCCATCGCACTGTCATAGACAAAGGTGCTTCGACCTGCGTTATTTCACAAGCTTGCTAGCTCAATTTAGGTTCTCCTACCCTCACCCCGCCATCGAATTCCCTCAAATCTTTCAATGGCCACACGTTCCTCCCAAAAGGATACCTTGCTAGCTTTCCCATCACTCTGAGCGGGAAAATGGTAAACGTGGACATTGAATTCATCGAGCACCATCTAGACTATAATCTATTGCTTGGTTGCAGTTGGTCTTATGCCATGACTGCCATTGTATCTTCGTTCTTATGACTCATCCTATTTCCATTGGATGGGAAAATAGTCACAGTGGATCAACTATCCTTCTGAACCTATGATTATACCATGTTACCAAGTAGCATTGTACCCCTAATAAGAGGCTTTCCTGACTCTTATGTGAGTATCGGTACCGGTCTTCTGAAGGCATCATCCCTACTGGGTTTTTTTCCTCTCCCTCCGCCACAGATCCCAAACACAGTTGCAATGATATCCACCACTTCGGATGGTTCTATCTACCCATGGATCATTCCGGCACCTTCAGGCATTGATTCCTACGGAGATCAAATGCTGCTCTCACCAGCCGAGTTGGCTTACCAAGCCATCCAAACCGCATCTGAACCCTCCACTGCTATGGTTTCGACCAACGGTACAAACCTCCCACCCATAACTGTTCTCTCTAAGGATCTCCTCAATGAAGTCTTGCTTATAGACGAAGCTATTCAAGAGATTATGTCTCTAGAAGAACGACCTTGGGGAGAGTTTCACCATCACGCTTCGATGATTGACTTGGAGGCGATAAAAACTGAAATCCCATCCTTTGACCAACTTCGAAATTGCCATACCACCTGCTCAAACTATTGATTCGTATAAGAAATATGGGTAAATCTTTTCAAGACAACGCTTGGCTGATATCTCTTTACTAAAATCTGTCATGGGAAAATATTCAGATTGGAGCCAATTGCAATCTTGAGGAAATTGCGTGCTTCACATCCCTTTTCAAGGAATTACGTGATTTGTTTGCTTAGTCTCACAAGAAAATTCCCGACATAGATAATTCTATTGACGAGAAATATATCAAGAAATTTCGAGCATTATTTTTACGGTATTTTTCTTGCTCGTTAATCTGAAAAACCTCGAGTCCTCTTCTTCAGGCTCATTAAACTTACACGAAGAAGCTTCGAGCATTCTTTTTACGGTATTTTTCTTGCTCGTTAATCCGAAAAACCTTGAGTCCTCTTCTTCGGGCTCATTAAACTTACACGAAGAAGCTTCGAGCATTCTTTTTACGGTATTTTTCTTGCTCGTTAATCCGAAAAACCCCAAGTTCCCTTCTTCGGACTCGTTAAACTTATACGAAGTTGATATCGAGCGTTCTTTTTATGGTGTTTTTCTTGCTCGTTAATCCAAAAAACCTAGAGTTCTCTTCTTCAGACTCGTTAAAATCATGAAGAAACACTGAGCATTCTTTTTAGGAACCTTTTTCTCGCTCATAAAACTGAAAAAACCCCGATTTTACTTTGTCGGGCTCGTTAAACTACCACGACAAAGAGCAAGGAGCCATTCTTTTCCTCATTTTCAAAAGCTCTTTAAACCGAAAATGTAATCGATTTTTCTCCGCGTGACTCGTTAAAATTTCACAGAGGCCACCGATTTTTTCTTTGTTGGACTCGTTAAAATTTCACAAAGAGTATTGAGTCTACTCTGTCTCCTTGTACTCATAACAAAATTAGGTAGACATCCATCGAACATAGATTTCTCACTTTTTCGGCTTCGATGGACTAACTCACAGAAAATGAACTGTTTCGGGCTTACTATTACCCCTTTGTCGTGCTCGGTTATCAAGACATGACAAAGGTACCCCATTGGAGTTGTCTTTTATGATATTTTTTAGACTCTCTAAACATTAAAAATTCACCGAGTTTGCTCGTCTGGACTCGTTAAACTTAATCAGACGAAGCGCAGAGTAGTCTTTTATGATATTTTTCAGACTCTCTAAACATGAAAAATTCATCGAGTTTACCCATATGGACTCGTTAAACCTAATCAGAAGGGGCACAAAGTTGTCTTTTATGATATTTTTCAGACTCTCTAAACATGAAAAATTCACCGAGTTTACCCATCTGGACTCGTTAAAACTAATCAAAAGGGGTCCAGAGTTGTATTTTATGATATTTTTCAGACTCTCTAAACATGAAAAATTCACCAAGTTTACCCGTTTGTACTCATTAAACTTAATCATACGGGGAAAAATTTGGACAAAATGGATACTACCTCTATTACATTTAAGAAAAGGTCGATTTGGCAGAAAAATTCTTAAACATGGCACTTCCCAAAAAACTCTTTCGCAGTTAGCCGAACCCTACCATCCATGAGTATTAGCCTTCATTTCCCAGTGTCCCTGCACTGGTAAAATCCTAACACACTCTTTGGTGTTCAACAAGCTTAAGCTTCCTAGTACCCTATTAGAGTGCCTTCTATTGTTCAAGAAGATCTCGCTATCTACTGCTCCTGTTATCAACCAAACTGCTCATTATGCCAGAAATTATTTGTCGTCCGACATCCCGATTCACTCTTCATTATCTCAATCATAAACAAAATCAGTTGGTTTCCGTTTCGTGTTGACTGATGTGGGATGCCTCAGTGCCTACCTTTCAACAGATCTCTTCCTATCGAATTCAACATCTTATCTAGGAAGTTGATCCAGAAACCCATCATTACCTTGATACTTGCAGACATCAGTGGCAGGTAGTCTTGTGTTTGATCAGGGGTCTTCATCATTGGCTCTTGGTCGAATAATTCTACGAGTGTTCAACTTCAACTCATTTTTCACACTCGCTGGATTGTAGTGTGCATCTTAGGGGCCATCATTATTATCGGTGGCCACCTTCGCGTCTGTTAACAATTTTCATTATCAACTGGTAATCAGAAAATTTCTCACATGTTCGACAACAACTCCTTCATTCACATGTTGAGAAATATGTAGTTTAAGTGAATCGGCAGTAAAGACCTTGGGGAAAAGGCTACATCATTAAAGTTGTGTTTCCTTCCCCAAGCTACGATATTGTTTATGGATACAGCTTCTTCAGCCTGATCCTGTTATGACAGAAAATTCCACATTGTGCTTATTGGTGGACAGATTCTTCATATATCTATTCTAGAGAAATCATGCTATTTAAGCTACTGAGCATGGGAATGCCCGACTCAAGGCAGATACTATATTTTCTGACATATGTTGTTGTTTCAGGTCTTCCTCAGTCTTTCAATCTCTTTATCTCTAGACAAAGTATAAAGTATTTTGGCCATCATTTTCGTCTCTGACCTCACACTTTAGGGGGCATCTGTTACAGGTCAAAATACCTCCTCATCAGCTCAGAGGAGAAGACAAATATGGAAGGAATACAAAGACCTAAATTAAACCTATTTCTACCAAGGTAACACCTTTCTATAACAAATCAGGAGCATTATAACGCATAAGACCAGTGAATGTGCCATGTTAGTGGCTAGGGAAACGCTCTGTTTACACTAGAGGGCAGCGTTACCCGTGTTTTAAGTTTGAAATGGGAAAAACACGCAGAAAATGATTTGAATCTCCGGTTTTCCCTCACAAGAGAGTTAGTTCACAAAGGAAACTGCAAAGCACCAATTCATTATTGGTCACTGCCATAAAATAATGAACTCCCAAGGAGGCAAAAGCATAGAGATTAAAGAAACATCTTAGTTTTTTCTATTCCAAACTAGTGGAAAGAGAAAGGCAACAATGGCTTTCTCCCTCTCCTATAAAAAGGAGCTGAAGGCTCTTAGTTGATGGTCAAAGTATTGTTAATGTTTCGAATACTTGTGAAGTAGAGGATAGTGTTATAGTGTGAAGGCCAAGAGTCAAAGAGGTTCCTAGAGAGCTTGTTGACTAAGACTTCACTACTTAAGAGATAGAGAGATTGGGAGGCTGAGGAGGGCTTGGTACGACTGATGGTTGTAATCCTCCTTCTGTCAAAATTAATAGAACTGTATTTATTTTGTCCATTCGATGCTTAATATTGTCATTATAGTTTGAATATTTACACAGCATGATATGAATGGCTCAGATGGGTATAATTTAGATGTTCATTATATATTAGCTTAATTGATAGGATATATGTTGTGTTAGAAATTACACGGGTGCTTTGTTTGATTGCAGGACTAAGATTTGGAGCTGGTGAAGAAAGACTCTTGCTTCATTGCCTGGTGTTCTCCAAGGGACTCCGAGATCATCAAAGAGGTAATTTTCTATCCCATTCCGTCAAGTTGTTTTTGAACTATACAGGTAATCTTACTGTCTGCCTCGGGCACTGGAAAGCCCTGAGAGAGACATATGATAACCAACAACCCAAGTGTTTTACCCTATAGAAATTGATCAGCTTATAGTTTCATTTTCATGATTAATGATTTTCCCTACCATGTTTATGACCGTTATTAAACTATTTATGCTTGAAATCCTTTGTTGTTCACAAACTTGATGTCCATTTTGTTCCATTTTTCCCAAAGATCCTTTCTACCTCGAATCAAATCAGCCCTTCAACAGCCTTGTATCACCGTATGATAGATTTCTTGACCTTTTTGACCCCATAGCCCAGTTGATCTGACATCTTTTTACCTATCTTGTATATTTGATCAGTTTCATCCCTCACAACCTTAAAGCCAAAACTAAAAAACCTACTTCATAACTAGCTTAAAATCAGAACAGAATAAGCAAACACACAGATATCCCTTACACATATAGAGAGAGCCCTCTCTGGGTCCAGGAAGGCTAGGTCCTTGGGCTCCAAAGCTTGGTTTGATGTTACACTGTCATTTGGCTTCCTAATCAACCAAATCACGAGACCCTAACATAATGGCGATCACGGTGGGAATTTGAGTCAAAACATCCTAGGTATCCCTTAGGAAACTCTCAAAATCTCAGTCAAACTTAGAAGAGTAGAATCTAGTTGTCTCACCATCCTAGAAAAATGATGACTCAGCTGTAGGACACTCTTGCAAACCTTAGGACTACATAAAAAACTCAGAAAGACCCCAAAAACTCCTTTAGATTGGTTTTTGTCAGTACTGGTGGTAGACCATAGAAATATACCTCAAAACAACTAAAAATCCATCTGGCGACTCCACTAGCATGCAGTAGGCCTTACTACTTTACTACATTTTAGAACACTATCCGATCGACCTGTCCCACCTCTCACTAACATAATGGCGATCACGGTGGGACCTGCTAAGTACATGACAGTCTAGAAAACTCTTATAGACTCTTTAGTCCTTCAATACTAAACTTAGAGCATCAACCTTTAGAATCATTTAGAGTAAACCCTCTGCTTCACCATCTTAGCAAAGTGATGAATCAGCTTTATAACACTCTTACATACTAGGCTGCACATAAAACTTAGAAAAAACCACAAAAAACTCCCTTAGATTGGTTTTTTTCTATACTGGTGGTGGACCATACACATATACCTCAAAACAACTAAAAATCCACCTGGCAACTCCACTAGCCTCCAATAGGCCTTACTATTTTACCGAACTCTAGATTACTATCTGATCAACCTATCCCACCGTTCATTAGCCTCCAGTAGGCCTAAAAACTCCATAAAGACCAAAAATTTCACAAACCATATCTTTCTGCTAACTCATCCTTCCAAAACATAAACTCAGGATGGAAAATCTGTAATCAGTGACAAAACTAAGTATAACTTAGCGATTCAGAAAAGCCTCATCTAAACATAAGAGATAAGTAGAAACCTTCTTGCCAAGAGAACCATTAGCTTGTCTATACAGCCTAGAAAACTGTTGAAACCAAGTGAATCACTCTTCTTCGCAAGTTCCCATTTCAAAGCTGCTATAAAACTTTTTCCCAAGCATCTTCGATAGTATTGGTGGTGGACCATAGTTAACATAAAAATCCACCTGGTGACTCCACTAGTTCATCCTTTTGGTTTTTACCATCCTTCACATCAGTAGAAATTTAGAGATACCATCCATCCAAAACATTCACCATCCTCTCTAAACTCTAGACCCGAAATCTGGCGTCACGAAGAATCAACACCAGATCTCACCCAGACCCAAATCCCCCTATCATAGTAGACGACCCAGAGAAGATTCTATGGCAAGCTTTCGAAACTGACAATCTAGCTACCAATAGATCCATCCATAAAACAAGATGAGTACCTGAACATCTCACTATCTTACTAGTTTCCCTTGTTGACTTAGAGTCAGAAAAAATTCGTTTTAGAAGAAAGTCACAAAGTAAGATAAACTTTGACGACTTTGAGCCCCTAGATCTACCACAGAGTCCTAGAAGAGAAGCCCCACCTTCCACACCTCCCGAATTTCAGCTTCTCCATCACTTTGGCTCCTACCATCCTAGATATGCTCAAAACCAGATCACCTTCGACAACTATCCAAACCACTACTGTTCAAACCACCTCAGCCCATCCCACAAATCCTCATCTTGTACATCATCCATTAGCTCCCATCATGGTAGCCTGGTATGCACCTTTGGTGTTGCCACTACCTTTGGCTCCCCTACCAGATAACTATCAAGCCAAAATCCCACACTTTACCGGACAAGAGACTGCCACAGCTCAACAACATATAAGTAGGATTAGTGATGCTTTTGAATACTTGGAAGTACAAGACGAAACTGTCAGAATGAGAATGTTCGCCCAAAGCCTGGGCGGAGAACCCAAAACATGGTTTAAGAGCTTGCCTCCAAATAGCATCCACAACATCCCAGAACTCTGCCAAGTATTCATAAACAAATGGGAAATCCAAAAGAACCCCATTCAAATCCTTTCAGAATATAACAATCTAAAACGGGAAAATGGGGAAAGTGTCCAAGCATATTGCACTAGGTTCAACAGTGTGTATAATGCCCTCCCACCTCATTTCAAACCCCCACTTGGTTCAGCCTTGGCAAATTTCCCTAAAGGTTTTGACCCGAACATGACTTATCATATAAGAGATAAAGGCCCCCCCACCTTAGAGGAAATGCAGCAGATAGCTATAAAAGAAGAAGCCAACTTAGCAGAAAAAATAGCTAGAACCAGATCGGAAAGAAAGGCTACATATAGAGATGAGGTCTCCACTTCATCTCCTTCCCTAGATCCTAGAATAGATGGCCTGGTCAAATCCATGACAAAGATGTGGGAAAAAATGGGTGAAAAAATACCTGTTAGGGACAATCAGCCAAACCCTCCAAACAGAAACCGGAACCAAAATTTTAGGAGGGAGCAGCCTCAAAACAAACCAAGGGAAAATGACCATGAAATTAGAGCATCCTTCAATGAGGATTATGTTGATAAAGAAGATAGGGATACTGAACCCATTGATGAAAATCATTGGAACCTCATAGGTTCTGATAACGAGAGTGAGGTTTATCTCACAGCAGAAGAGCAAGAGTTATGCTCTCCAGGTCAGGACGAAACCAACTATGAAGATCTTGAAGATCCTACCATAGACTTTTAGAATGCCATTACAGAAGCTCACAGGCAGTATAACCTTAGAAGAAAAAAAAACCAAGACCACTCCAAGAAGGGTAGCCCTGACATTACTAAAACCTTTGATACCATCCTTAAAAAGGCCATGGATGGCAACAAAATTGTGGCCAAGAAAATTGACCAAAACAAAGATAAAGCTACTATGACAAGTCTTGGCTCAGATACTCCTAGTACCTCTACAAAAACCCCCGAGTTGACTGTGTCAAACAAAGTCACGAACTAGAGTCAGCAAATTAAGAGCATAGAAAAATTCATGCCTGAAAAAGCTGAAACAAATCTGTCCAAACCACAAACTCCTTTCAGTTTCGAAGGGGATATTTCCAAAATAAAAATTACCATACCCCTTACTGAGCTAATAACTGTAGATAGGTATAGGTCTCAAATCTTCAAATTTTTTGACATCGGGAGTGAGGCAGATACTTTAAATCTAACTGATGACAAACCTGAGCTCTTGTTCGGCCTGAAAATAGAAGGTCAATACCAAGAAGCTTTGATGGTTCTTGTGGAAAAATTGGTTCAGGGGCTGGTATATGGATACACAATAATAATGAAGGTCATTATTTCAGATTATAATTCCAATGTACTAATAACATTGTGGAATATGAGGCCCTTCTCATTGGTCTGCACATACTTAAGGACTTAGGCGCCAAGAAAGTATAAGCCGAGGGAGATTCAGAACTTGTAATCTGGCAAATCAAAGGTGAATATTCAGCAAAAAACCCGAGACTAAGAGAATACAGAAATGAAGCTTTAGACATCCTCAAAACCTTCGAAAAGTATGAACTCACTTATATTCCTAGGATTCAAAATAGTCTGGAAAATCAGCTCGGCTTTGCTGCAAGAAATGGCCAGATACCATGTTTGAATAAGCAATATAGTATTTAGGTCAAACATCACCCTACAGTACCAGATAATCTTGACCATTGGAAAATATTCAAAGATGATGATAAAATTGATGATTTCTTATAATCTAGGAATGAATTTGAAGTAACCAAAATAGACTTAGAAAATGAAGGAAAGAAATATTGCCAAAATCAAGACCAGGAGCCAAATTCACCCGCCTGGATGAATCTAAACTTGATAGATCATTCATGTGCAACTGAGATAGGAGAGGACATTGACCCTAGAGAACTCGAAGTCTTACATTGTGAAAATGACACCATACCCAGAGGGCTTGCACCTCTAGAGGAATTGTTTGATTTTAACGATGTGGCCAAAAAGCCGAAAATGGAATCTACTGAGGTCGACATAGAAGAATATAAAATAGGAAGCTTGGAAGAACCTAGAAAAATCAAACTATCCAGAACCCTCCCGCCTCACATAAAACATAAATACATTGAGTTGTTTAAAGAATTTAAAGATGTGTTTGCATGGGGATACCAAGATTTGAAATTATATGACACAAGCATCATCCAACATAAGATTCCCCTCAAAGAAAACCAGAAGCATTTCAAACAGAAGTTAAGAAGGATAAACCCAGTGTTATTACCTTTGGTTGAAAAAGAAATAAAAAATATGTATGATGTTGGGATAATAGTGTCTCTCTGGTACTCCAAATGGGTCTCAAATCTAGTATAAGTTAGGAAAAAGACCAGAGAAATCAAACTCTGTATCGATTTCCGAAACCTAAATAGGGCTTATTTAAAGGAAAACTATCCCTTGCCCAAAATGGACCACATACTTCAGAAGGTAGTAGGTTATAAAAGGATATCATTACTTGATGGTTTTTCCGGTTATAACCAAGTACTGGTTTTCCCCACTGATCAACACAAAACAACCTTCACCACACCTTGGGGCACTTTTATGTATGTTAAAATGCCTTTTGGATTGATGAATGTCGGTGCTACATTTCAAAGAGCCATGGACATAGCCTTGTCAGAAGACATAAGTGTTTTTATAGTCATATATCTTGACGATATTACGGTATATTCTAAATCAGATGAAGAACACCTGGTACACTTAAGAAATTTTTTCAAAAAATGTAGAAAATATGGTTTATCCCTAAACCCCAAGAAAACACTTTTTGGTCTAGAAGAAGGCAAACTCCTAGGTCACATTATTTCAGAAGAAGGAATAAAAATAGACCCCGAAAGAATCGAAGGCATATTTCAAATAAGTCACGCTAGAAACATAAAGGAGCTGCAGTCCTTTATTGGAAAAATAAATTTCTTGACAAGATTTATCCCAAACCTTGCCGAACTCCTGAAAGATATCACAAACATGTTGAAGAAAGAGGTCAGGGTTAAATGGATGTTAAGCCCCTATATTAATAGTGTAGCCCCTTATTATGTTAGTGTAGCCCCCCTTATTGTTATTATTGTACCCCTGTAACCCCCATATTATTATTGTGCCCTTACATTATTATTGTTAGGTCGGCTAGGATTACATTGTGGCCCCACTAGAATTATATTGTGGCCCCATGGACTCCTATATATAGAAGGAGGGTTTGTTCATTTGTATCATCCAAGAATTGTGCATTTATGTAATGTATTGGAGGTTTCCCTCTCGAAGTGGCTTATTTCTAAGGCGTTTATATCTCTTTTCTTCTATTTTTGAAGCTGGTTACACAACATTTGGTATCAGAGCTTTGGGATTCTAGGGTTTCGCTGCTCCAAACAGGTCATCGTGGAATTTTCGCTATAAATTTTTTTCTGCGAAGCTTCAAAAGCTGAAATTTCTAGGGTGCGAAGCTGAAATCTTGAGGAAGGTTGTCTAAAAATTTCAGATCTTGGTTCGCAATATTTGAGGAGATATCATTTGTGGAAGTTAGGTATCTTTTCAGGCTCATAAACAGGTCATCGTGGCATTTGCGCTATAAATTTTTTTGTACGAAGGTTCAGAGTCTGAAATTCATATGGTGCGAAGCTGAAATCCTGAGGAAATTTTTCAAAAAATGTCAGAGCTTGGTTCGCAATAGTTTTGGAGATATGATCTGTGGAAGGTAGTGCTTTTTCAGGCTCCTGAATTTCATCTCAAAGAGGTGATCGTGGGAAAACTTCAATAACTCTCTCTCTGGGCATTGGATTGAAGTGCCGTAAAAAGTGGTCGCAATTACACAGACTGAAGTATTTTGGCTATCAATTTCAGAGACAAAGGACAAAACAGTGACACGTGGCAAGTCGTACAAGTTCGCTCTACTAAACCAGTCCAGAATTAGGTCATTGTGGGAGATTGGACACAACTTTGTCTTGGATAATCCAAATCAGGTCAGACCTGTGGCATTTGAAAGAAGCTTCAGAGATCTACTACAGGGCTGAATTTCAGATATCGAAGATTTTCAAATATAGAGATAATTCAATTTCAATATCGAGCTCCTAAAAGCTAGTAAAAGGTGTGTATTTTTTTTCCGAATTGCATAAGTCTTGTTTGAAGAATCAAGTTGAATTGATTCCAAGGGCATCTTGTAGAATAGATATCAATATTGGATTCTAAAATGGCCCCTAAAAAGAATTCAACACCCATCAAGCTTTCAGAAGGCTCTACCATGACTCATGAAGATGAAGAATTGCAACATGATCTATCAAAATTACAAGAACAAGTGCAACAAATTTCACTCTCGCAAAGAGCAGCAAAAAATGAAATGGAAGTTTTGAAGAAAGGTGTGGAAGTGAAGATGGATGGTTTGAAGAAAGGCATGGAAGCTAAGATGGATGGCATGGAAGTAAAGATGGAAGGTTTGAAGAAAGGCGTGGAAGTAAAGATGGAAGGTTTGAAGAAAGGCGTGGAAGCTAAAATGGATGGTGTGCAAGCTAAGATGGATGGCATGGAAGTGGGCATGGAAGCTAAGATGGATGACATAAAAGACAACATAGAAAACATGAAGAATGATCTAAAAGCATGCATGGAAGGCTTGATGACAAGCTTAAAACCAGAAATGATTCCTAATGGCGGAAATATAGGAGAAGAAACTCATGATGAGAACAAAATAAATGTTAATCATGATTTCATAAACTCAAATTTTGGTGGGAAGAACCACCATATTCCAAAAATGGATATGAGGAAGTTTGATGGAAAGGATCCTGTAACATGGATACTACAGATGGAGCAATATTTTGATCTCCATAACATGCAAAACACACAAAAGGTACGCATTGCAACTTTACATTTAGAACAAAATACATTTGTATGGTATTGATGGCTTTGTTCCCGTAAAAAAATTGTCACTTGGTCAATTTTTACGGAGGAAATGGTAGCACATTATGAGGATACAAAGAGCAACACCTTCTTTACCCAATTGATAAATCTCAAACAAAAGGGTTTAGTGGGGCAGCACATTGAGGACTTCCAAAAATTGAGTATAAGGGTAACTGATATTTCAGAGGACCACAGGATTTATCTCTTCTTAGGCAGTTTAAAGGATAACATTCAACATGAAGTTCGTGTTCTGGAACCTGATTCATTAGAGAAGGCATTCAGGTTGGCAAGAAAAGTTGAATATAAAATTATGGCAACAAGGAAGTCTACTACTCAATTCTATAAAGAAGGAAGTGTGGCTACATCTAGATTTCCACAACCTACAAGGTTGACACCACAACAATTGGAAGAAAAAAGAGCAAAAGGGCTTTGCTACAGCTGTGATAGCAAATACACTAAAGGTCATAAGTGTGCTGAGAAGAAATTATTTTACATAGATTGTGAAGAAGAAGAAGAAAATGAACAAGAAGAGGATATACACCAGGAACCACCCCTAGAAGAGGAAGAAATGAATCCGACCATATCGTGTAATGCACCGGCAGGAATTACCACTCCTCAAACTCTCAAGATAGAAGGACATATAAAGAAGAAAAGGGTAATAGTGTTGATTGATTCAGGTAGCACCCATAATTTTATTCATTAGAAGGTAGCCAAGGAATTAAATTGTTTCCTATACCCAGCACCAGAATGTCAAGTGATGGTTGCAAATGGAGGAACTATAAATTGCTCTGGAAAATGCCATAATATCAAGCTAACCATGGGGGAATATGTGTTGACAAGTCCAATGCTTTCCATTCCTATGGAAGGTGCTGATGTGGTACTAGGAGTACAATGGTTACAATCTTTGGGGACGGTAGTTTTTAATTTTCAAGAACTTTTCTTGAAATTTTTTTCAGAAGGAAAGGAAGTCGAATTACGGGGTATTGAAGGGAAGCCAGAAAGGATAATAAGCTCTAATGTCATGACAAAGCTTCTAAAGAAAGAACAACGAGGCGTAATTGCACAATTATGCTCACTAGAAGTTCCGACATCAAAATCATCTATTTCTGCAGATCTCCAACAAGTCTTGGACAATCATTCCAAGGTGTTTGAAACTCCCAAAGGATTCCCACCTATTCATGATCATGATCATGCTATTCATTTGATTCCAGGAAGTGTTCCTCCAAACATCAGGCCTTATAGATATCCTTACTTCCAAAAGAGCGAAATTGAACGAATGATTGCAGAAATGTTAGAGGCGGGTATAATTCAACCTAGTCAAAGTTCTTTCTCTGCTCCTGTAGTATTGGTACACAAGAAGGATGGATCATGGCGAATGTGTCCGCATTATAGGGAGCTCAATAAGCTCACCATTAAAGATAAATTTCCCATTCCTGTGATTGATGAATTATTGGATGAATTACATGGAGCAATTTATTTTACCAAGTTGGATCTTTGTTCAGGATATCATCAAATTAGAATGAAGACCGAAGATATTCCAAAAACAACATTTGAAACTCATGAGGGTCATTATGAATTTTTGGTCATGCCTTTTGGCCTTACCAATGCACCTTCTACATTTCAAGGGTTGATGAATTCCATTCTCAAACCCTTCCTTAGAAAATTTGTGCTAGTATTTTTTGATGATATACTAATCTACAACAGGTCTTGGAAGGATCATGTTGAACATGTTGACAGGGTGCTCAAATTATTGCAGGAGAAACAATTATATGCAAAAAAATCCAAATGTTTCTTTGGAGTACAAGAGGTGGAATATCTGGGTCATATTGTATCTCACGAGGGTGTTAAAGTAGACCCTAACAAAATTAAAGCCATTAAGGAATGGAAAGTCCCCACAACCATAAAGCAGTTGCGAGGATTTCTCGGGTTAACAGGGTATTATCATAAGTTTGTTAAGAATTATGGGAGAATAGCAGCACCTCTAACAACATTATTGAAGAAAGATGCATTTTCATGGACTCCCGAAGCAACTAAGGCCTTTGAACATCTTAAAGAGGCAATGTGCCTAGCACCAGTCTTAGCTATGCCAGACTTCACAAAAACCTTTATTGTGGAATGTGATGCCTCAAAAAATGGAATTGGTGTTGTTTTAATGCAAGAAGGAAGACCCATTGCTTTTGAAAGTCATCCAATCAAAGGAAAGTATTTACAGAAACCTATTTATGAGAAGGAAATGTTAGCAATACCGCATGCACTAAAGAAATGGAGAACTTACCTAATGGGAAGACACTTCAAGGTAAAAACTGATCATGATAGTCTTAAACACTTTTTGGAACAAAAAATATCTTCAGAAGAGCAGCAAAAATGGGTCACAAAGATGTTGGGTTATGACTTTGAAATAATCTACAAAAAAGGAAAGCTTAATGTTGCTGCAGATGCACTCTCAAGAAAGAATGAAGAGGTGGAAGCATTGCTTTGTGCCATTTCTATTATCCAACCAGATTGGATAACCGAAGCAAGAGATGAATGGAAGAAGGAAAAAGATGTATGGACACTCATTCAAAAGTTGCAGCAAGATCCTAGTACATCCGATACATTTAGTTGGAAAAATGATTCCTTATGGTACAAAGATCGCTTATATCTTTGTAAGAATTCCCAACTAAAACAAAAGATTCTTCTGGAATTGCACACTTCTCCTTTAGGAGGACACTCAGGATTTTTAAAAACTTACCACAGGGTGAAGAAAGAATTTTTTTGGGATGGCCTTAAATCTCATATTCAAAAGTTTGTGGCGGAATGTTTGGTTTGCCAGCAGAATAAAGTGGAAACAATTAAGACCCCGGGACTTCTACAACCTTTATCCATTCCAAGTCAACCTTGGGAGGAGATTTCAATGGATTTTATCACAGGTTTACCTAAGTCCGAAGGAAAGAGTGTCATCATGGTGGTAGTTGATAGACTTACTAAGTATGCACACTTTTGTGCATTATCTCATCCATTTAAAGCAAGTACAGTTGCTACTACATTTATGGACAGAATTCAAAAGCTACATGGAAGCCCAAGGGTTATTGTGAGCGACAGAGATCCCATTTTTACTGGAAATTTTTGGACGCAGTTATTTTCTTGTTTGGGTACTCAATTAGCTCATAGCTCATCTTATCATCCTCAATCTGATGGTCAAACTGAGATAGTAAATAAATGTTTGGAAGGATATCTTCGTTGTTTTGTATCTGATAAACAAACACAATAGGTCAAGTGGTTACCTCTCGCTGAATGGTGGTATAACACTTCCTTCCATACTACAGCAAAAATGACCCCATTTATGGCACTTTATGGATATCATCCACCATCGATCACATCATCTTTAAGGGAAAATTTGAAGGTTCAAGCAGTGGAAGATCATGTCGAGCATCAGCAAGAAGTTCTCCAACTTTTAAAGGATAACCTGAATTTGGCACAAAATCGAATGAAACAACAGGCATATCAACATCACAGCGAGAGAAGTTTTGATATAGGAGATTGGGTATTTTTACGGCTACAACCATATAAACAAATGTCCCTCAAACAAGCTAAGAAGGATAATAAATTATCGCCAAAGTACTATGGTCCTTACAAGGTGTTGCAAAATATTGGTACTATGGCATACAAATTGGAGCTTCCCGCTTCTTCGCGAGTACATCCAGTTTTCCATGTTTCATGCTTAAAGAAGGTTATAGGTGAAAATCTTCCAGTTCAAACAGTATTGCCAGAACTTGATGGGGAAGGGAAAATCATATTGGAACCTGAAGCAGTCATGGAAAAAAGAACTCGACAACTACGGAATCGATCAATTTCGGAGTATCTCATCAAGTGGAAGAACTTACCCACTGAAGATTCTACATGGGAGGATGAGAATTTTATACAGAAGCACCCAGAGCTACTCAAGCGTTGAGGACAACACTTTTTTGAAGGAGAGGGGCATGTTAAGTCCCTATATTAATAGTGTAGCCCCTTATTATGTTAGTGTAGCCCCCCTTATTGTTATTATTGTACCCCGGTAACCCCCATATTGTTATTATTGTGCCCTTACATTATTATTGTTAGGTCGGCTAGGATTACATTGTGGCCCCACTAGGATTATATTGTGGCCCCATGGACTCCTATATATAGAAGGAGGGTTTGTTCATTTGTATCATCCAAGAATTGTGCATTTATGTAATGTATTGGAGGTTGCCCCCTTGAAGTGGCTTATTTATAAGGCGTTTATATCTCTTTTATTCTATTTTTGAAGCTGGTTACACAACAATGGACTACAGAAGCCAAAAAATATTTTGAACTAGTTAAAAGGGCCTTAACTGAAACACCAGTATTGATAAGTCCTAATTTCACCAAAGATTTTTACATTTTTTCATTTTCTTCGGAACACACAATAGCTGTTGTATTGTTACAAAAAAACGTAGCTGGGCAAGAGCAACCCATTTCCTTTTTCAACAAATCCCTAAGAGATGCTCCCTTGAAATATAACATCATGGAAAAATAGGCATTCGTATTAGTAAAAGCCCTGAAAGATTTCCGAGTTTACATCATACATTCTAATATCATCGCTTTTGTCCCTAATACTATCGTCAAGGAAATTTTAAACCAAGATCCCGATGGTAAAAGGGGAAAGTGGATCGCTATCATCTTAGAATATGACTTAGAAATCCGACCTACCAAATTGATTAAAGGACAAGGACTTGCAAGACTAATGGCTAAAACCAACCTCCAAGCTTTAGATATAAATTTTGTTTATGCCTTAGAAGAACAGGAAGAATGCGAAGCCCCTCATGTTGAACAAGTCTTTTTAGATTCGCCTTGGTATGCATATATTCTTTATGTATTATCTTATCTAAATGCTCCTCCAAATTTATCAAAAAAAAAAGCAAGATTTCTTAAGCAAAATTCTTTAAAGTTTTGCATTATAGATGGTTTTATGTATTGGAAAAATCCCACTGGTATGCTGCTTAAATGTTTGCTTGAGTCTAATGCAGAGAAAATTATGCATGAAGGGGAATGTGGGGGCCATCTTTACTGGAAAACCGCAGTGAAAAAAATCCTTAGAGCCAGTTATTATTGGCCTGCCTTATTCCCTAACACTCAAAAACTAGTTACGACATGCCATAAGTGTCAAATTTTTTATGGCAGGAAAAAGCTTTTACCTTTGCCCTTACATTCCATCATAGTCGAAGGACCCTTCCAGCAATGGAGTTTAGATTTTATCGGGGAAATTCACCCTTCCTCATCTACTCAACATAAATGGATCCTCATAGCCACTGATTACTTTACCAAATGGATAGAAGCCATACCCTCCAGGAATGCCACCAATTCAGTCATCATCAAGTTCCTAGAAACCAATATCCTATATAGATTTGGTTGTCCTAGAAAGATCATTACAGATAACGTCGTTTCCTTCTCCTCCAAAAGAATGGTTGACTTCTGTTACAGATATCACATTTCATTAGGACATTCCACAGCTTATTACCCTCAAGGTAATGGTTTAGTCGAGTCTTCTAACAAGAGCCTAGTCAACATCATCAAAAAACTTCTTGAACAAAATAAAAAATCATGGCATGGAAAACTAGTACACGCACTATGGCCCGATAGACTAACCACCAAAAAATCCATAGGTATGTCTCCTTACCAGCTGTTTTATGGCATAGATGCCATTTTCCCAACATCTCTAGGGGTTCTGATAATGAAGCTATTGCAGGAAGTTCAAATAGAGGAAAATGACATGCAAATAAGGGTAAATCAGACTATCCATTTACAACAAACTAGAGAAGAAGTTTACCAAAGGGCTCAGTTAGCGCAAGAAAAAATAAAATAGATTTTTGATAAAAGGAACAAGGAAAATTATTTTCAGGTTGGAGACAAAGTGCTAAAATGGGATTCCAGAAGAGAAGAAAAAGGTAAACATGGTAAGTTTGAAAACTTATGGAAGGGACCTTTCATCATCAACTCAGTTAGCGGAAACAATGCCTTTTTTCTTACAAGAACCTGATGGGAATAAAAATTTTTGGGGCCCTGTGAATGGCAGGAAATTAAAGAATTATTTCTGTCAGGAGCTCCAATTTAAAAAAAAAAGAGGGGGACATTCTCAATCATTCTATATACCACTGTTTGAAAAAATAGATAAAACAGAAAAGTAAAAAACAATAGAAGATAGAAAAGAGGGTGGTTGAAAAATAGAAAAAGGCCCCATGTTCCAAAAATAGGTCCTTGAGAAAGCGCGCAAGTCTAAATGCCACTACTAGTACTCAAATGTCTCGTTCAGCTATCTAGCCTAATCATAGCTGAACATGTTTAAATTTATTTGCTGATAAGTTAGTGAGTGAAAAATATGGTCAACATTTTGTAAGATTGACTTATCACAGATAGTAGATTAGGAAAAGATACTGGTTCCACATGCCTAAAACAGAACCAAAGAGAGAAGCAGGGATGAAAAAAACATTTTACATCTTAACCCCTTTTTTCTAGTATTCCTTTTTGAAAAATAATATTTGTGTGCAGTTTGTCCTTTCAAGCCGCAAATACATGACAAATCAGACTGTTTAACCCTGATTTGATCATTTTAAATTTCATGTTTTATATTAGAGAAAAAAATATTGTCAAACAACTTATTCTTGATATTTGATCTAGCGTAGATAGCGTAATGAAGGAGTTCATCAGTTTAATCTGAACTCCTGGCAGATATAAGTGTACAGTTAGATAGGTTCATTTTTCAAAAAGAAAAAACATGCATTGTCAAAAGGATGCTAGTTCAAATGCGCCAAAGAGAAGAAAAAAATGTTAGGAAATATAGTGGGGTAGGTAGAAATATCATTGATGCTAATCATGTTGTCCCTTTTTAGAAGTCACATCAAAGAAGAGTGAAATTTGCGCCAATGGGTAAGGCATTGGTCTTCATAAACAAAAGATCTGAAATTCTGGACATCTCCTGAAAAGGAGCTGCCCTCCCCAAATGGAGCCACTGTTAGTCATCAATATTTTTTACTTGTTGGTGATGACTAGTTGTAAACAGCCAAGTTTTACAACAGCCAATCTAAATTTTTTTCAAATTTACAAGCTGGGAAAACACCCATAAAACTTTTTTCCCTCCTACCTTTCAGTCCGCCCATGACAAGATGAAACCTCATTATCAAATCCTACCTAGCCTCAGCCATACTAGTCTACCCATCAGCTCTAAAGAGACAATCCAAATCCATTCAAACAGTCTCCCCTAAGTTAGGAAGTGGCGCTTTAAGGCATCTCTCCCTTGGCAAACTACCCAAGAGACAAAAAACCTCTATCTACTATAAACCAATCATAACCGACCTCCTACTTTGCTAATGAAGTTGGTCACAGCCCTAGGTCACGCCACTAATACACCCTTAAGTCTCAGAAATACATAGACCATAATTCAAGCTGATTGTAGGTGTTTTTACAGTGTTTGATGGATCTTTCAAATACAGAGACATACCAACATCTCAGAAGACAATTTTGAGCTCCACATGAGAAAGCATCTGCTTCTCAATGTGATCTTAAGCCTAGGATGCAGCAGAGAGTTTCTCATCAAGATTTTGCGACCACATTCAAAGCCTGAAAGAAATAGTGAAAGAGAAAAAACAACACTGGCAAAAGGCTATTGATATGACATGACTAAGAACCTCCTTCATTTACAAGCAGAGAGTTTTGAAAGCGCCTCCTTCATCTACAAGAAGAGGGCCAAAGGTAAAGTCTGTTTTTTATTTTTTCACTAACTGAGAAGACAAACTTGAAGTACATTGGAATAGCAAATGAAGATCTCTGCATTAAAATGATGAGTTAAGGAAAAGGTATAAGATAAGCCAGTAACAGTTTGATTCACCAAAAATTCTTCATTTAACTGAGACAAGAGGTTGAAAGAATATCAGACATTTTGTCAAGTGAAAGGCCTCCTTCATCTACAAGCAGAGGGCCAAAGGTAAAGTCTGTTTTTGAGTTTTTCACTAACTTAGAAGACAGACTTGAAGTACAATGGAACAGAAAATGAAGATCTCTACATTAAAATGATGAGTTAAGGCAGAGGTATAAGAGAAGCCACTAACAGTTTGATTCACCAAACATTCTGCATTTAACTAAGACAAGAGGTTGAAACAATATCAGACATTTTGTCAAGTGAAGGGCCTCCTTCATTCATAAGCAGAGGGTGAGAGCAGTGATCAATTCTAGAGTTTACACTGACTGATAGATAGATTGTAAACAAAATAGAAGATAGTTAAAACAAAGAAATGATGTAAAGGAAAAAAAGGAAAGCAAGGGTACCACTGTAATCCAAACAGGTTAAAACGTGTCTCTTATCAAGGATTCTCGCCAAAGACAGTCTGGAGCTCAAACAAAACAAAATTGAAGAGTGGTTGATGAGTTGGGTCATTACACAAGTAAAAGAAATGATAGTTGTTTTTCAAAGAGTAATGATTTTCCTACTCACAGAGAATGTCTTTCAAAATTATTTATCATAGTAGACAGAAGGAAATCTGAACTCAGTTCCCAAAGAGGCAATACAACTGAACACAGAGGTTCATAAATACAAGAAGGACTTTTGCATGTTTTTCAGAATATGGAGAAACTTTCAAAGCAAATATAGGCATGTTCCTTATTAAAAGGTCAAAGGTACCTTATTGATGATTTTTGAGTAAGGAGAGAAGTGTTATAAAATTTCCCATTTGATGAACAGAGATGGGTAGTATATGTATAAACATATCACTGTTGCACCATATCTAGAAAATGAGGATAAAAATACACTGGATAAATAAGTAGATCTTTCCATTATGAGGGGCATTACTGGCCCCTTTTTAGCATCCCAGAAAGGCATATTTAGCCAGAAGGGTTCAAAGGATGCAACCCATCCCTATGTACTAATGAGAGTTGGCCTCACTACTGCAATATCAATAGTAGTCGGTCTAGGCATCATAAAAAAACCAAGAAGTAGGTAGTAGCAAGAGGTTATCCCCTAATGTTAAAAAAAACATAGCAGTTTTAATTTATCCTAGAGGTTTTTTGTCACAAAAAAGCATGAGTCATACTCACGAAATGTCTAGCCAAAATGCATGCATCTTTTCTACTAATAATATCTAAAGTTACAGCTAAAATCTCTGAGAGAACATTTAAAATCACTTTGCTTTTCAAAAAAAGGAACCAAAGCATTTATTAAAATGAGAAATTTTCAACAAACCTCAAAGGTAATCACAAGTAGGCATTAAATTACCTATTCTCAAACAGCCAAAACTACCTGAAAAGAAGTTGTATATCTTAAACCATTACAGGGTACATCTCTTTGTCGTTTCCTCTCCGACCGAAACGAGAGTTTTCATTGCCCACAAGTTTGAATAATTTTTGATCTCACAGACGACCTGAAAGCACATGGTTCAGTTGAATACCCACTGAAAAAGCCTGGACACGACCAGAGGAGCACGCCGCGCCTCGTAGGAGCGCTGGCGCGCCCATAGAGCATGCGCGCGCCCTGTGGGTTTCTCCTGCCGTGGTCCCGCCGCCCGAAAGTTGACCCGACGGATGGTTCACGGTCGCCCTTCCCCATCCCAAATGCTGTTGAGAGCTGCCAGTGCCGCAAAACCTCTAAAGTTTTTTTTTTTAAAGCCATCATGCCCACCAGGCCAAATTTTGCCAGGCCTAAGTCCCCAAGGTACTCAAAGTCTTCGATATTGGCTGTACCCTGTAGCTGCCAAGCAGGTTTGCTCTGTTTTTATGAGTTCATGCCAGTGAAAAGGGTAAAGTTACAGAACTTTTCTCAAACACTCCTGATGAATCACTGTAACAAAGCCATTTACATTGTACTAGCAAGAGCTGTCCACTTTCAAAGGAACTCTAAGGCTTACCCTCAAAAGACAAGCATGTCCATGAACTCAGAAACTATATGTGGAGGGAGAAAACCATGCTTGGGAGGTTTAATCTTTTTGTTTTAAAAGCTCAAGAGTGTTGTAGTCTCCGTGATTGCTCAAAGCAGTAGTTATAGGCAAACTTAAGGTTCTTATTAATGTTTAAATCCACACTCGCCCCTCTCAAAAACCATGCATCAACATACTGTCATTCCAGGTCAAAATATACACAAATAGGCTCAAAGGCTCATGAAAAGTAAAAATAGCAAATCTCTACTATGATAAAACAAAGTCATGTCTTCCACAAGATTTGCAAGAAGAAAGCAAGATTCTGATAAGTTTATTAAAGATCAATATTTTGTTGTGTTTTATGTTAGCTAGAGTTGAAATAGTAAATATGGTAAGTTTATATTTGAGGTAAAAAGGCCAATTAAACTCATTTCAAAGAAATGAGTTAGAGACGAAAGGCAGACCGTGTTTTAAGTAGAAACTCGGTGATTAAAAATTGAAATAGTGGCCCTATTTCCAATCGCAGCATCCATCCCATTTCCCTTGGTATCTTCACAAAGTTCTCTGTGAGGAAGATCGAATCAAGACTGCCTTTTCAACCATAAGTAAAACGCATTTTAATATGGGAAGCCAAGTGCCGTTTTCTATTTGAGGCATTGGAAAATTATGGGTAAGGATTGGTGAATACTTGCGTATCTTGATTAGGAGAGATTTTTTCTCTGCTGCAAGGCTATTGTATTGTCCTCCAAAACACCAAAAAACAGGGGAGATCTTCTACTCAAAACATTTAAAAACCATTTCACTATGTATTATCCGTGCTCTTTCTCTTTGTCACCCCAGCTGAGGGCATAAAGTGAGAAAGGGTACGATGAGACAGGTTACATGCATGAAGAAAATCAGCATCAAACTTATGATGAGGGTGAAATAGGAGAACAGTAGCCACAAAAGATGTTAGACATCGCCCATGTAACCTCCTCAAGGACAAGAGTTTCAAGAAGAAAAGGGGAAACACAAAAAAAGGCCAAAAAATGCAACCTCTGCAGCAAAGAACCGATGAGGGAAAACAGCATGGATCATGAAGGCATTCTCCAAAGCATGTTAGCTACCCTCCTAGTCAAGGGGCCATGGCTTCTTCACCAAAGCTAGAATACTCAAACAACAAAGAGGAAAAACCAAGAAAAGCTCAAGGAAGTAAAGGGGAAGTGCTCCTGCACTGAAAGGGGAGAAAGACACATCAGACTTTACATTTAGCCTGCCTATAACATGTTGCTAAGAACCGTTAGAAAAATATACTGTCCAATTTTTTGGGCACATTTTGACATATTTTGGTTTTTTTGCATTTTTGAGTTTTTGGTCAAAACTCACGAAATTCGCCATTTCATTTTGGGGAATTTCTAAAGAGGAATATTCATCATTGGATTCCATATTTTAGGAGCATGCTTCATCCTCCATGCATTTACATTTGGAGATCATACTATTCTCCTGAATAATAAAATGTTGGCTTTTCTTTTGACACTCGCCCCATCCTTATCACATAGCAACCGTAATTTTGGTATTCTTACACACAGTAGTTCAATTTTGGAGGACTTTTAGGAATCGAGATTGGGAAATTTTAGTTTTTCCAAAGTCTAGACACTTAGAGATTTCCAACGAGCTATCATGAAAGGTTTGTTTCACATCCGAAAGGTCGTCGAATGTTGCCGACAAGTCGTGGACCTTTATTTATGTAAATTTTGGAATATTTTGTACTTTAACCTTTAAAAAATGATAGTTACTTCCCATGTGTTCAGTCATTTTTGCACATGAGAAGTTACAGGAAAAGTCAATTTAATTCCTTTTTTCAGAAGTATTTTTTGTAGACATTTTATGAGATATTTTAAAGCCCCAGGTCTTAAAGCCTCAAGGACAGTTTAGATATTTGATTAGTGCCTCCACATATTGGTAGTCAATCATTGAGTAGCCTTCACTTTTGCCTATATTCCAAAGGCTTTCATTGTAAAGAAGGTTGAACTTGATGATAGAAGCAATATATGGTCATATAAGCTTTGGAAGAAATACTTGTCTCATGCTTTTGGATTGCCTCTTTGATGTTCTTTATTGATGAATAGAGGATTGTTGTTGAATTTTATTTCTGTAGAATGGTATAGTGTCTTTCTTTGTTTTGTCTTCTAGTTTCCATCCATGTATCAGTGATTTTCTTCTGGTATTCATTATGATCAAGAGAGAACAAATTTGGAGACATGCCCATGGAGGCACCTCAAATTTCATGTTTCTTCATAGCTTTCTTTGTTTTCTTCCTTCTAAGTAACATTAAAGAATTCTTAACCACTCTTAATAATTTAGTACAGTCATTGCTTGTTTCATTCATGGTTTTATACATGCTGGGTATGATTTACTAGATGTCCCGTTTGCACCTTGGCTAGTTATATATCCATCCATAAAATTTCTCTTTGATTGATTAGATTATCATTTGTTGAACTGTCCTGAGGCTAGTCTTTATCCATCCTCTGTTCAAAGCTACTGCAATCTTGTTTTCAAAGTGACCAATAACTGAAATACTGTGGTTTAGGTATCTAGTATACTATGTAAGTTTTATTCATCGGTTTCCTTGCTGTTTCCTTCCACCGATATCCATTTCCAAAGTTAGAGAGTTTTACCTCTACGCATGGCTTCTTGAATGTTTATTTCTATGTATTGATTAGCTTATAGTTGCGATAATTTCATGATTAATGGTTTTCCTACCATGTTTATGACTGCCATTAAACTAGTTTTCATGTTTGAACTCTGTTGTTCACAAACTTGATGTCCATTTTGTTCCATTTTTTCCCAAAGATCCTTTCCACCTTCCTAATCAAATCTACTTCTTCAACATCCTTGTATCTACCGATAGCCTCCATTTAATCTTTTCTGACTCCCATAGCCCATTTGATTTGACATCTTTTACCTATCTCTGTATCTTTGATCGGGCTTATCCCTCACAACCTTAAAACCAAAACTAAAAAAACCTACTTCATAACTAGCCTAAACGTAAATGTAATAAGAAAACACACAAATATCCCTTACACATATAGAGAGCCCTCTAAGTCCATCAGAAGGCTAGGTCCTTGGCCCAAAGTCATCTGAGCTGACCCATTCAGCCCAATCACAAATCATGGACCCTAACATAATGGCGACGATTTCGTGACTTTGAGTCAAAACATCCTAGGTATCCCTTAGGAAACTCTCAAAATCTCATTCAAACTTATAATAGTAATAATCAAGGTTCTACCCATCCTAGAAAAATGATGACTTAGCTATAGACAGACACTCTAAACCTTAGGACTACATAAAAAACTCGTAAACCCCAAACTCCTTTAGATTGGTTTTTTTAGTACCGGGGGTAAGTGTAATTCATACACACTTATATACCTCAAAACAACTAAAAATCCACTCCGGCGACTCCACTAGCCTCCAAGAGTCCCCACTACTTACTACATTTTAGAACAATATCCAATCAATCCATCCCAATGCTCACGAAAATAATGGCACTGGCCTGGGTGGGACTCATCGAGCATGACAACATAGCAACTCTTATAGAATCTTTTACCCTTCAATACTGTAACGTAATCTATCACCTTTAGAATCATGTAGAGTAAAACTTCTGCCCTGGCACCATCTTAGCAAAGGATGAATCAAGAAGACTTCATACTACTCAGGGCATATAAAACTCCGTAAAAACCGCAAAAACTCCCTTAGATTGGTTGGCCTACTAGTGGTGTGACCATACATATATACCTCTTTAAAAGAACTAAAAAAATCCACCTCGGCAAATCCACAGCCTCCAGTAGCCTTACTATTTTACTCGAACTCTAGATTACTATCTGATCGACCTATCCTAATCGCTCACTAGCCTCCAAAAGAGGGCCTAAAAACTCCATAAAGACCAAAAATTTCACAAACCATATCTTTTCTGCCTTTTAACTCATCCTTCCAAACTTAAACTCGTGATGGAAACTCTCAGAATTCATGACAAAACTACATAACTTAGCCTTATTTAAAGAAATGCCTCAACTAAACATAAGAGATAAGCATAAACCTTCTTTCCAAGAGAACCATTAGCTTGTCTATACAAAATTTCACAAACTATCAAAACCATTTTCAACCATCCTCCTTTCACAAGCTTCTATTTCAGCTGCTATAAACTTTTTCCAAAGCATCTTCTCGATAGTATTGTGGTGGACCATAGTTAACATAAAATCTAATTCCCATGCATTCCCATTCATAAGCCCATCCTTTGGTCTTGACCATCCTTCACATCATGAGAAAACCTCAGAGATACCCATCCATCCAAACATTCATCATCCTCTCTAAATCCTAGGACCCAAAATCAAGCCACAGAATCAACACTACAATCCCACCTAGACCCAACTCTTTATCATAGTAGATGACCGTAGTGAGAAGACTTTATAAGCTTCCAAAACCGACAATTTAGAAGCACGCAACAGATCCATCTTAAAACAAGATCAAGACTCGAACATCTCATTGTCTTGTTTGCTTTCCTCACATGGACTTAGCAAATAAAAAACTCCTCTTTAGAAGCAAGTCACAAAGTAAGATAAACTTTGATGACCTTGAGCTCCTGATTCCGCCATATCCTAGAAGAGAAGCCCCACCTTCCACACCTCCCGACTTCAGTCCATCACTTTTGCTCCTACCCCACCCAGACTGCCTAAAATAAGATCATTCTTCCAGCCACCATCCCAAAACTGATTTCATTAAAACCACCTCAAACCCCATCTCACAACCTTCATTCCAAGTGAGTTCATTCATTAGTTCCCACACAAGGTACCCAGAGGACTTTTTATGTTTCCACCACTCGACTCCCTACCAGGTCCCAGTGAAGCCAAAATCCCACACTTTACCAAGAGAGACCGCCACATCTCTAACAAATATAAGTAGGATTAGTTGTTTTGAATACTTGAAGTACAAATAAAACCCATTAATTTATATCCCGCCAAAGCTCGCGTAGAACTCAAAAAACCTGGTTTAAGAGCTTGCCTCCAAAATGTATATCCAACATCCTGAAACCCCGCCATCTCTAAACAAATAAAATCCAAAAACAACCCCATCTCAACCTCTTGGCGAATATAACAATCTAAAACGGAAAATGGGGAAAGTGTTCATATACTGACACTAACAATGTGTATAACGCCCCCCACCTCATCTCAAACTCCTCCCACTTGGTTCATCCTTTAAGTGCCTCTCCCCATGTCAATCTCGACATGACTTATCATCTAAATAGATAAAGACCCCCCAACACTCAGAGGTGGAAATGTAGTAGATAGTTATAAAAGGTAAGCCAACTTAGTTGCGTAAAAAAGAGAACCAGACGGAAAGAAAGGCCAGATAGACAGAGGTCTCCACTTAATTCTTCCCTAGATCCTAGAATAGGTGGCCTGCTTAAATCCAGAAAAATATAAAAAAATAAGAAAAATAATTACAGAAATATCAACCTACCAAACCTCCAAACAGAACCTAGAACCAAAATTTTAGGAGGGAGCAACCTCAAAAATAGACCAAGGAAACACCAACAAACTAGACCATCCCTTCAACGAGGATTATATGATGGGAGCCCATAGGGATACCAACCCCACTTAGATGAAATCCATTAAACCTCATGTTCTCAAGGCTCCAGAGAGATCTATCTCACAAACAGAAGAGCAAGAGTTATGCTCTCCTCCGAAATGTGACGAAACCAACTATGAAGATTCTTAATATCCTCTCACAGACTTTCTGCAGTATCACCATGAAGAAGTCATGCCTCATTTAACCTTAGAAGAGAAAAAAACCAAGACCACTCCAAGAAGGAAGCCCTAACATTACTAAACCTTATACCATCCTTAAAAAAGGCCATGGATATATACCAAAACCTGGCCAAGAAAATCGACTCAAAACAAAGATAAAGCTACTCCACAGCCTTGCCTTATTAAACCTAGTACTGCCAAAACCCCTAAGTTGACCGTGGTCAAAAAAGTCACGAAGAATGCTAGCTAATATACAGAAAATTAATGTCCGAAAAAGCTTCAAACAAATCTGTCCAAACCACAAACCCTTTAGTTTTAAGGGGAAATTCTCCCAAAATAAAAATACCATACCCCTTAATGAGCTAAGAACCAGATAGGTATAGGTTCTAAACAGATTTCAAAAGCCTGACATAGTGAGGAGGTGATACTTTAAATCTAACTGAATGTCAAACCCAAGCTCTTATTCAAATTCCAGCACAAAGTGTCAATACTAAGAATTTTGATTTTGTTTGTGGAAAACTGTTCAAGGGCCGATTCAGATAATAATAATAAATGAAGGTCATTCTTTTTAGATTAGAATTCTAAATGTACTAATAACATTTAATACAGGTCTTTCATTGGTCTCATTATGTTTAATAATTCAAAATGTAGTATCACTTGTAAGATTCGTAACTTTAACCAGCAAATCAATAAAATGAATATTCAAAAACCCGAGACTAAGAGAATACGAACAGTTTTTAGAAGATGATCTTCAAAACTTTCCTAGAAATATGTTCAAATCATTTATATTCTACGATTCAAAACATTTGAAATGAGTTTTCGCCTTTATACAAGAATTGCTTACAATTATAAATGTTGAATAAGTGAATATAATATTTCCTGTGTTTTAAGCAACCGCTGCCCTACAAGACTAGATAATCTTGACCATTGGGAAATAAATATTCAAATATGATGATCACAAAATGATGATTTCTTTACAATATAGAAAATTAAGTCCTGAAGTACTGCACAATTTAGAAACAGTCAGAAATAGAACACCCATTACAAAGTCAAGACCAGCATATCTTAATCCACCTGCCTCGACAATCCTAAATCCACAGATCATTCATGTGCACTGAGATAGGAGAGGACATTGACCCCAGAGATGTCGAAGTTCCTACATCGTGGAAAATGACACCGACAACCCAGAGTGGCTCTCTGCGCTCAGAGAATTGTTTGATTTTAACGATGTGGCCAAAAGTCAAAAACAAGAAACCACTGAGCTACATAGAAGAATATAAATATAGCCTTTACATATGAAACTAAAACCACCAAAACCCTCCCACCTCACATATAAAACATAAATATACCTCCATACTGTTTTAAAGAATTTAAAGATGTCTTCGCATGGGGATACCAAAGATTTGAAATCATACACACAAGCATCATCCAACAGCAAGATTCCCTCAAAGAAATGTCTGAAAGCCTTTAAAACATAATTAAATAAGGATGAACCTGCATATACTTTTGGTTCAACAAAAATGAAATCAAAATACAAGTGATGTTAGGATAATAGGTTCTCTGTACTTTGTACTGCAGTCTCAAATTCAGGCACGTTTAGGAAAAGAGTCCTGAGAAGTCAATCAGACATGATTTCCAAAACCTAAATATGTCCAGAGCATGACAAATATCCCTTTGCCCAAAATGGAAACACATAATTAAAAACAAGAATGCAAGTGCTAAAAGGATCTCATTACTTTGATGGTTTTTCCTCAAGAAAACTAAGTGCCGGCTTCCCCCACCGATCAACAGAAGCAAAATGTTTTCATCTGTTGATTTTAAAAAACTTTGAGAGTGTTAAATGCCTTTTGGATCGATGAATGCCTGGTGCTACATTTCAAAGAGCTACATGGACACATAGCCTCCCTTTAAGACATAGGTGTTTTTATATCATACATCTTGATGATATTACTGTGATATTCTAAATCAGATGAAGAACACTGTACACTTTACGAAAGGTTTTCTCCCATAAAAAGTGTCCACAAGAAAATATGGTTTATCCCTAAACCCCAAGAAGAATTCTGCCTAGAATAATAAAACTCCTAGGTCACATTATTCCTAAAAGAAGGAATAAAATAGACCCCAAAGAATCAAAGGCATATTGTATAACAAACAATACCTTAAGAAACATAAAGGAGCTTCATCTTTGTCTTAAAAATAAATTTTTGAGAAGATTCATCCCAAACCTTTCCGAACTCCCGAAATATATCACAAACATGTTGAAGAAAGAGGTCTACAATGGATCTTAAGCCAAAAAACTTTTCTATCCAGTTAAAAGGGCCTTAACTCGAAACACCAATATTGATAAGTCCCGATTTCACCAAAGATTTTTACATTTTTATTTGCTTCTGAACACACAATAGTTGTTACATTGTTACAAAACACAACAAGCAGACAACCCATTTCTTTTCCAAAGAAATCCTACAGATTGCCTCGAAATATAACATCATGGAAAAACAGCATCATGTAATATAAAAGCCCTTGTGATTTCGAGTTTACATCTTACATTCTCATATCACGTTTTGTCCTGCACACCACGGTCACACACATTTTAAACCAAGATCCCGATGGTAAAAGGGTGTTGACTTCATCATCTTAGAATATGACTTCAGAAATCCAACCTACAAAATCACCATTTCAAAGGACAAGGACTTCAGACTAATGGCTGAATCCAACCCTCCAGTCTTTAGATATAAATTTTGTTGATACTAGAAGAATGTGGTAAGAAATAACGAAGCCCTCATGTTGAACAAGTATTTTAGACCTATAGAAAATGCTTTTAGAGAACTTTGCATGTATTATCTTATCTAAATGCTCCTCCAACTTTATCAAAAACAAAGGCAAGATTTCTTAAACAAAAGTCTTTAAAGTTTTGCATTATTATATTCAGTTCTTCGTATCAGAAAAAATCAATCAAAAGAAAGTCACAATGTTTGTTTTGAGTCGATGTAGAAAGAAAATTATGCATGAAAGTCCATGAAGGGGAATGTGGGGCCACCATTCATCAAAGGAAAACCCACAAAGGAAAAAAATCCTTAGAGCCGCTTATTATTCACCTACCTTATTCCCCGAGCCAACTCCCACAAACTAGGCTACGACATGCCATAAGTGTCTTTTATGGCAGGAAAGCTTTCTCACCTTTTCCCTTACATCCCATCATAGCCGAAGGACCCTTCCAAAGAATGGGTCTAGATTTTATTGGGGAAATTCACCCTTCCTCATCTTCTCTAACATAAAATAGGATCCTCACCAATCGATTACTTCACTAAATGGATAAACCATGTCCTGTGAAACTCCACCGACCCGCCATAATCAAGTTCAGAGAAACCAATATCCCATCAGATTTGGTTGTCCCAATAAACATTCATTACAGCATATACTCTGCTCTCTCCTCCAAAAGAATGGTTGACTTCTATTACAAATATCACATTTCATTAGACATTCCACTACTATTACCGTCAAGGTAATGGCTGTCACAGTCCTTCTTACAAATTAGCCCTAGGTCAACATCATCAAAAAAATTTTCTTTAACAAAATAAAAAAGTTAGTTTTTATATGGTAAGCATCCAGTATACTGATTCATATATTCTTCCAGCAGAGGACTGAACTGCCAAAAAATCCATGTATGTATCCTTATCAGCTAGTTTATGGCATATGCCATTTCTTCCCAACATCTCTAGGGGTTCCAAAGAATAGCCACTTTAGGAAGTTCAAATAGAAGAAAATGACATGCAAAGAAGAAAAGAAAGAAAACCAAGAGAAGAAGTTTACCAAAGGCAACAGAGAAGAAAAGAAGCAAAAAAAAAATAATCTTTGATAAAAGGACCAAGGAAAATGATTTTAGTTGAGACAAAGTGCTGGGCCTGATCCTCCATGGAAGAGAAGAAAAAGGTGAAAATGTCAAGAAAGTTTGAAAACCTATAAGTTTGGACCCTTTCATCATCGCCTCGCTAATGGGAAGAAGCCTTCTTTGCAAGAACCTCGATTATGACCCTGAGAAATTTTAGTGGGTCCTGTGGAATGGCAGGACATTAAAGCATTATTTCTCGTCAGAGCTCCAATTTACAAAAAAAGAGGGGGCATTCCCAATCATCGTATATACCATTTTTTAAAAATAGATAAAGTCATAGTGCCAAAAACAATATATAAATATTAGAAATGAGGGCAAGTGAAAAAAAATAGAGAAAGTCCTCATGTTCCAAAAAAATAGTCCTTCTACAAAATCTAAAATGCCGCTACTAGTACTCAAATGTCTTCATTAGGCTATCTGTACCCTACAATCATAATGAGTATGTTTAAATTTATCTACTATATTAGTGAGGAAAATATAATAACATCAGGCATCGATTTATCAAAAATAAGATAGATTAGGAAAATATACTAGTTCCACATGGCTCGAAATAAGAATCCAAAGAGAGAAAAGTCAAAGAAGGAAGTTGTATATCGAATACATCTTAACCCCTTTTTATAGTTTTTTGCAAAATAATATTTGTGTGCGCTTATCCTTTCATGTTGCAGAGAAGAAATAAATGTTAGACAAATCGCACTATTTAACCCCGATTTGATCATTTTAAATTTCATGTTTTAGATTAGAGAATAAAATCCTCCACAAATGTTTCCTTAATATTGAAAGGGCAAAGTCAGACTGCGTAGGTATGAATGAAGGAGTTCTACCGCTTAATCTAAACTCCTAGCGTATAAAAGTGTAGAGTTGGGAGTAGGTTCATTTTTCAAAAGAAAAATATTGATAATGTCTGTGTCAAACAAAGGCTCAAATGCTAAAGAGAAGAAAAATGTTAGGAAAGATAGTGGGGTAGGAAATATCATTGATGCTAATCATGTTGTCTCTTTTCATAAGTAACATCAAAAGAGTGAAATTTATGCCATGGTAATAGCAAATACCATTTTATTATAAACCAAAAGATTTGAAATTGGACATCTTGTGTTGAGCCGGCCTCCTAAATGGAATGCCACTCACACACAGTATTAGCCTGTCAAGAAGACAATAATGCCAGTTTTCCAATGCCCATCTAAAATTTTTTCTTAAATTGCACCACACCAAGAATAATCAATAAAACCTTTTTTTCCTCCTAGCGTGTACCTTCAAATTCATCACATAAAGATGAAAACCTCATTATCAACTTACCTAGCCTCCATACTGGGTCACCGTTCTGTAAAGAGACAACACAAATCTATTCAAACAAAGGTGCCCTAAGTTAGAAGTGCTGGTATATCACATCCCTGATGCACCACCCAGCCAAAAACTTCCATCTCCGTTATAAAACTACCATGCAATGCATCATCATTAATGAAGTTAATACAAATTACCTGTTTTTCTTTAATGCACCCTAAGTCTCAAAGAATACATAGACCATAATTAAAGCCGATTATAGGTGTTTTTACCGTGTCTGATGACTTTCAAAGAGAGAGGTATACCAAAGATCTCGAAGACAATTTACTCACATGAGAAAACAACGTTTCTCAATGTGATCTAAACTCTAGGATGCAGCAGAGAACAAAGAGTTTTCATCGTTTCTCAGACTACATCTAAAGCCTAAAATAAACAATGAAAGAGAAGGAAACAACACCGTCAAAGGTTGTTGATATGACATGACTAAGAATCTCCTTCTGACAAGAAGAGGGTTTTTGAAAGCGCTCTTCATCTACAAGCAGCAGGGCCAAAAGTTAAAGTCTGTTTTTGAGTTTTTCTACTAACTGAGAAGACAAACTTGGAAGTACAAAGTGGAACAAAAAATGAAGATCTCTCATGGAATAAATGATGAGTTAAGTAGAGGTAAGAAGCCGCTAATAGTTTGATTCACCAAACATTCGCATTTAACCGAGACAAGAGGCCACAGTTAATATCAAACATTTTGTCAAGTGAAATACTTCCTCTATCTGCTGCTTAGAGGGCCAAAAGGTAAATTTTTATTTTTCTATATTTTTCAACATTCCGAGAAGAAAAATGAAGTACAAAGGGAATGTTAAAGCCAGAAGATCTCTAGATTAAAATGATGAGTTAAGCGTAGGTATAAGATAAGCCACTACCGCTTTATTCACCAAAAATTCGTATTTAACCGAGAAAAGAGGTTGAAAGAATAGATTTACATTTTGTTACAAGTGAAAGGCCTCCTTCATTCAGTTTTAAAATGCATGTTGATCACCCTAGAGTTTTCATCAATGATAGACAGAATAAAACACAACAGATATAGTTAAAACAAAGAAAATACAAAGGGACAAAAAGGAAAGTAGGGTACCATCAGAATCCAAATGTGCTAAAACTTATTCCTCTCAATGCAATATCCTCTACCAGAGATGGCCTGAGTTCAAAAAAATATAAAACTAAGAGTGGTTAATATATAAATGCCATACGTGTGAAAAAGAAATGATAGTTTTTCTTCAAAAGAGCACTGATTTTCCACTCACAAAGAATGTCTTTCAAAAATTATTTCATTCTATATAGTATTAAGGAATTCAAACTGCCTCAAGAGGTACACAACTGAACATGAGGTATGTCTATAAATACAATATCTTCTGCTGTTTTTCGTACTGAGAAATCCCTCCAAAGAAAATATAGGCATGTTCCTATTAAAAGGTCAAAGGCACTTTACTGATGCGTTTATGCTGAGAATATTTATATGTCTTTTATTAGGTCAGAGATGGGTAGAGCATGAGCAAATGCAATCATGTTTGCACCCTCGGGGATTTAGAAAATGAGCGAAAAATGACACCCGATGATTCAATCATTTTCACAATAGGGAATTATCACCTTTAAAGCATCCAAGAGCAGACACATTATTTTAAGGGTTCAAAGGACAAACTCACTCTTGGAGAATGATTAGAGTTGGCTCTACCATCATTGGCACATCACTTGCAGTTTGTCCAGATTGAAAAAAAAACCAAGAAGTCAAATAATGTAAGTGAGGTTATCCCCCTAATGTTAAAAAACACTAAAGAAAGGAATTTAGATCCCTGGAGGTTTTTCTAAGTCACAAATAAAGAGAATGTTCCACCAAAACTAGCTAATGCATGCAACATTTTCAACAACATTGCTAAGGGCCCCTTTAGCAGCAACATTGTAACGTTTGTTTTTCTGTAAATGAATAAAACATTTGTTTCAAGGAGAAATTTTCGTCAAACCCTCACAAAGGTAATCATAAGGAGGCATTAACTTGCTCATTCTCAAAGCAGTCAAAGATCATACAAGAGTTATGTTGCATTTCAAACACGAGCAATACTCCCTTTATTGCCTTCCGACCGAAACAAGGAGTTTTCGAAAGCACAGACAAGTTTGGAGTTACCTCACGCGCGCTTGGAAAGTTAGCTGTGGCGTGTTCAAAGTGAAAATTTACACGGAAACAGTCGCGTGTGCGCCCGTAGAGTGCGGGTGCGCTCAGGCTGGTCCCATTTCCGCCCGCTAACCCGACGAGTCCCATCTACGACGTCCTTCCATCCAAACATGTCGCTAAGATATGTCAAAGCATTAAAACAACCTCTAAAAGTTTTTCAAAGCCACTCAAATGCTCAACCAAATCGTCATCAAGTCTCCAAGTACCTTCAAAGTGCCTCGATATTTTCGAATTTCTAAAGCCAGCGTTAAGTGCTATGTTTTCAAAGAGTCTCGAATGTAGGTGAAAAAGGGGAAAGTTTTCATAGAATTTTCAAAATTATTCATTGGGAATATTGAAAACAACTTTATCTATTCAGAAATAAAAGAGGTTTATTCAATTTCAAAGGAACTCTAGGCTACCCTCAAAAGACAAAGTGGACAACCATGAACTCTATAAACTATACGTGATGTATATCCATGTTTGGAGGTTTTGAATTTTGTTTTTAAAAATTCAAGAGTGTTGTGTAGTCTCAGATTGCTCATTGTAAGCATAGAAAACTTGGGTTCTTATTAATGTTTAAGAACCTATACATTTCCTCTTAAAAACCATGTATCAACATACAACCCCAGGTCCAAATATACACAAGAGCAAAGGTTTGAAAGTGAGTAAAACCTGCCTAGATAAAATGAAGCCAACCTCTCACAACATTGTAGTGAAGAAAGCAATACTTGGATAAGTTTTAAAGATCAAGATTTGGCTGGTTTGTTAAATATAGAGATGAACAAGAAGATGTATGCTCTATATTTGAGCTAAAAGGTCACAATTAAACTTCCCCAAAGAAATGATAAGAGATGAAAGGCATTGTGTTTTAAGTAGAAACTCAAGATTACATGCACTAAAGAAATGGCCCTATTTTCCAACTACAAAGAATCTCATCCATTTCCCTGGTCATTTTTCAAAGTTCTTGTGATGTTATTAATCAATACTCATTTTTCGACCATATAAAAATATCTTAATATAAGCTTAAAACATTTAGAGGTATTGAGCAAAAAAATTGTGGGTGAGGGATTGGTGAATATAGGAAGCATTCGATTAGAGAGATGCCTTCTGCTTCATTTACTTCAGATTGTCTCTCCAAAACACTGTAAAACCTAGGACCCTACCACAAACATAGAAAACCATTTCATCCAAAATATCCATGTTTTTGCTCTGAGCATTTGAGGGTACATGAGAAAGGGGCAACCATGAGATGGCAGCGCATTAAGAACTTAAAACTGCAGGATGAGGGTAAGTCTGTTTAAACCAAGCAATGCACAACATGTTACACCACCACGTAAACCTCACCATGATACCCTCCCAAGAAGAAAGGGGCAAAGGGACCAAAATAAAAGGCAACCCTCAAGCAAGCACTGATGAGGGAAAACAACAAAAAACATGGACTGCGAAGGGCATTCCTCTGTGGCAAAGATGTGTTAGCTAATTTTTAGCAGGGCAAGGGGCCATGACTTCTTCACCAAAGTTTTCTCTCAGAATACCAAACAACAAAGAGAAAACCAAGAAAAGCCTTAAGGAAGCTAGAAGGGAAGCGCCCAACATGGAAAGTGATAAAATGACACATCAGGACTTTCCCTCATATTTTGGCTGTCATAACATGTTTCTAAGAACCTCGAGGTCATACTCACCAATTTTGGGGTACATTTTTAGGACATATTTTTTGGATTTTTGCATTGAGTTTTGACAAAACTATGAAATTCACCATTTCATTTTGGGAATTTTCTGCTGAGGAGAATGGTATCAATGCCAATTTCAGAGTACACACTGAATAATTTTCTAGCATGATTACTGAGATCATTTTCCCTAAATACAAAATGTTTGTTGGGTATTTCATTCCTTCATCTATCAAAGCATCACTTTTTAGTTTGCCATTGTGTTCGTTTTGAGGAATTTTAATCATATTGGTAAATTTTAGTTGTTCCGTAAAGTAGACACTTGAGATTTCCAACGAGTTATCATCGTTAGAGCCCCTGTATTTCGACACTGCTAGTCGTACAATGTTGGCTGCAAGTTAGGGGATCTTTTGCTGATATAAAATCTTTTGAATATTCTTTCAGAAATTTGGAACCTTTTAAAACTAGACATTTTCTCATGTGCGTTTAGCTATTTTTGCACATGGTAGGAATTCAGGAAAAGCCAATTTAATTCCCTTTTTTATGATTTTTAGATATTTTATCGTATACTTCAGTTCTCATTTTTGTGTGCTCAAGGACAAGTTTAGATATTTTGATTAGCTAATAGGATGGCAAGTTGAACCATGAGGTTTCACCTCTTGGCCTATATATTCCAAAGGCTTCTTACTGGTGTGAAAGAGGTCGAATTTCGATGATAGAAGCAATATATGGTCATGGGTATGTTTGGAAGAAATATCATTGAACTTGTTGACTGTCTCTTTGATGTTCTTGGATGATGAATGTAGAGGATTGCTGTTGGATTCCATGACTCTGGTAGAATGGCAGGTTGTCTTTCTTTATTTGTTTTTTCTCTATTCATCTATGAATACAATTTTCTTGTCATATAGATCATTAGGGAAAAATTTGAGATATGCCCATGGAGGCACCTCAACTCGTTTCTTCTACCTTTTCAAGTCCCTCTTTCCTAAGTAACATTAAAGAATTCTTAACTACTTACCATAATGAGATTGTTGCTTGCTTCATTCATGGTCTTTACATGCTAAGTATGATTTATGGTATGTTCATAACCAGTGTTGTTATGAGCTCCATCCATGTGAAATTTCTCTTCGATTGATTTATCATTTCCATTGTTGAACTAAGGAGGCTCTAGTTCCAATCTAGCCCTTTGTCTAAAGTTAATCTAATCTTGTTTAAAGTGCTCAATAACTTAAATACTAAGTTTAGCACTCCAAGATAGTGTTTTTCCAAGTCTGTTTTATCTTTCTTTTTAACCGTTTTCCCTAAACGATAGCCATTTCCAAAGTTAGATAGTTTATACTCCTCATGCATGGCTTGAATGTTTATTTATGTATTTGATTAGCTTATAGTTTTATTTGTATGATTAATGGTTTTCCATACCATGTTTATGAATCGCTATTAAACTAGTTATGCTTTGAAAATCTTTTTAAGTTCCATAAAACTTGATGTCCGTTTTGTTCCATTTTCCCCAAAGATCCTTTTCTCAACCTCAAATCAAATCGCCCTTTCAACAATGTTTCTCGTATCACCGTCTGATAGCTTTCTTGACCTTTTTCACCCCATGCCACTTTGTTTCTGATCCGACATATTTTTACGCATTCTGATATCCTTGATCATTTCATCCCTCACAACCTAAAACCAAAACTAAAAAAACCTACTTCATAACTATACTTTCCAGCAAGAATAGAATACTCAAACACATAGATATCCCTTTACACATATAGAGAGAGCCCTCTCGATCTAGAAAGGCTGTGGTCCTTGGGCTCCAAGGCTTGGTTTGATGTTGCCACACTTTATTTGGCTTTCAATCAGCTCAAATTCATGGACCTTACAACACCATTCCCTCCCTAAAACAAAATGTGTCAGACCAGGCCAAGCGACGGCATCCTCCCATAGTGAATGACCCACCCCACTTAACGAAATAAGGTAGAAAATGACAAACGGCCACATGAATGAGCGTAAGGCACTTGGGCAATCACAACTAGCAAAATTGATACTGCCCGCTCTCAAATGTAGAACTGCCTGGACCCCAATGATGAATGCATTTGTGGCTCTCAACGGTGATGACATGGTGCAACCTAAATAACGAAGGCACAAGGGAGCAAACATAAAATGGTTCTCATGAACATGAATAAGGAACTGGGTAGTCATAACTTAGAAAATTTGATATACGCGCTCAAACCAAATGAATCGACCCCAACGTGTTTCATCTGCACCCCACATGACGTACCCGACCAAACGTGTTTCCTTTAAACCTCACATGACCCAATCCGACTGTAGCTTCTCAAAAGCCTGCTACATGACTAGACCCCAGCCATTTTCTTCCATGCGGCTCTCACATTATATGTCTCGGGCAACATAAGCTCTTCAAGTGTCTGAAATGACCACCCCAAACTTCCCCAACACGTCTCCTTCCACGCCCGCCACGACCTCGACCCGACCCGAACGAAGGCACAATGGAGAAAATGGACAAAGGGTCACACGACCATGCACAAGGCACATGAGCAAACAACTTAAAAAATTTTTATATGACATCCCTCACATGCATACACGCACCCGACCTCAACGCATTTCTTGGGCACTCCCGATACATTGTTTTAATCAAATTAGCTTCGAATGAAGGAACAAGGGAGAAAATATTACAAATAGGCCACATGAACATGCACAAGTCATACGAGCAATACAACTTAGAATTTCTTATACAATCCTCCTCCACACATAATCAACTAAAATGCATTTCTTGTTGTCTTCACACGCACTGCATCCATCTGCCCAGTCTGCATGATTTCTTGATGCTCCTCATAGTACGTACCCAACTCGCCCGAAAGAAGGAAGAATGGAGAAAACAAACAGATATCATAAAACGTGCACACTACAAAGTGTATGTACAGGCAATGAATTAGCACTTTTATATGGGTCCTCCTCCTTCACACTGCTCGAACCGACTCGGCCTAAACATGTTTCCTCAGGGTGCCTCACACAAGCAGCCAGACCCGACTCGTCTGAACAGTGCACAAGGGAGAAAATATGAAAAGGGTCACACGAACATGCACAAGGCAGCCATGTGACCCAAACTTAATTCTTATGTCTCCACCCTCACACGACTCCCACCCAACTCCCACCCAAACATGTTTTTGCAAGCACCTCACATGACCTAACCTGACCCGACCCAACCCTAACTTGACCCACCCGAACGGTTTCCTTGGACAATCCTCACATGGAAGACACAACCCGACCCAACCTTCCGATGTTTCCATGGCTGCCTCCCGCCGATGACACACCTATCCCGACCCGCTGAACCGTGTTTCCTTGTGCCCCACACAACATGACCCGACCCTACCCCGTCAGTGTGGTAAATCCTCCGTGGACAAGAGCGTGAAATCCACTAGCCCTAGAGCTGTCTAGCAAAATCGAAACCTTCACAAAGCTATTGGTTCCTGGTTACAAAGAGAATCACTACAAGATAGCTTACCATGATTCCTTCTTGTTGTCATTTAAATGGGAGTGCATGCCTCCATTCCTAGCCGGATAGGTCAATGCACCGTGTTTGTTGGCATCTAGACACTCGTACACATGTAAAGAAGAGAGACAAATATGCAACCTAATATTTGCCACTCCTGAGGTCCATTTCCATCGGCCGTAGAGGTGAAACGAATTGAAATGATTATATCACAGCCAAACACACCATGGAACCAATGGGGAGCCAAAGAGCTAAGATACTGCATTGATTACAACCGTGGCCATGACATCGTGATCTTCCTCTTTGATAAAATTCCACACACGTGTCTACAAAGCCTGGCCATGGATTTGACAAATCTCTCTCTCTGAAGGTGGTTCTCCTTAGCTCTACTCTCGTATCATTACTTAGCTATAATTTCCTTCCCAAAATTTTCACTGGCTAGTAAACTAGAGTATGTGCTTTTATGAGGGAGACAGCTGTGTGAGCAAGAAAGTCCCCCCCATAATCAGGGGAGAGTCCTACTTAGAAGGTCCCATGAAAGGTGGAAAGCCACTTCCTACCTCATGTGAGATCTCGAGGCAAAAAACCCAACTCATTTTGATGATCTGTTTGAAGGAAAACAGAACTGAACTTCCACCTTCTATTGTTAAAAACATTCCTTGGTCATTCTTTTTTGTGGGTACAACATAGGACAAGAGTGCTGCTGAAAATGCCTTCATCTCCATGTTATTTTCCCCTATCATGATGGGATTAATCCAGCTAAAACCACGCCAATGCCAAAACATGGTTTTGGTGACGTAGAAATGCTTATTCAGCATAATCCTTTCCTATGAAAAAGGATGCCATCAAGGTGTTACCGTGGAATTTTATTGTTCACGGTCATGGGAATAGTCCTCCAGCCCATACCAGATGAGGGATTGCAGGGACGGCTATAAAATGATGTGTACTGGGAGGCCCCCAAAGCATGAGGTCCGAGAGATAGGGAGGGGTGAAATGCTTGGTGAGAACGGGCTCAAACTAAAAACACTATCATTGGAAGAATCTACGAATACAAAATATAACTAATATCTCTTATACATGATATTACGGTGGTATGAAGGAGCCATCCATAATGAGTAAAAAAATTGGGATCCAAGGTATGGAAGCAACCATCCAAGAATATGATCAACAGTAGACTCCAGCAAAGGCAGAAATATCCAATCAAATGAGTCATGTAATAAATCATAATAATCCACAAAGAACCCGGTACTGGATATTTATTAATAAAATATAGGAAGTCCCAAACTCCATCCCCAACCAAAAAAGTACAAGTATGAGCATGCGATGTGAGCTATAATAACATGCAAGAACATCATTTTATTAATAGCCAATAATTAAAGCGTTTAACATATGTGAGAGGAACCACCAAAAATGATGATGGATCCCAAGGTAAAAAAGGTACAATACACAGAAACGTGGAAAACAACATAGGAGCTAGTGTCGAAACACCTGCTTAATCATCTCGATTAAGGCCAATAATGAAAACTCAGGTCGAATGCGAAGAACCCGCCACGTAGGCATGCAGCTCTAAGGCAGCATCCCGAAGGGAGTCTCTAAACCAACTTCTCGAGAATGAGTCAAGTTTTATAGGAAGTGACCCTGATCGAAGGTGGGACATAATGTCTCCCACATCATCATTAAGGAGATATAAGGAACATGATGTTTGTAACCAAGACCAAAATGAGAATCAGAAAAGAGTGGTGAAAACTGAGATAACTTTCTCAACATATCTACGGCATTACAAACCTGACTTCACAGCATCTGACATTCAGCGATGGTTCAGCATGCTGGCAAAGAGTGATGAGCGGTCAAAGATATTACCCAAAACCGATGAAGGCGGTGTAGATAATGAGATGAGATGTCCCTAACCCGACACGAATAAAAGAATCGCTGTGCGTTCAAGAGTGACATACTGCCGACATGACTATATGTGGTTCCATTTTCCACCATTTCTAGTGAGTACCTCAAATGGTCTTCATTAGAAAAGAAAGCTTGAAGGGATAGCAAGTGCTTGTGATATAATTTTATCCTTCCAACAACCAACCTAGTACATTTAACGAGCCTTAGGAAGGAGGAACTCATAACGTCATTACGATGGAGTCCATGTCACTGCCTTTAATGAGTCCGAGAAAGGAAGAACTCAACGCTTTTTCAGTTAGAGAGTTTGAAAATATAGGCTTGTTGAAAACAACCCTAGAAGTCCCTTTTTGTGAATAGTCTCTCACATCCGAAAAGGTATTAGAAAATTGTCACGAGAGAACCTCCTAGTTGTGATAGGCTAGGTATTCCTTTTTCGTAAATAATCATTGGTAGATGTCAAGCCACATCCACTTAACGAGTTCAAACAACAAGCATCTGACAATATTTTCATTTTAGAGAGTCGAAAAGAGCTGAAATATGAAACTAAAAGGAAGAATTTTCGTGTTTTTACCGAGTCCAAAAAGTATAAATACAACTCGTGTCTTGGCTCCTAATCAGAAACTTGTCGCACAAAAAGTGAGGTAAAACCCATTTTTCACAAAATATAATAAAATATCGAAAACATATCTAAAAACCTAATTTCTAGTCTCTTAGAAAAGTTATAAATATCACCATATATAAAGGCACCATCAAATTTTTTCACCTTTTGCACTTTTTTTGAAGAGCGATAGTGAGCCATTTCCTTCAGATATCTTCTAGCCTCATGACTGAACAATCCTAAAGGACTAATCTAACTGCCTTCTTCTCAAAAGTGCTGAAGATCTCTGGCTCATTAGCCATCTTTAAAGCACAAATTATTATATTTAATCATGGTTTGAGGTCTAGAGGCAGATTTCTAAACAGCAGCTTATGCAGCCTGGCAGAGAGATGTACTTAAAAGTACCTAAACCCGCACCAATCTTCTCTATTTACACAGAGTATCATATTTATTTAAAAGTGCTAAAACTGAGGCCAGATAACAATGCCAACGTTACACACAAATTTTAAATGTTTTTAAAAAACTCTCAAAATTGAACCAATGAAAGTGATTTTGAAACACTTGAAAGAGTGACTTTAAACACTCCTATGTTTGATTTGATGTGTGCACAAAGAAAATGGTAATTGAATGGAAGGGATGAATGTTTGATGAAGAATGAATTGGAAATGGGAAATGAGACCGTATGAATTCTCTTCAAAAATTGTTATTAAAGAACTCTTCCCCGATGCCATGTTCTTGTACTTACCAACCAATGAATATCTGAATAGCACGGTGATGATGATGATGAGAAGTTCAACTTTGAGATCAGTAATTGTCATATCGCACGTGTACTTCATCACTGGGGACTACCACGTGAGGTCTGTCCCCATCCTAACAAAAATGCACTGTCATGCTAAAAACATGATTAACAAAACATGGATGGTGTCGAGGGGCACACAAAGGGATAGGTAGCGTAAAGGTAAACATTCAAACTATCCCTAATCTAGCACTAAGAGTAGTGCTACATACCATTATGTGCTGTGAGGTCACAGCACCGCACGAGGCTACTTTCTGTGCTTCCACTGTAGTATTCCCAAATTGCTAACATAAATTATTACATCTGTATTAAAAATCATTAAAGGTAACAAATAATTTATGTGTGCCTAAGAAACTCTACTTCTTACTTCTCTTCGTTGTTCCGTTGCCTGGCCGTTGTTTTGGGGTTTGTTGTTTCGATTTCATATGTTCTACTCTAACTAGAAAGATTGAGATTAAGTCAACTCAAAAGGAAGGAAAAGGAAATGTTGTCAAATGAATTAAAATGCTGCCTGATTGCAAATTCTGCTCCTAACCAAGAAATGATGAAAACATAGAGTCCTAATCCATGGATACAATCCTAAAATGAAACATCTATGAAATGAAAAGTAACTAAAATGACTGCCAGAAATCAGTCCGTCGATTCATCAGTTAGAGATTTGTTAAAATAAGCTTCTGCAGAAGATTACCTTTAATGCAAATTAGTGATCACTCTAAATGAAGAAAATACATGAAATTAAACAAATAAATAACTTAAAGACATGGAATTTATTCATTTGATAGAATTTTTTTGGAAGAGCTTGAGAAAATATTACTATAATGTAGCAAGGATCTCCACAAAACTACTGAAACAACTTATAACATTAAGAACCAATCTCATTCAAGAACAGAGGCTTATTGGAAGAGCGAGAAATACATAAATCATAATGTGATAAGATCCCTAATGAAATAAACATCCATAATCAGCACATAACTAGTCCCATTCGTGAATTAGAGGTTTATCGGAAAAGCTTTTAGAAGAAACTAACTACGTAGAGGAAACATGAATTGATTCATACCAGATAGAACAAAATATTTTTATACGTAGATTGATAGTAGGGTTTTATCATTATTTACCTTACTAGAAAGGATGAAACCAGAGAAGTCAGCCCTCCCACCATCCCAAGGAAATATAGTCAAACACTAACAGATTCTGACAAAATGAGGATCTTCTTTAATCCAAATAACAAAACGAAATACAATAACTCAAAATATCACAATTGAATCCCTTTCATTGACAGATGTACGTATTTATGAAAGAGACTAATCGTAATATCACAGAGGATCCTTTATCTCTAAAATGACAAGAAAAAATAATGCTAAAATCATGATTTTAGAAAGCAATCTACAAGGAAATATGACAAAACAGAATCGGGAAACAACTTATCTAGAAAACATGTAAAACTCTCCAACAGTATGTCTTCCTACCAATTTGGTAATCTCTTCTTTATCTTCAATTGTAATCAAAATGTCCAATCATAACTTCTTTATTGAAAAAAATCAAAAAATATACATCCCATTCATCTTATGCTTTCTGTTACAAAACACTATCTATCTTTCTCCTTCTCCTATTTTTCACTATTTTTTCACTACCCATGATAGGACAGCTTTCCTTTTATACAAAATATGAGGAGTCATCTCTATTAATGGGATTCATGAATTCTCCCTCCATCTTCTAGAGTTACAATCTGCAAATAGGAAATGATAAGACACATGTCTTTCTAGAGTTTCTCAACACAAATCCAAGAAATGAGACAAGATATCCCTTAGAGTTTCAATACAACAAGGAAATGAGACACATATCCTCATGATCCCATGATCTTCTCCAACACCACTTATCCTATATGTTATACATATGGTTCTAGAAGCTCCCTTGATTCATTATAAATGCCAACACCCTAACCCACTTTTTAGGTATAAGCATATGCACATTATTTTCTAATTTTTAACCACAAATACACTTAAAAAGGCTAAGAATTAATAAAGTTTTGAAAAACATAAATGTGGCCCAACGATAACAAGTGTAGAAGGAATGAAGACATAGTAGTGGGAAAAATGGAGGTATATAAAGGACATAATAGTGAAAGTAAGAAAATGAATGACATTTTCAAGACCCAACAAATGCATGCTGAGACAATCCTCCTCCCATTCAAAATATGAACCCAACATTGATCATCATTGCATTCTCATGACTATGAAAACTGTATCAAACGACAACTCATAAAATGAAAATAGACCAAAGTGAAACAATTTGGATATGGATTGATTTCTTGTCATTCTCTTCCCGGAACGACTCACTATCTTTTAGTGTCAAACAGAGTCCCGCATCCATTCTTTTGAGAGAGCCACAAAAAGAGATGCCCAATGGGCAACATGGATGCCTAGTGGCGGGGCACAGCAGATGTCATGGCGTCCTCAAGGCCTGTGTAGTTCTTGGATGGCTCCACCATGCTGATCCTCGTAGAGACCGCCCTGCGCGCATAGATCTTGCATCGGAGACCCAGATACCTTCCGCTCCTAATGAGAGGACTGAACAAGGAGTCATAAGAATTTTAATTTTATGTGTATTTTACGATTTTTTGTATACATGCATGTTCTAACAAAGGATCCCCATATGTATGCGATGTTGTCCCAAAGAGTCCACCAAGAACACACCAATTTTGTGTGAGTGAGGGAGGACCCTCGCTTATGATCCTCAAGGTGAGGGGGGTGACAGCACTGAAGCCATTAACCTAGAGGGGATCACTGCAGAAGTTCCGCATTATGCCTCATTTGAAGTAAGATGTTCTCTTAGTTTATACATATGCACACTGGCAAATTAAATCGACTCCATCTTTACTGACCGTTATGTTTTTAAATAGGTTAAATTATTAAATTATAAATAATATAAATCACCTAGGCTTTCTATTTACATATTTTGAGACATATATTGTTCCTGATGTAACTAAAACAAGCATGTATTTTGTTTTATATATGCACATACAAACACTCGACATATATATATACACTTATTCTACATGGATATTTCTTACATATGATGGATGTTTACAAATTGCGTAAATCACTCATCCACTACCACACGTATCCTTAGTATTCTTTTGCCATATATTCTCATATGTGATGTAATGTACTTCTTTAGTGAAACTAGAATACGTATATAGTCTAAATGTATAAAGCCAAACTAAAAGAACAACACCATTGAGCTATAAAACCACTAACTGTGAGTAAAAATGTATAAGTAACGTGCAATGCTAAGGTTGGGTACTGTACTGCTACAGACAATTCAAAAACCAACACATCATATCTGGACATTATTTATGTAGGCCTAGACAAACACCTCCTCAGAATTAAATCCAACCTACCGTAATACCCATAAATTACCTAAAGCCGTCAAGACAAGCTGTATCGTTGAGGCACCATCTTGAAAACCAAATAGGTACATAATGAGATCCTATCAACAGGTGGAAGACCCATTAAGTAGAAAACTAAATCACACTACACCACACATGCACAACCGATAGAATCACCTATGTGTCATACATATCTACCTAAGAATGATTCAAACAATATTTTCAAAAGAAACCCATTCTGTGCCAAAGGAATACCTTCATATCCATCGCCTATGTTTTTCCCATTTTTCACATATGTTTAACTACATAGGGCCCATGCCACATAGGTTGGAATTTTCCCGCCCCAAGATTTCGTGGGCTGACTATCATACAAGAGGATGAGGTCTCCTTCATAGTTATACTGAGAAACCGTTTAATCGAAATGAGACTTAACCCTATTATTTTGTGCCCCAATAACCAAAGGCCCAAGTAGCAAGTTTCATCCAATCTCTCAAGATATAAGAGACATTCTTCCTCTTGTAGTGTCGCAATTCCAATAACCACTTTAGTGATGGGATTCACATTCAACTTAAGAGAGATCTGCATCATGTCCTAAACTAGAATGGTGTGAATCCGCCGACTCTTCACTTCCATGGTTCTGTATGCAGCCCAAAGAGATGAAAACAATTCGAGAATATTTTCAACTTGATTTGTGTATAAAATTTTTCGTTGAAGCATCAAGGACAAGTACCTTTGTTCACAAATTAACTGCCATTTCATCGAGGATAATATGGTGCTGAGTTGTCGTGATGCAAGCCTAACCTAGATTGGTTATGTATGAATCCTTTCAATGTTTACAAAAAATGATCACCCTGCCTACAATATAACTAATAGCCCTAAAATCAAAGTACTACCACACCTTCAAAGATGATCAAGTAGCTAGTCGATCAGAGAAGAACCGCAAAAACCGCATCTATGCATAGAAAGACATTACAAAGAAAAAGAAGGGTTTGTCTATTGATCCATAGACACATTTGCATGAACAATTTTCTGGTTAATTTTCAGGTCAAGGAACCTGAGAAAGCTAAAATAAGGCGTATCCAATTCTCTCAATGGGATGGGTTCTTTGAAGTCCTCAAAGACTTCGTATCTAGAATCTCTTGTTGGTGTAGAACCCCATAAATGATAGAATTAAAAAGGGAGTCTACACAACAAAGAAATGCAGAAAAATGACTAAGTGTATAGATCCAAGAGTGATCTAATAGGGCAACAAAAGGTGAAGAATGGTAGGAAAAATCTCCTATTTGTAACAAAATATTGGTCATTCTAGACTCCTGTGCATGATTAAAAATAACGTTAACCAAATCTAGATCCACTTTCATGTAGAAATATTTATCATATTCTATTGAGGGAAGCATTTGACTAAATAAAATCCCTTTATTTGTTAATAATAAATAAATAAATGATTTATTTATCTTTTAAGGAAGTGGTTGAAGGATAATTAAATAAATAAATTAGAATTATTTAAATATTCTTGTAAGTGATTTGGTCATATTTAACAAGGAATATTGTAACTAAATAAGATTTAAATAATTATTCTAGAAAATAATAAGATAAATAAAGGTTTATCTAATTAATTTCTTTGTTTTGGGTTAAAATATGACTAGGAATACAATTAATTATATTTAATTAATTATTCATTGTATTTAGTGTGAAAATCAAATGCAATTAGGCTCCATGCATATCTCTTTGGGGTTTCCTCATTAGGACCATAAAAACAACCTAATAAATGTTGTTTATTAAGTTATTTTTATTAGTGAAAGAAATTTTTACGTAGGGTAAAATTGGTCTTACATGGCGTACTTGGGTCCATCTAATGATAATAGTTAGATGACCAAAAAATGGTGTACGTATCGTCCCCTCAGCAGCGAGTGCCAGGGAGCAACCGAGGACCGGCACTTAGTAAGAACTCAATCACCGACATCAAGAGGGAAGCCGAGAGAGAAAATGTAAAGTAGACGAGTGTGTCAAGAACTAGACTCAGAGTGAAGGAGAATGTAGCACCTTGTACAATAAGTCTCTTTTTATGAGAGGAATTATGTAGTTAAAGGTATGGAGAGGCATACCTATGCCCGCCGAGACAAAGGCTAAAGAATAGTGTGTCCAAGAAACAAGGGACCGAACCATAGCAAAACCGGTGCATAACACAGAGCGCATAATAATACAATGAGGAATCCCACATACATGTTGTTCCCGGATAAGAGCCGTGACGTATACACAATATCTCGAGCAATGAGAGGATTGCCATCATTAATCCCGGTATAAAACGGTGCTCCCTATACATCCCGGGGAAGGGCTCACAAAATATGACTGATACATGCAAATCAAAGAGACACAGGAAAGTCAAGGCCGACATCATCAAATATATGGAGTCGCATCGAAGGCTATACTAAGAGGTCATCCTGCAGCGTGGGGGCTACCTACAGTCACCCTCATGGATACCTGCAATGAACCGCCACCACACACTCGGGAATGATCAAAGGCAACACGCATCACCGAACCATCAAGCATACGTATCCCGATCGTGGCCGAAAGGAGCCGGGCGGAGAACAATCAAGTCAAAGGAAATGAGAGAGATCCTCGTCCTCGATTCGGAAAACGGCGAACACAGTGAAGTCAGAACCAAGGCAGCACCGCCTTCTAGACTCGCTTTCCGGAAAATGGAAGGAGCCACGTTGATAGACAGAGCCCCAGTGCAGAGAAGAGGCAATGGAAAATGTCCCCAACTAAGGCACGAGAGAAAATAGTAGAGCGACTGGGACATACTAATACCAATGATGATGGCGAATGGGAGGGGACCGAGCAAATGAATTTGATCTACTTCCTTTGCTAGAGCATAAAGGGCATGAATGACATGGCAGCTGATCAGCGAAATGATCAGCATGATAGAGCAGTGGGACCGGGCGCTGTTGGGGCGGCGACACAAGAGAGACCAAGCAACGAAGGAGGAGGACGGCAGCAAAGAAATGCTGAATCCTGGATAGGTCCCATGAATGTGATGATGAATCCACTGATGTTCTAAACTAGGGGCGACTCAGAGCATGCTTTCCACACATATAGAAATCAAAGGGGACCATAAAAACATGAGTACAAGAGATTTACAAACCACTTTGCAAAATCCCAACACGAAGAAAGACAATTTTATAGCAGGCAAAGTGGTGGCCTCAAGTGTTGCTAGGCTTAAAATGAATGTGACTTGTATTTGAGGAGTGTTGATCCATCCAGGACAAATGTGTCCTGGTGAAGTATCAAATCACAAAATACTACCGTATACCCATTTGAGGTTCTATGAGAGCTTTCCAATGGGAAAGTACTTGCTTCACAACCTGGCTATAGTATGGTCGCAGAAAGGAAGAAGAAACAAGGGCTCCCTTAATAAGGCACGTCCTCCTCCACCCACTCATTTCAGTGTTGTTGTGGGTGAATGTGTAGAGAGGAGAGAAGGCCCTAAATCTTCTAGCCGAGCGGAAAGGTAATGCACCACCCATGTCTGAGATCCTCAGTCACAGGGGCAAGAGGCCTAACCTTACTCTTTCATTTTCGATGGACTGAAGTTCAGTTTAGGGCCCAAAATTCAAAGAATACACTTCCTTCATCTCTATTTGCCGGTCGCACTTTTTAAATAAAAGTGCTACCTGGAAGGTGTTTGAGGGAAAAAAACCGCGATTTGTCCTACAGTCCCATGTAAAGTGTGACCCGGGGAGATGAGGGGTTTGCAGCCAAGCTCATGGCCGAGAAGGCTTTTGTGGTCGTTATGGTATCCTCATCTCAGCCCACAAAGATGATGATGTTTTTGTGCGTATATGGCAGACATATGGGTTAACTAGAGAGAGAGAGACCCGGGTACACACGGGCAACAGATTCAGGGGCATTCAAAGGTCCCCAGGCCCAGTGTTGGCTGGTGGGGTTTGGGGTTCTGCAGTTTTTGGAGAACCCTGCAGATAAGAGCTGGAGAGCTCATGCTGCAGTCCTTCCTGACATCACCAATGTGGATCCGCAGCATGAGGTCTTTGTAGTGGCAGGCACAAAGATCGAAATGATAGTCCCAAAGATGCAGAGCTTCAGATGGTCTCCGCCACTAGGGATGGCACAGGCGGGGAACACTGTTCCCAAGATACGTGGGGCATAATATCATGGAGTTTGTGGAGCGACATCGTCGACCTGCCTCCAAGTCAAGGGGACTCGGACACCGACTGCGTGACAGAGAAGAGTGACAGAGACCCGCAGTAGTGGGCGCAGCCGCGTGCCGCGCATCCTGGCAATTCAGCGCTTTCCACCACATCACCGGGGGGCAGAGTGATGATTGTGTGAGTGTTGAGGTGCAACCTACTATGGGTGGGGCCCAAATGATGCTGGTGTCGCTAAAATGACAAGCATACTTCTACACAAAGAAGAACATTGCTCGGGGAGGATCCTTATTGTGCGCCTTCTTTTTGAGAAGATCTCGAACGCCACTGTCTCCTCGTATATGATCCTCCGGATGGGGGCTTCGAGAGAGCCTGTGATGCGCCGGGTAGCAGCGGCCACGGCGCAGGAGGAGGAGGGGCGGGCTTAATTTGGCGTTTTGACCGAGTTCTCCTCCATCGGGACAAGAATGCTGGCAGACCACAGCCCACTATCCCCATAGTAAAAGAATGCAGCCATCAGGATCCTGGGACCGCCACTTCTCGCCCGGTCGAGTATGGTAAGGCCCTCCCATGTTTTTATCAAGACTACTATTCTCAGTATGGGCATGTTAAAGCATGAATGTGTATATGCACTGACCATGTACTGTATGCAGACAGACAGTCCGTAAAACCGGGTTGACAGAGGGGGCCTCAAAGAGCCTCTGAGCCGGGCAGGTCGAGGGCCGAGAGGCCGTGCATGGAGATGCGGCCGCCCCGGCGGGAGCACATCCGCCGTAGATACTTGTGAGGTTGCTGACCGAGTCTTCATAAGCGGCGGTGGCAAGACTTTGCATTTACTCGCATGGAAGAACAATATCAGTCTTCCATCTAATACAGGTGTCATGCAGAGCATGGCGATGGTCAGTCAAGGCATACGTGATTTATGGGTTGCCGCAGGCAGAGCCATTAGCTCGTGATCCACTAGATAGCATAAAATAAAAAAAGTGCCTCTCATAAAGTAAAGGTGTGGTGCCCCCAGCTTTGAGTTTTTCATGTAACATGCTATAAAATAAATGTATCGTAGCAGATGGACTCTAAACACATGTTTTGCATTACATATAATAATATGCATTGTTTTTAATTATTATGAATGTTATTGTCTTCAGAGCAGAAATGCTGTGATAATGCCAACATGCAGATGGTTTGCAATGCTATCTATAGTGATTCGGTTTCTATGTTAAGGGTTGAAAGTTATGGTTTCAAATTCAGCCCGCATCAAGAGTTTTTACCTGTAGTTCATTTCTGCCTAAAATGCATGATAGGTTAGAAAAATGACCACAAGTCCATCTATTTAGTTGCATGACAAGAAGTAGGAATCCAAATGAACATGGAGCAGAGGATGCGATGAAAGAGGGCATCTGCTTAAGAGAGACCACACTGTGATCATATTCGGCCTTCCGATTGTTGGTATGCACAATGCACTCGTTCGAGAGCCAGTGCCCAAGGCCTACAAGGGGGTGAAAATGGCCCAACTCCGCCGAGGCTAGATTCCTGGAGTAACGACGACCTGGTCCACCAGACCGATAAAGGGTGGGGACGGGGAGGTCCTATGGAATGGTATACAAGAACAAATGGGGAGGAGATGACAATGATGGCAGTGGTGAGTAAATGTATGACATCAAGTAAGTAAATCACAGAAAGAGATGTAAATGAGCGGGGTGATGGCTATGACTCATATGCCAACCAGAGGGTGGAAGGTATATAATGGCTATAGGAGGTAAGGGCGAGGACTGCTGCTGAGGTCAACAGAGATACAGGTGATGTTTATCCTCGTGCATGGGTAGAAACGAGGGGGTCAAGGGTGGTCGCCGGCGGGGGTCAAGCGAGGCAACAAGGGAGGATGCAAGGGGACTTGCCTAAAAGGTCGCACGAGGAGGATAGTGCAGCAGATTCAATGGCAGACTCGTCATCCAACATCACAGCAGGTCGTCGAAGGGAGCGGGGGATCTCGTCGGTTCGAAGACACCGCGTGAGTATGGAGAGGTAGACGACTTTGTCTAACCTCATACTCTCCGACTTAGCCTCCTCCCGAAAGAGGCGCCAGACGCCGTGAGGACAATGCGCAGGGTTCGTTTAAAGCGAATAGTTTCGTTCTTTGAAGGCCGACGAGGATGGAAGAGAAGGGCTCGAGACCGTAGACCCGAGAACGCGACTTAACCATGGTTGAATGTGGGGCAACTTCCGGACAGCATGGGTGGCGTGACCGACAACATCACACGCGCGCGAAGGCTTTGGCGTGAGGGAGGGGCCGGCCGGCTCAGGCTTTGTTCGGAGTGTCCCCCGCGCAGGCTTTCGCTCTCTCTTTCCCCGGAGCCGGCCACCATGTGGGTAGGGTCCCAGGGAGGCAGGGGCATGGGGTAGCAATGGAGGAAGCAAGGGCACCATGAATCAGTGTCAGCAAGATAGGGTTTGGGGTGACTAGAGGCAGTTACTGGAGGGTCAAGGTACCAACGGTATACCTGTGGTTAGGTTAGTGAGAGATATGTGTCATGAATGTGGACCGAATAGACTCCCAGAGGGGGAGTAGAAATCTGGGAGTCGCATCAAAATGGAGGCCAATGACTCAGTGAGGGACGGTTCGAGGTGGTTAAGGTTGGGGAACCGACTCAAAGGAGGAAGGGGTCTGTGGATACTGGCTGAGGAGAAGGCTAAGGAGGAGGTCCTGGCCGAAGCAGAGATGAAGGGCTAGAGCCAAGCCAAGCAGGCGACAGTCGAGTCCCCCATGGCTGCCCACCAGGCCTGGCTGGCCTGGGCGGTGCCGCCCGAGACGATTGCAGTGACTGCCACAAACATTCGATAAGCCGGGATCGAGATGAGGATAAAAGACCAGAAAGTTCCAAGTATGGAGTGAATTTTGTACGCTGTGGGAGACACTGTCATGAATCGTACGTTTGCTTTCACAATGGCGAAGAGATGGTCATCTTAGGGGAGGTCTGAGACTTGGCTCATGATAAGTCAACTCAGCCTGAGCCAGCAATTATTTACTGGGAGGAAAGACACTGGTGCGAAAAACTCTGGTAGGGACAGCAGACATGGCATAGGTGTAGCTTCTCGCCTCTCCACAGAATTTTGTAATCTAGAGGGGCGTCGATGACTTCAACGTCAATGCAAACAATGTACCCGCAATGTTTGTTTATCACTCACTTTAAAAGGCCGATGGGTCGGGAGGCGTGTTCGTCCCATGCTCGCAAGGTGATCGTGGGAAGGGGCCAAGTCAAAGATATCTAAGTTGCTTTCTGTCCGTGTTTTATCACATGGTGTGGATGCCCCCTCATCAATTATACACCGAGAAATGTTGGCATTTCTTGATTTTGAATCATATTCAGAAATACATCCCACACAGAGGAGGATACCACTGAGCAATGCCGAAAACAATCATTTGGTCAACGCCAGACTTGCCAGCGCTCTACTAAGAGCAAGAGAGCTCTCTTTTTAAATGTGGGGCACGATCAGAGGGAGTTCCAGCGGGGAAATGGTAGCAGGAGATTGCGCCAAATCATCTACTATAAAGCATACGAATGAGCAGCCGACAAAAAGCAAGATTCTGCACGTGCTGGGTCCCTGTGGCACTGGTATGAACCCTCAACTTTGGGTTGAGGGATATAAGGGGCTACTGGATGTCGAAAGAGGCTCGTAGGAACCCAAGAAATGAGGCCAAGACCGAGTGGGAGGCTGGGGGTACTAGCGAGACCGAGTCTGAAATGTGAAGGTCACCTAGAGGGGAAGGATCAGAACATCATGAGGATCTGCACCCTGAGAACCGGTAAATGGAAGGTGGAGGACGACTCCGTCTGTCACAGGCAGTTGGCAGCCATGAATCCCAGGTTTAGGAAAGGATCAAAGAAACACAACCGGTTGGGCAGTGGCCGTTGAGCCCAAAATCAGGCTTTTCACCCTCATTTTACCTCATTTTCCCTTGTCCATCACATTCTGTGACCCAATTCTCTGACCAATGAATATAGTTAAAATTACTTCTAGAATTACATGATCCACTTAAGCTAAAGTTTGTGATTTTTTCTTTCCATCAGAAAGCATTTTTGACCTGAATCCACGTACACGCATTCAGAAAGGAATCGGCGTATTCTCAGCCGCTTCACGTTTGAGTAAGTCCTTGTGGCCTCTCAAGGAAAACCGCATATGGGCATAATCCACGTCATGTCAGCGCGTCTGCATTCATCATGTGATGTAGTAAAACTAATCTAGTACGTTTTTGGAACGTGGGAACACATTTAGAAGTTTCTTACTTCTATTAGGATCGTCTCCCGCCTAGATGTCTTTTCCTCTCAATGCAGCCTACTTCAAGAGTCCTAGTCGTGATTCGATAAGGAAAGATGTGTTCCCGAATTGTTTCAAGTCTTGTTATGTGCATTTTCTTTATGTGTCACCTTAAAACTGAGAGCTATGTTATATTTGATGTTAGATTTTATGCTAGATTTTGTTTAGACTTCTGGTATACATTCAAGACGCAAGGAAAATATGTTCAAGTTCTTTCATCTTTAATGAAGCAAATATGGTTGCGTGTGTATAAGCGTTGATTTAATTTGATTTGAATTGCTGTGGTGAGGCCCTCGCCTCTCAGACGGATTTATTCTTAAATTAGATAAGTCTTCTAGCCGCCTTTACGTTTTGAATTAATTAATAAAAGTTGTTTTAATTAGCTACCGTAGTTGTACTCATTCTAACTCTTCCACAAGAAGAAGCTCTCTTCAAAAGACTATAATGATGAATGAAATGAATATAGTATTGTAGGATTAGAAGTTTGAACTCATAGTTGTTTCTAATTAGCTATCGTAGTTGTATCATTCTACCTTTCCATACAAAAGCTCTTCCAACAGATTATAATGATGAATGGGAAATGGCTATAGTACTGTAGGACTTAGTTGTAGTTTTTGTTGTTCATCATCACAGTTACACTTGTTCCAATCACTCTTCCACAAGAAGAAACTCTTCCAAGAAATTCTTAAGAAGTTCAAGACATGACCGTGATAATGAATGATTTAGTTGTGTGTTTGTACTAAGTATAATCTCTGTTCTTGCCCTTAAACGCTTGCCCAAGACATCATAATGACGAGTAGGATATGGATATGATATCTTAGTTTTTCATTTGCTTTCAGTCCTTTATGTTTTCATTTGCACTCAATTACACAGTCAGAATTGTTCTAGCTCTTCCAAAAGAAGGAATTATTCCAAAATATCAATAATGATGGACAAACAGATTGTGTAATCTCATAGAATAATGCATGATAGCATAGTTAGGATGCTCCGGAGTTTCATTGCACTTAATTCATGATTCAGTTATTTTATTTTGGGTTTGATAATGACTTGTAGCTTAGCATTATTTTAGATTAGTGGCATCTTAAGTTCATTCTTAGATTAACTCATTGCACTTGCATTCCACATCCAGATTTTCATCCACTGCACATTAGATTAACTTCAGTTTTTAGGATTAACAAAACAGCCTTCATTATTCACAAACCTCTTCTTGTTCTAAAATCCATAATTGATCTATAACCATATGAACAGAAGACAACATCATTTTAAGGCCTGAAGTACCTCTGCAATTTCCTCATCATTTCATAAACAGAGCTCTCCCTCAAAAGACTACTTTGAAAAAGAAATCAATAACTCTTGAGTAAAGGTTTTGTGACATTCAATTAAATTGCATAATAGAACTAGGAACTAGTCCTAGAATAGAAGATCTTAGGATGGTATCAATGTTTTTCCTCCAAATCTGTTTCAAATCTCTAATTAAGGACAAAAATGTTGCATCATTGTAAGATTAGTTGTTTAACTGTTTAGTTAGAGGATTTGCATGCTTAGTGATCATCTCTCAAGTTTAGTTTGTGTTTTGAATCATTTGTTTGAAAGTCATTATCAAGCTTTGCTTTTATTTAGTCATAGTTTAGATTCAGCTTCAGTGTTTCCAATTGCATTTGCCATTTGTTATCCATCAATTAGGTTTAACTCTGTTTTTAATCATCAACTCATTTCCATCAACTTTCTAGGCATTTTATTATTTGTTTGAAAGTCATTATCAAGCTTTGCTTTTATTTAGTCATAGTTTAGATTCAGCTTCAGTGTTTCCAATTGCATTTGCCATTTGTTATCCATAAATTAGGTTTAACTCTATTTTTAATCATCAACTCATTTCCATCAACTTTCTAGGCATTTTCCTTGTGAACATAAAACCACCAAAAGACCAAAAACATCATAAATCACCACAAAAGACCAAAAACATCACAAAACACTACACACAATGCATTAGGAAACAAACACCTAGGTACATACAGTATACTTCACTTCAGCAGTTTACAAATCCTGGTTGACAATTAAATGAGCTCAGTTTAGGAGACTAGATTGAGACCAAACATTTTGGCGCCGTTGCCGGGGAAGTGAAAACTAGGTAACTTTTGTTTCTTAGCATCCAAAAACAATTTTATGCACAGGGAGAGAGATTCAAGGGGAAGATTTATAAGCAGCAGAGGCAGAAGTTTGATTTCTAGAACACCACTTGTTTCATCTAGATCCAGAGCTAGTACACCTTCAACTCAAACCCATATTCCATCCTCTTCTGATCCTGGACTTCTAGAAAATCTAAGGTCAACTATTCCATTAGAGAAACCTTCCACTTCATCCACTGAACCTGCCATAGAAGAAGATTTAAAAACTCCTGTTAGGAACACAAACCTTTCCACTTCCACAGGAGAGTCAACCATGGCAGAAGAAGGAGGGGGAGGAGTTTTTAATGGAGAACACACATTATTTGGAGGTGGAGGTAGAGGTAGAGGTAGAGGAGAAGGAGGAAGAGGAGAAGGAGGTAGAGGTGCAGATGGAGGAAGAGGTATAATAGGAAGCTCTTTTGGGTTCCCTATACTTGATGAAGAAACCAATACAACCATGAAAAACATTTCACCCTATGTCCTTCCAAACTTCTATGGACTTAAAACTGAAGATCCTAAAACTTTCTTATTCGAATTTGAAGTGCTGTGTAGGACTTATGACTACTTACAAGATGCTCAAAAACTGAAATTATTTCCTTCAACTTTGAAGGGAGCAGCATTGAAGTGGTTTATGAGTCTAATCAGTAGCTCTATTAGAACATGGGAAGACATGAAACAAGCATTTCTAGAGAGATACTTGGATTATTGTATGTCGGTTAATCATAAGGAAGAAGTGTTCAAGATGTTACAAAAAGAAGATGAAAATTTGGAAGATTTGTTGGAAAGATTTCATTACAACATCAAAAGGGCAAAAATGGAAAATCTAGATCAAGACACCTTAAAAGCTCTTTTGTTGAAAACAATTAGAGATGAATGGTTGGATATTCTTAACATGATGGGAAAAGGGGATATATCACAACTTACATTACCTGAAATATCGGAGTTATGTATTAACCTTTCAAGAGGGAAATCTAAAACTGTCAAAGGTCCAAGAGATTCCGCTCTTGCAAGGGCAAGTAAATCTGCTTTTGGGACAGTAAGTAGATCAAAAATTGGACACATGCTTGATGATTTTAAGTCTGACATCTTAGGGAGTCTTAGTGAACAAATAGACACCCTCAAGATACAAAACAAGCAAAAGGCTGAATCTGATGCCTTGGCAATCTTTTGTCCCAAATGTAGAAAGAAACATGCCTTAAGAGAGTGTCCTTTAGATGTAAAAGTTGTAGAGACCTGTGTCATTTGTTCTGAAAAACATGAGACCAAGAACTGTCCTTCTCTTCCTGGTCTCAAAGCTGTCTTTCAGGAGGAAACTCCTACAGACCTCACAGAATCTCTTAACTTTGTATCTAGAAGACCTTGGCAGGGACCTCATACACAAGGATTCCATGATCAAATGTATAATCAACCTCCACCTTGGAATTCTTGGCAGCAACCTTGGCCCCAATTTCAAAATCAATCTCAATCTTGGGCACAAGGATCACAAAGTCCCTATGGAAGATACTCTCCATACTATCAGTATCCACCATCCTATCCACCATATCCACATTTTTATCCTCAAAATCCTCAAAAAAATTTTCCTCAAAATCTTCAACAAAATCCTCAACAACATCATCAGAACCAACCACATCAAAATCAACCACTTCCATTACCATTCCCTCAAAAATCCAATCAATTTCCAGCTCAACCCATACCAAACCCCAATAATAAAAACCCTCAGAATACATACATGATAGAAGGCCAACAGTTTCCAACTTATTTAATTACTCCTCTAGACCTTAGTGATGTTCAACTTAGGTCTGGAAGGATACTTGAAAAGAGGAAACCTTCTGTGATCATACAAGAACAAGATAATTCAGAGGAAGACTCCCTACGGGTGAATAAAATTCTTGAGGAAGACACATCCTTTCAAGACCCACACATTGAAAAACTAAAACAAAAAGATTCAATAAATCCAACTCCTATATTAGAGCAACCATCTACATCTACTTCTATACCTCCCTTTTTGGAAAGATTACAAATTGATAGAGGTGTAGAAAAACAAATCATGGTGCCTAATTATGATTTCTTAGATGAATTGAGAAATGTTTGCATTAAAATTCCATTATTGCAAGCCATCAAGGAAATCCCAATTTTAGCCAAAACAATAAAGAAGTTGAGTATGAAGACAACAAGAAAAAGAATAAGAGAAACCAAGAAAATTCAACTGGTAGGACAAATAGCAGACATTATGATGGGCAAGATTGCTATTCCAAAGTATCTTGACCCAGGAAATCCAGTTGTCAAAATTCACATCAACGGAAATTGAAATTCAAAACACACTCATTGATTTAGGAGCAGCAATAAACATCATGAGTAGACAAATCATGGACAAACTGAAACTTCCTAATCTTCTCTTTACACCCACATTATTACAATTAGCAGATAGATCTGTGATCAGACCATATGGGGTAATAGAAGACATTCCAGTGTCCCTAGACTCTTGGGAGTACCCTGTGGATTTCATGATCCTAACACCCAAGAATAATCTAGGAGGCCATCCTGTTATACTAGGAAGACCTTGGTTGGCTACAGCTGATGCCTTTATTAGCTGTAGGTCCGGTGATATGTATATTTCTGATGGTAGTTAAACAAAGAAATTCACTTTATATCCTCCAGCTAGGACAATTACAGATCTAGATGACACTCAATGGATAGAGGATGAAGAATATTTACAACCACTCTTCAAAATTTCAGAAATTAGTGAAGATAATCAAATTCTGAATACTCTAGAAAACTTTGAATCTTCTCCAGAACACAAACATGAATCATTTCAGGAGGGATCCAATATTGAATTTTTGTCATCTAGGCAGATGTCTCTTCATTCTATGGACAAATTTGGCAGCTCTACAAGTGAAATTTTTTTAGGCAAAACTTTGAATATAAACAAGAACCTAGAAAAATCTCAACAAGAAGAGTTAATCAAAGTATTACAGAGACATTCTTCTGCATATGCATGGGAATACACTGACATGAAAGGGATAAGTCCCAAGACTTGTACTCATCACATCTATATAGAGGCAAATTGCAAACCAATCAGACAACCTCAAAGACTGATGAATCCAAATCTTAGGGAAATTGTCAAGGAAGAATTACAAAAATTGTTAAATGTTAACTTCATCTATCCTATTTCAGATAGTCAGTGGGTTTCCCCTTTAGTAATTGTACCTAAGAAAAATGGAAAATGGAGGGTGTGTGTTGACTACCGAGAACTGAATAAAGCTACTCTTAAAGACCATTTTCCCTTACCTTTCATACATCAAGTATTAGATACATTAGCAGGTAAAAAGTACTTTTCATTCCTGGATGGATTTAGTGGTTACAATCAAATCCAAGTAGCACTTGAAGACCAAGATAAAACCACATTTACTTGTCCTTGGGGTACCTATGCCTACCGAGTATTGCCATTTGGATTGTGCAATGCACCTGCAACATTCCAAAGGGCAGTATTAGGAATTTTTTCGGATCTAATACATGACTGTGTAGAGGTGTACATGGATGATTTCACAATTTATGGGGACACATTTGAAGAGGCTTTAGAAAACTTGGAAAAAGTCTTAAAAAGATGTCAAGAAGCAAACCTTTCACTTAGTCATGAAAAATGTTTTATGATGTTTACCGAAGGTATTGTTTTAGGACACCACATTTCAGGGGATGGGATTAGAGTTGATGAGGCAAAAGTTGAAGTCATTTCTAACCTATCCATTCCAAGTTGTCAAAGAGATGTTAGAAGTTTTCTAGGATTTACAGGGTATTATCGAAGATTTATAGAAAACTTCACTAAAATAACATCTCCTCTCTTCAAATTACTCACCAAAGATTGTGAATTTAGGTGGACTTCTGATTGCCAGTTAGCTTTTGAAACTCTAAAAACCAAAATTTCTGAAGCACCTATATTAAGAGGACCTAACTGGAAGTTACCTTTTCATATCTCGACAGATGCTTCCGATACAGCTCTAGGAGCAGTATTGGGACAGAAAGACTTGATTCCCTATGCCATCTATTATATCAGTAAAAATTTGACTCCTGCAGAGTTAAATTATACTGTAACTGAAAAAGAGTTTTTAGTTGTTGTTCATGCCATAAACAAATTTAGACACTATATAATAGGCTATGAAACTTTTGTTCACACTGATCATTCTGCAATTAGATATTTAATGAACAAATCAATCACTAATGGCAGAGTTATAAGATGGTTGTTACTATTGCAAGAATTCAACATTACTATTCTAGATAGGCCTGGAAAACAAAACACTGTAGCTGATTTCCTGTCTAGAATCCAAAATATCAAAGATGACACTCCGGTTGAAGATCAATTTCCTGATGAATATCTTTTTGCAATCTCTACTCAAACCCCATGGTTTGCTGATATTGCCAATTATTTAGTTTCAGGAAAATTTCCTTCAATTATGAATGCAAGGGATAAAAGAAAAATCATTAATGATAGTGCAAGATATTCATGGGTCACTAATGAGTTGTACAAGACAGGTCCAGATTTGATCATTAGAAGGTGTGTTCGTGAAGATGAGATGCCTGAGATTCTCAAGGCATGTCATGATGAACCTTGTGGCGGACACTTTGCAGATAAAAGGACAGCCTATAAGATCCTTAACTTAGGATATTATTGGCCATCCTTGTTTAAATATGCTAAGGATTATGTCAAAAGGTGTGACAGTTGCCAAAGGGTAGGGAAACCTTCTCCTTCAGGTGAGATGCCATTACAACCTCAGGTACACATTGAACCTTTTGAAAAATGGGCTTTGGATTTTGTAGGGCCTATTAGTCCTCCATGAAGACAAAATAAATACATATTAGTTTGCACTGATTATGTTACTAAATGGGTAGAAGCTAAACCATTACTTGTTGCTAATGAATCATCTGTAGTTACTTTTCTTTTTGAGGATATTTTTACTCGTTTTGGTGTCCCAAGGGAAATTGTTACAGATCAAGGAGCTCAATTTACATCAAAGCTAGTGGAGCAAATGATGGAGAAGTACAAAATCAGACATAGAACATCTACTCCTTATCATCCACAAGCAAATGGTCAAGTGGAATCCACTAATAAGGTCATTGAAGGAATCCTAACAAAGACTGCTCATCTACATAGAAGAGATTGGGTAGATAGGCTTCCTGAAGCCTTGTGGGCCTATAGAACTACATGGAGAAACACAACAGGCCATACTCCTTATGAGCTTGTTTATGGAAAGCAAGTATTGTTTCCCATAGAGTTCCAAATTCAAACCTTCAAGATGGCAGTTCAGCTAGGACTTGATCTAACGGAGGCACAAAAGCATAGACTGGAGCAAATTAATGAATTAGATGAGATCAGACAAGATGCAGTTCAGAAAACAAGTCTAGTCCAACAGCAAAGGGCTAGATGGCATGACAAGTACATCAAAAAGAAGAAATTCAAAGAGGGTGACTGGGCTCTCTTGTTTGATTCAAAATTCAAGGATTTTCAAGGTAAATTTCAGACACATTGGCTTGGGCCATATGAAATTGTTGAAATTTTTGATAATGGGGCAGTCAAAATCAGAACTATAGATGAAGAAAATGTCACTTTTTTTGTGAATGGTCACAGATTGAAGATATACCACAAACCACTCTCAAGAGAAGAATTTGTCAAGAAGTTCCAAGAAAGCAATGATGTGAAGTTAATGAAGAAGAATCTCTCTTCTTCATCAACTTGATTAAATTTTCTGAAGCATTTCTTTTAAAAAAAAATAAATAAATAAATAAATAAAGGTATAAACATGAAAACCAATCATTGATTGGCATGTTTATACAGAAAAGATAGGGTGAAAATCAGAGTCTCTCTGACACTCTAACTTTTCCCATTTTTGTTTGTACTAGCAGCTGTTACAAAAATCATAAGTTCAGTTCCATAGTGCTTATGATTCATCTCATTTCATTTCACTCACTTATCCATTCATACTCCATTTCATTCATTCACTCATGTTCCACTTCATTCCAAGTTTCATTCATCTCATTTCATCCTCCATCCATCTCATTTTCATGACAAAATTTAGAGTTTGATATCTTGTTGTAAATAAATAAAACATGTCACAGATTGCAGGGCAGTCCTTATGTTCTTTCACTCCATTTCATAAACTGAATCCATTCCATTTCATCATCCACTTCATACATATCATAATCCATCATCCATCTTCATTCATAACATATAACATTTCACCCGTATTCCAAAAACACTCCATTTTCATGATTAAAATGCTCTACAGGAACATTCTGCAGCTCAGTAGACATTCGGCAGCTGATCCACCTTTCTGCAGCCAGACAGTCTTTCTGCAGCTACAAACTCTGAAGGCGTCAATCAGCAGATATTAGAATTGCAACAAAATGACCCAGTGTATCCATGAATCAAAAGCATCAAAGAAGGATAATGAAGACTCTTCCAAAGGGGAACAAGAAGACAAAGATTACAAAAATCAAAATGAAGGCAGAGGTAACAAGTTTAAATTATAATGGCATTTCATTAAAGTTTAGCATAGTTTTAGTTATGGATTGTTCGAAAAGGTTGTTTTAATTATTTTTATTGATCAAGACCAATAAACCCTCCACAGACTTTGGATTAAAACCTCTCAATTCAAATTCCATATCCGACATCATTTGAGCGGTTAAAATGGTCGAGGTATTTGAAATCTTCATGTCTCTTAACCAAATCATTCAATGATGATTCCCTCTGCCGTCGTAAAAATCTCCGCCGTCTCTTCAATCATTAATTCATTCCCTCCACCTCACTTCACTACTTCATTCCGTGACCACTGCCATCACTCCATTCTGTAGCCGGCATTTCATTCCGTAGACAGAGATATTATTATCACCGAGAGCAGAGCCAAAGGATATCAGTTTGAATAGCATTGAGCATTGTAAACTCAGAGCAGAGCAAAAGGATAAATTCAGAGGTATAGCAGCGTGAGAATTTGAAGCCATTTGATTCCGTGGGCAGACAAAATATCACTGTGGGCAGAGTTTGAGCATTTTCACTATAAACACAGAAGTGTAGCAGTGTGGAGTTTGAAGTCTTTTGTCACTAGGAGACAGAGGTGTTGCAGTGTTGAATTCAAAACCATTTGCTACCAAGAGCCAGAGGCATTGCAGTGAAGAAGTTGAAGCCAGTTGTCACTGTCAAACAGAGATATATCGGTCCAAAGTTCAATTGTCAACAGAGGCATATCAGCCCGAAGTTTTGAAGCTATTGTCATTATCAATCAGAGGTATATCATTCCGAAATTTGAAGACATTTGTCACTGTCAATCAGAGGTATGTCATTCTGAAGTTTAAAGCCATTTTCATTAAGAGCTTGAAGCCATTTCAATTCGAAGGAGAAAGCTATTATTTTTGTGGGTAGAAGAGTGTTAATTTGAACATTGAAGAAGCAATCATGGGTTTCATTGTAAGGACTGAACCAGTGGGTTCAAAATATTTAGAAGGCTATCCTCAATGCAAAGAAATGTTACAACAAATAGGATGGCTTCAATTTTTGGAGAGATTTAATGGCTTCCACAAGAAAGTCACTAAAACATTTGCAAGATCATTTCAAGGAACCGAAGTTGAAGTGGGAGATGTCAAATTTACTGTCACTGAAGTTTTCATTGCAGAGGCTACAGGGTTGCTCAGAACTGGAGAGAGATGGTTCAAAAATAGAGAATTCCACAATGACTCCTCGAAACAAATTTTAAAAACACCAGGTATGGATGTTACTATATTTAAGAAAGGAATTCCCAGTTCTGCATTGAAAAATAAATGGAGAAACATACTACTTCTTCTACAAAAATTTATTACATGTGAGGGTAGATATGGAACATTTTATGTCTACCACATTAGACTAATGATGCATTTTCTGGGGGAAGACTTAAACCTACCATATTTCTTGCTTCAAAGTCTAAAGAAGATGGCTTCCTATGTTCAAAGAAGGGTTCAATTTTTAGAGACAACCCTATATCATCATGGTTTGGTCAAAATTCTGATTGAACATCATCTAGCTAAAACAAATGATACATGGGACGATTTCTTAATAAGAAATCATTTTGAAGAAGCAAAAGAACCATCACCTGAACCACAACCTACAAGAAGAAGTAGAAAATGGAGGGCTTCAGAAGTTGAAATTGACAAAACAGTCCAAGAGAGCAGTGAGGAAATCATTTTAGAAAAGTTGACTCAAATCAAGAGACAGCTTAAGGAAGAAAAGGTAATCAAGAAATCTACCATGGAGAAAGGAGAGGGATCTTCTCAGCCTAGAAGAAGCCACAGACTAAAGGGGAAACTGAAGAAAACACTAATCAAACAAACAGGGGTAATCAATATAGAATATGAAGAAACATCCATTGAAGAGGATGTTGAAGAGGATTTTTATGAAGGAACCCCTGAAATTGACCCTGCTCAACAGGAAATTTATGACTATGTGGAAACTTTGGAGAGGAGAGCTTCAGAAAGTAGAGAGAGAACCCCCAGTCCTCCACTGTCTGAAATAGATATATTAAGAAGGGATAGGTATGAGTTAGAATTACTGAATAGACACATCAAAAATGAGAATGAAATTCTCAAGGATCAAGTCAAGCTCAAAACTGATATGAACTAAACCTTATCCCTGCATATAGACAAAGTGGAGAAGACCAATGAGAAGTTGAAGACAAGGAACAAAAAGTTAATCAGGGCACTCACCAACCTAAGGTTCAAACTTGTTATCAGGAAACCCAGAAGATCTCTAGCTTCCAGACAAAGGAGAAGAAGAGGATTAGATGTCCTTGCAGAAGCCTCTGAGTTCATAGGATAATTTGCATGAGGACATGCAAAGAGACAACAGTGGGGGTATGTTGAGCCTCAAAATTGTGCTTTCTTTCACCTCATTTTACCTCATTTTCCCTTGTCCATTGCTATCCTAGATCCAATTGATCAATGAATATAGTTAAAATTACTTCTAGAATGATTTACATGACTGACTTGCTAAGTTTTGTGATTTTTTCCATTGTAAAGCATTTTGACCGAAACTAGCTGCAGAATGCAGACATTCCGTAGCTAACCGGCGATTCTGCAGCTGCCTTCATGTTTGAGTATGTTCCAGGTGGCCTCTCAAGAAAAACCGCATATGGGCATAATCCACGTCATGTCTACATGGTTCGTTGCTCATCATGGAGGAAGAAATGAATTCTGGGTATGGTTTTGGAACGTGGGAACACATTTAGGAAGGAAGACTTCTATTAGGACTGTCTCAGTCCAGATGTATTTTCCCTTTTTACGCAGCCACTTCAAGAGTCCTAATGTGATTTCGATAAGGAAAGAAAGTGTTCCCGAATTGTTGCAAGTCTTGTTATTTACATTTGTTATATAAACACTTGGGAAACTGAGAGCTAGGCTAGCTTTTATGCTAGATTTTGTTCTAGATTTTGCTTAGATTCTGTGCTACATTTCTGAAGATGCAGAGTGCTATGTTCAAGTTATTTCATCTTTAATGAAGCAGACAGTGTTGTTTTGAAAGCGTTGATTTAATTTGGAGTTGAATTCCGTCAGGTGGTAGAGGGCCCCTACCTCTTGCACGGATTTATTTGCGTAAATTAGATAAGTATTCTAGTTGCCTTTACGTTTTTGAATTTGAATTAGTAGTTGTTTTAATTAGCTACTGTAGTTATACTCATTCTAACTCTTCCACAAGAAGAAGCTCTTCCAAAATATTATAATGATGAATGGGAAATGGCTATAGTATTGTAGGATTAGAAGTTGAATTCATAGTTGTTTTTAATTAGCTACTGTAGCTATATTCATTCTAATTCTTCCACAAGAAGAAATTCTTCCAAAAGATTATAATGATGAATGATGAATGGCTATAGTACTGTAGGATTTAGTTGTAGTTTTTTTTGTTCACTATCACAGTTACACTTGTTCTAATCACTCTTCCACAAGAAGAAACTCTTCCAAGAAATTCTTAAGAAGTTCAAGACATGACCGTGATAATGAATGATTTAGTTGTGTGTTTGTACTAAGTATCATCTCTGTTCTTGCTCTTAAACACTTGCCCAAGACATCATAATGACGAGTAGGATATGGATATGATATCTTAGTTTTTCATTTGCTTTCAGTCCTTTATGTTTGCATTTGCACTCAATTACATAGTCATAATTGTTCTAGCTCTTCCAAAAGAAGGAATTATTCCAAAATATCAATAATGATGGACAAACAGATTGTGTAATTTCATAGAATAATGCATGATAGCATAGTTAGGATGCTCCGAAGTTTCATTGCACTTAATTCATGATTCAGTTATTTTATTTTGGGTTTGATAATGACTTGTAGTTTAACACTGTTTTAGGTTAGTGACACCTTAGGTTTGGTTGTAGTTCAACTCATTTCATTTGCACTCCACATTCAATTGTTATTCACTGCACATTATATTACTTCAGTTGTTAGGATTAACAAAACAGCCTTCATTATTCACAAACCTCTTCTTGTTCTAAAATCCATAATTGATCTATAACCATATGAACAGAAGACAACATCATTTTAAGGCCTGAAGTACCTCTGCAATTTCCTCAACATTTCATAAACAGAGCTCTCCCTCAAAAGACTACTTTGAAAAAGAAATCAATAACTCTTGAGTAAAGGTTTTGTGACATTCAATTAAATTGTAGAATAGAACTAGGAACTAGTCCTAGAATAGAAGATCTTAGGATGGTATCAATGTGTTTTCCTCCAAATCTGTTTCAAATCTCTAATTAAGGACAAAAATGTTGCATCATTGTAAGATTAGTTGTTTAACTGTTTAGTTAGAGGATTTGCATACATAGTGATCATTTCTCAAGTTTAGTTTGTGTTTTGAATTATTTTTTTGAAAGTCATTATCAAGATTTGCTTTTATTTAGTCATAGTTTAGATTCAGCTTCAGTGTTTCCAATTGCATTTGCCATTTTTTATCCATCAATTAGGTTTAACTCTGTTTTTAATCATCAGCTCATTTCCATCAACTTTCTAGGCATTTTCCTTGTGAACATAAAACCACCAAAAGACCAAAAACATCATAAATCACCACAAAAGACCAAAAACATCATAAAACACTACACACAACGCATTAGGAAACAAACACCTAGGTACATACAGTACACTTCACTTCAGCAGTTTACAAATCCTGGTTGACAATTAAATGAGCTCAGTTTAGGAGACTAGATTGAGACCAAACATTAACCATAGCTTGCGAAAGCTGGTTAATAGCATAGCATATATCGGGTCGTGTATTGACCAGATACATAAGCGACCCCACCAACTCTCAATAGACAATGACATCCACTACCTCCGCTGAAGTAGCATCCTCCTTCCTCCAACCACCAGGAAGAGGAGTGTCAACAGGCTTGCAGCCTTGCATGTTGAACCTCTCCAGAATCTCCCGGGCATACTTGCCCTGAGAAACAAACAGTCCTCCACTGCGCTGCCAAATCTCCAATCCCAGGAAATAATGAAGGATGCCCAGGTCCTTCATCTCAAACTCTCGTGCAAGATCCTCCTTGCATGAAAGTATCAACCGCTCATCACCCGTCAAAATCAGATCATCTACATACAGTACGATGATCAGCAGCTTCCCCTCCACCACAATCTGGTACAGGTTAGGATCCGCCTCACTCTTGGAGAATCCAAGCCCGGTGAAGTAGCTGTCTATCCGAGTGTACCAAGCACGAGGTGCTTGCTTTAGCCCGTACAGTGCTCTCTTGAGTCGGCACACATGCGACTCACTGCTGAAGATCTCAAAACCTTCAGGCTGCTCTATGTACACCTCCTCCTCAATGACTTCGTTGAGGAACACAGTCTTCACATCCATATGATGGATGTGCCATCCCATCTGCGCTGAGAGAGCAAGGATCGTCCGTATGGAAGAGTACCTTGCGACAGGTGCAAAGGTCTCCTCATAATCGATCCCCTCGATCTGTGAGAAGCCACGGGCGACAAATCTCGCCTTGTACTTCTCCACACTCCCGTCAGCCGCCTGCTTCACTTTGTAGATCCATCGCGAACCCACTACTGATTTCCCCTCCAGTCTTGGGACAATCTCCCATGCACTGTTCCTGACGATCGAATCATATTCTTCGATCATGGCATCAACCCATGCGGGTTCCTCCACAGCTTCCTCAAAAGAGGATGGCTCCGTCACGACACATTGACTCACAAGAGCCATGTATCCAATGTACCGATCCGGTGACTGCCTCTGTCTGCGCTGTGCTGTAGGTGGTCCTACAACCTTCTCTGCATCTTGAGCCAGTCGCTCAGCTTCTGTAGTGCGCATGCGCCCTCTGATGGTTGGCGCTGCATGGGTGGTTTCTTCCACCTCCTGAACTTCCTCTTGTGGCTGATCCACATCCGAAAGCTCCTCCTTAGGAACTAACAGCTCCTCATCTGCATGCAAGTGTAGCTCCCTCTCAAGCGAACACTGCATGGCTTTCTCCTCCCAAAATTTTATATCCCGTCGCACAACAGTCTTGCGACTGTCTGGCACATACACCCGATAGTTGTGAGGTGTATCAGTGTACCCCACAAATATTCCAACTTCAGCAGTTGGATCCAGCTTCCTTCTTGCATCCTTCGTCACATGCATGTAGACAGAAGATCCGAAAATCCGCAAATGGGAAATATCAGGCCTCTTGCCAGAATAAGCCTCCTCTGGTGTACTCATGCCAAGAACCTTGTGAGGACAACGGTTCTGCACATACACTGCTGTATTGCATGCCTCAGCCCACAAGTGAAGGGGTAGGCCCCGATCATGCAACATCGCTCGTGCAGCACCCACGATCGTTCTGTTCTTCCGCTCAGCCACCCCGTTCTGCTGTGGGTTATGGGGTGCGATGAGCTCTCTCCGAATCCCTTCTGCGCTGTAGAACTCTTTGAATTCAGCCGAGATGAATTCACCACCGTTATCACTCCTTAGAGCAATCACCTTCTTCCCCGACTCCTTCTCGACCAGTGCTTTAAACTCACAGAACTTCATGAATGTATCGCTCTTCTTCTGCATGAAGAAGATCCAGCACTTTCGAGAGAAATCATCAACAAAGATCACGTAGTACTTGTGCTTTGCTGTCGAAGCAACTGAGAAAGGACCACACACGTCTGTGTGAACTCTCTCAAGGATCGTCGTGGCATGACTATCCTTCTCGTGAAAGGTGGCTTTCACATACTTCCTCAAGGTACACCCCTTGCACTGATCTGACTGCGCAAGAGTGCCCTTAGGAAGCCCAGTAGAAATCTGCTGCAGGATCTTCAAAGCTCCATGGTGAAGGTGGCCCAATCTCCTGTGCCACAGTTCGCCCTCATCATCCCGGCTCACCACTTCTCTCGCCTTGCATGCCATTGCTGTGCAGCCATCTACCTACAACTGATAAAGGTTCTTGGTTCAAACCCCTATCTTCCGGGTCTCTCCAGTAGTCTTACTGTGCAGGAAGGCTTTTCCTTCGCTGAAGACCACATCATACCCCTTATCCTCCAACATCGCCACAGAGATCAAGTTCTTCTTCAATCCAGGTACATGCATGGCATCCTTCAATACAAAGGGTTTACCAGACTCCCTCTGAAAGGATATGGTACCGATACCAGTCGCACTGTATCTACCATCATCGCCCATCTCGATGTGCACACCCAAATCTTTGTCCTCCAGATCTGAGAACAAATCTCGATCTCCCGTCATATGAAATGACGCACCGCTGTCCAAGAACCACATCGATCCCATCACACTTGAAACCAAGCATGCGATCAGTGAAAAGTCAAGCTCGAACTGTGAAGCCAAGGCTTCTCCATCTGCAGATCTTCCCGCTTGCTTGTTCTTCTTCTTCTTTGGACAATTTGTAGCATAATGTCCGTGATCATGGCAGTGAAAACACTTCACTTTCGCCATATCCTGCTTCTTGCCCTTTGCACCAGACTGAGAGGTTTTCTTTCCCTTCCCCTTCTTTTCTTTGGACACCAAAGCACAGTTTTCTTCATCAGCTCCCTTTGATGAAGATCCATCTCGAGTAGTCCTCCTTATCTCCTCTTGCATGAGATCCACCCAAAGGCGCTCCCATCCCGGCAGCTTCTCCCGACCATTGACACTATCTTGATATGAGTGCCAAGCCTTCAGAAGCTGTCCAAGAACCACACCGATCCCATCACACTTGAAACCAAGCATGCAATCAGTGAAAAGTCAAGCTCGAACTGTGAAGCCAAAGCTTCTCCATCTGCAGATCTTCCCGCTTGCTTGTTCTTCTTCTTCTTTGGACAATTGATAGCATAATGTCCGTGATCATGGCAGTGAAAACACTTCACTTTCGCCATATCCTGCTTCTTGCCCTTTGCACCAGAATGAGAGGTTTTCTTACCCTTCCCCTTCTTTGCTTTGGAAACCAAAGCGCAGTTTTCTTCATCAGCTCCCTTTGATGAAGATCCATCTCAAGTAGTCCTCCTTATCTCCTCCTGCATGAGATCCGCCCAAAGGCGCTCCCATCCTGGCAGCTTCTCTCGACCATTGACACTATCTTGATATGAGTTCCAAGCCTTCGGAAGACCAAGGAGAGCCAGGTCGACCATGTCTTCGTCTTCGACAGTCACCCCCACACTTCCCAGCTCATCTCTGCACTGAGTGAACTTCGTGAGGTATTTGGCGATACTGTCGCCTTTCTCCATCTTGATGTTCTTGAGCTTATCTTTGAGCGCCAGCTTCCTTTGGTCGCTCTTACTCTGGAATAGATCCGTCAAAGCTTTCCACATTAAAAATGGAGAAGCCTTTCCATGCAGGCTGGATACAATATGATCCTTGACGCCCTCCAACAGGATCCTTCGACATTTCGCCATCTTCTTTTGCCATGCTTCGACTTCAGCAGGATCAGTGGGCTTTTGGACATCCGTATCCATGAACTCCTTAAGACCATTATCTTCTAATACTGCCTCCATGCGATCCTTCCATGCAACATAATTCTAACTGCCTTCAAGAGCATATTCGAGTCGCAAACCGTTGAAAGACATTTTCAACACCGGCACCAAGAAAACAAAACTGCTGCAAAATTCGAATTCCACCTCAAAGCTCAACCGCCCTTGATCTGTGAGAACAAATTATTTCTAGCACAGAGATCGACTGCAGGGGAATTTACTGGATATATCACCTTTCAAAGAAAGGATGGATCCAGAGGCTACCTGGCCCGCATGCAGACTCTGTCTACCGAAATAAGTTTGTAATCACTGTGATGATCAATCTCTGCTTCAATAGCTCCGATACCATGTAGAAATTTGCTGAATAATGATCAATTATCCACCGAGACTATCCTGATCACATACAATTCGAATTTATATGCAACACATAATCTCTTCCACTCAGATCATCACACATGCGGAAAATAAAATCAAGCGATAACACATCAAATCATCATACACATTAACACAGTATGTATGGGGAAAGCTTATAGCTGAAAACCCCGCAGCTATTGTGTATATTATAATGGAGAAATCATGTAACACACTCAGTACAATACTCCTCACAAGTACTCAGTACTTTCTCATGAAGTTACACACAAACTAGCTCAGTTTTGAACAAGTTACTGGTTCAAAACTCACCACTAATTGCCTTGCCTCTATTGCGCAATCATGGCCTGTATATATAGAGATCCAAGGTTCAAATCTCCTTGGCTTGACAGCGCAATCTTCATGGGAAATTCCTCCAAG